>SJYV01019351.1:156812-217815 GCA_006410875.1 Neotragus pygmaeus
GATCTTAGTTCCCCAACAAATGACAGGCTAGGGTGGATCCTGCCCAAATAAAAGGGTCAATGGAAGTCCTGGAGGGTGCTGACCCTGGGGCTGCAAGTGACAAGCAAGGGTTAGCTCTATCAGCAGTAAGAATCTGTGGTAGATCTGAAGGATTGCAGTGCTGGGGTTTAATGGTCAGATGAGGTGGGCCCTGCCAGCCCTAAAGGAACAGTAGACATTCTTTAGGGCTGTGAGTGATAGGCAGAAGCAGGTTTTATCCTACTGAAGCCCAGTGGGAGGTTTCAGGGAAGGTGATACTGGGTCTAAGGACCAATAAGAGACATGGAAGGTGGTAATGCTGGGTCTGTGAGTGACAGGCCAAGTCAAGTTTTACTGGATTGAAGACTCAATGGAAATTGTAATGCTAAGGCTATGAGTGACAGCCTGGGAGCATACCCTGAAACCATTAAAGGATCAATGAAAAGCCTAGACAGCAGTGACTCTTGGGTTGTGAGTGATGGGCAGGGGCTGACTTTGCCAACATATAGCCCCAATATGAGGCAGTGATCCCAAGCCTGGGAGAAGTGGTACCAGCATTGAAGCCAATAGGAGGACTGCAGGTGGTGATGTTTGGACCAAGAGTGACAGGTGGGGATAGGCTCTGACACATTGAAGAGCCATCAACCAAATCCCTTTGCTTTAACCATGAATCTGGATTTCTACAAACTATTCCACCATCACCTGTTTCATATTCCTGACCATAAACCTGAGACATTCTTATCTATTTCACCATAATCTGACATCCCAACTGTACCTTAGTAAACACTTTCACCAACACTTTTCTGGTCTAACATTAAACTCAGTCAGTCAGTTTAGTTCGCTCAGTCATGTTTCACTCTTTGAACCCAGGTCTCTGTTAAATATTGTGCCAGTAATAGCTTTATGATCTCATGTCAATTCCAGCCCTTTATGAACTATTCCATCATAAATGCTATTTTGGTGTAAATCTTGAATCCAGACTGTTATTAACAATATCACTATTGATACCCCTCTGCTCTAAACTTGTATCTGGCCCTGTGTTAACTATTCCAACATCAATTTCATTTTGAGCTGGATACCAAATCCCAAGCATCAGACAACTCTTCTATCACCACTGTCCCCCTAAACTGACCTCCAATTTGGGTCTCTGTTAACGTGACTACCATCGATTTCCTTCTTTTTTAGAACTTGTCTTTGGTTCTATTATCTTGTCTTTGATCAATGCCTCTATTAAGTTTTCCAGTATCTCTGATATTCTAGACTGATTTCAAAGTCAGCCTCTCTAAACTATTCTACCTATACCTTGAAACTATAGTAATTAACTCTTTAATAATTAGTGTAATCAAACAATAATCACCCTTGGGTCTAGGTCTCAAATCCTTGGCTTCTGTCAATTCCTTCATCAATGCCTCTCTGCTTTGAAATTGAAAAAGATCTCTGTCAACTTCTCCACTGTGAATATCCATCTACTGTGACCTTGAAGCCAGGTCACTTTACCATGATTAATGCCCCCTTGAGTCTGACCTTGAAAGTGAATTTCTGTTAACTATGTCTCCATTAGTGTCCCTCAGCTGTAACTTCAAACCCAGAGCCTCTATTACCTCTTCCAACATGAATGCCCCTTTGGACAGACCTCAAACTCAAGTATATTTTAAACTATTCTACTATCAAGGGCTCTGTGGTGTGACCTTAATCCCAGACCCCTATTAACCCCTCCACCACAAATTACCTTCTGGTCTAGATCTCAAATCCCAAGCCTCTGATTTATCTACCTCTATCAATTTTATTTTGGTCTGACTTCAAATTTTGGTCTGCGAATTCTTTCAAAATCAGTGCCCATTTGGCTTAGATCTAAAATCATGAAACTCTGTTACCAGTTCTATTATTAATGTTCTTCTCAACTCAGGACCTAGAATGAATGCTTTTACTTTCAAATTCCCTCTGGGCTGATACTGAACCTGGAAACCTGTTACCTGTTCCACTATCAGTGCTCCTCCTGTGACCCATGTGTCTCTTAACTATTCTTCCATTAATACCCTTCTAGTCTAACCTTGAATCTGGGTTATTGTTGAATATTTTAATATTCAGCTTTTCAGGTATGAACTTGAACCCAAGCTTCTCAGTTTTCCCCTATTTATTGAGGTATAACTGACAAACAAAAAGTATATATATAAATGGAATGCATGTGTTATCTATATATATATATGCTGGCTTCCCTAGTGGCTCAGTGGTAAAGAATCTGCCTGTAATACACAAGACCCAGGTTCAATCCCTGGATCAGGAAGATCCCCTGGAGAAGGGAATGGCTATCCACTCCAGTATTCTTACCTGGAGAATTCCATGGACAGAGGAGTCTGACGGTCTATAGTTCATGAGGTTGCAAAGAGTCAGACATGACTTTGAATGAGCACCACAATTAAGTTAATTAACACATTCATCACCTCACATATTTACTCTTGGGACTGGTGGTAAGAACAGTTAAGATCCACATTCTTAGCAAATTTCCAATATACAATGTAGTATTATTAATTATAATAACTATGCTGTAAATTAGATTCCCAGAACCTATTCCTCTTTTTACTGAAAGCTCGTATCATTTTACCAACCTCTCTCCATTTCCCCCACCTCTTAACCTCTGGCAACCAACATTCTACTCTGTTTCTATGAGTTAGCTTATTTTAGATTTCATATATAAGTTATACCATACATATTTATATCCCTCCGTCTAGTTTATTTCACTAAGCATAATGCCCTTCAGGTTCATCCATGTTGTTGCAAGTGGCAGAAGTTTCTTCTTTTATTGCTGTATAATATTCTATAGTGTGTGTGTTCATGTTTTTTCTTTATCCATTCATCTGTCAACAAGCACTTAGATTGTTTCCATACCATGGCTATTGTGAATAATGCTGCAATGAACATGAGAGTATAGATATCTCTCAGAGACTTTGACTCCATTGCCTCTGGGTATATACCCAGAAGTGAGAATACTGGATCAATTTTTAATTTTTCAAAGAATCTCCTCACTTTTCCTTATAGTGGCTATTGCTATTCGGTTGCTTAGTCATGTCTGACCCTTTGCAACTCCATGGGCTGCAGCACACCTGGCATCCCTGTCCTTCACCATCTCCCAGAACTTGCTCAAACTCATGTCCCTTGAGTTAGTGATGCCATCCAACCATCTCATCCTCTGCATCCCCTTCTCCTCCTGCCTTCTATCTTTCCCAGCAGCAGGGTCTTTTCCAATGAGTTGGCTGTTCGCATCAGGTAGCCAAAGTATTGGAGCTTCAGCTTCAGCATCAGNTTAAATGTGCTCTTAAAAAAAATTTTTTTTTTACTATTTATTTATTTGGCTGGGCTGGATCTTAGCTGTGGCACACAGGATCTTCAATCTTCACTGAAGCATATGAGATCTAGTTCCTTGACCAGAAATCCAGCATCAGTCCTTGCAATGAATATTCAGGACTAATTTCCTTTAGGACTGACTGGTTTGATCTCCTTGTAGTCCACGGGACTCTCAAGAGTCTTCTCCAGTACCACATTTCAAAAGTGGCTGTACCAATTCACATTCCCACAAACAATGTATAAATGTTCCCTTTTCTGCACACTCTCACTAATACTTGACATCTCTTGTCTATCAAGCCTCTTTTTAATATTATACCATCTGTGCTGCTCTGGCATGACCTTAGCTTGGGCTTCTTCAAATTATTCCATCAATAACTCCCTGTTCTAGACCTTGAAACTGTGCCTCCATCTTCACTTATACAATCAGTGCCCCTTGACTCTGAACTAGCACCTATGTCTCTGTTAACTGTGCTAACATCAAACCAACAGCCTTTCTGGCCTGGTGGCTTGGGATTTTGTTCATTCTTCCTCTATCAATGACTCTGGGATTATTAATTTTTTATATCAATTTTTACTGGACCATGACTTTGGTTGAATATTATTCTGTGTGTCTGAGAGTGTTTCTTGATGAGATTAACATTTGAATTGTAGACAAGTAAGGCAGATTGCCCTCCCTAAAGTGAATGGCCCTATCTGATCTATTGAAGGCATGAATAGAAGAAAAGACTCAGTAAGGGAAAATGCACTCTCTAAGCCTATCTTTGAGATGGACACCATTCCTGGGCACCCTGACTGTAACTTACACCATTGGCTCTCCTAGGTTTCCAGCTTTCTGATTGCAGATCTTGGGGCTTATTAGCCTCCATAACTGTGTGAGGCAATAACTTTATAATAAATCTTTTTATATATGCATGCCCATGTGCACAAATGTGCACACACCACTAGACACACACACACTCATATACACATATACACTATCAGTTCTGTTTCTCTGAAAAAACCCAGACTAATACAACCAATACAACGTTTTGTTCTGATTTGGAACCTGGGCCCCTTTTAACTATTTAATCATTAATACTTTTCTGATTTGACCTAAAACTCAGGCTTCTGTTAAGCATCCCATCTTCACTAGCTTTCTGCTATAATCTCAGCCTGGGCCTCTGTTAACCTTTCCACCATCAATGATCTCAATCTCAGTGTTCTTGAACTATTCCACTATCATTGCTACTCTGATCCAGGCCTCTGTTATTCATCCATTGACAATTTTCTTTTGTGAACTCAAACATTTGTCTCTGTTAACTTTTCTATCATCTGTTGTTAACTTGAACTTGGGTTTGTTTTTATTCTTCCATCACCATTATCTGTCTGCTATGACCTCCTATTCCGGTCACCATTTTGCTCCCCATGCCCTCTAGTCTATGTTTTGAACCCTTCTGCTAACCATTCCACCAGCAATGATTCTCTAATCTAGATATCAAATCCTAGGCCTCTGATAATACTTTCCCCACTGTGCCCCTCTGCCTTGACTGTAAATTTAGGTTACTCTTAACTCTTCCACTATCAGTGGTTCTTTGCTCTAAGTCTCAAAGCCTGGGTCTCTGAGCTCTGTTCTGCCATCAGTATTTCTTGCTTTTATTGTCAGTTCAAGTACTTGTTAATGGTTCCAACATTAACGCCCCTCTGGACAGACCAAAAAGTTGAATATTTATTAAACTTTCCACCATTTATGTTGCTATGGTCCAATCTCAGTTCAGGCCTGCTTCAGGTGACTACACAAGAGCATGGATACTAGGAGTGACTCATTGGAAGGCATGACTCATTCGGATACAGTAATATAACAGTCTACCACAATTGTTAATAATTCCCACATCACTGCTGATCCAGGTCTCTGTTAATCTTTCCAGTATTAATGGCCCGTGATTCTTAAAATCTGTGACTTTGTGAATTCTTCTACCATCAATACTCCTCTGGTCTGGATTTTGTTCCTGGACATATGGAACAAATTTCACCATAACAGTCTTTTTGGTTTGTCCTCAAATAAAGCCTCGTATTATATTTTCAATCATCAGAACATGACCAAACCAAACTTGATTATGCTTGCTTACTACACAGCACTCCTGACACCAGGTTATGGTGAAGGGAATTGTGGCTTTAATTGCAGATGCCAAGCAAGGAGAAGGGGCAGCTCATGCTCAAAAGACTCCCTGACAGCTTTCAGGGAAAGATATTTAAAGCAACATAAGGGGTGGGAGCTGCAGGGTGTGTAATCAGCTCATGGACTTTCTTCTGATTGGTTGTTGGTGGTAAGATAACAGGGTGACGTTTCAGGAATTTTAATCATCAACCTGGTTCCAACCAGTCTAAGGTCTAGTGCTTATGCTCAGCATGGAGTCACCACCCCTCACCTGAGTAGGGGGCTTTAGTTTCCCCCAAAAAATGCAAAGTTATGTGTCAGATTGTTTTATATATATATATATAAAATCTTGAGGAGGAAATAAGACTCTGTCTTTTCACTGAACTCTTGTTTCTTCTCTGCTTTTCCTTTGTTTCTGCATTCCGTAACTTCCCTAATTAGTAACTGAGTCTGCTCTCTGGAACTCAGGGAAGTCTAGGAAACTAAGGTCTTTTTCTACAAACAAGAAACAGGGGACACAGAGGGACTTTTGAGCCAGTAGGGTCTCACAGGGTCCTGCTCAATTTCAATCCCTCTTTTTTGATATTCATCTGTCCTGAAGGGAACAGGAAGGGGCAAGAAGGGAATAAAATTTTGGATAGAGAGGTTAATCATAAACTCAGTAGGGTAATTCCGTTTTAAGGGGACATGGTTCAGATGCTCCTCTAGTCTCATCTTGGGCTTCCCAGGTGGTGCTAGTGGTAAAGAACCCATCTACCAATGCCCAAGACATAAGAGATGTGGGATTGGATGATCCCTGGGTTGGGAAGATCCCCTGGAGGAGGGCATGGCAACCCACTCCAGTATTCTTGCCTGGAGAATCCCATGGGCAGAAGAGCCTGCTGGGCTACAGTCCACAGTGTTGCAAAGAGTTGAAGACGACTGAAGCAACTTAACACACTTGCACACAGTCTCATCTTGAGACTGGGTTCGGGTTGAGAGGAATATTGGGTTCCTCTCAAGATTTCCATCAGCAAAGACCCTCTGTTGTGGGTCTTCCTGGGTGGTCCGGTGATTGATTAAAACTCTGCCTTCCAATTCAGGGGGCTTGGGTTCAACCCCTGGTCAGGGAACTAAGATCCCACAGGCCCTTCAGTGTAGCCACACTCACACACACAAAAGACCCTCTGTTTTAAACTTAAATCCAAAACTCTATTAATTATTCTAGAAAAAGAGCTCTTCTCTATAGACAAACCCAACTCTCTGTTAACTCTTCCACCATTGATGCCCCTGTGAACTGATGTTGACCCTAAGCCTCTGTTTACTCTTTCATTATTAATGCTTCTACAAGTAGAACCCATGATCTAAACTAGGTTAGTTCATGTGAAATAAAATTCATAGTTTATGGCAAAACAAGAAAAAATTAAACATAAACTTTCTTTTCTACCCTTTGACCTCCTCTCTCCCCTCAACCGGCTTCCCTGGTGACTTAGCGGGTAAAGAATCCACATGCAATACAGGAGAGGCAGGACATGTGGGTTCAATCCTTGGGTGGGGAAGATCCCCTGGGGGAGGAAATGGCAACCCACTCCAGTATTCTTGCCTGAAAAATGCCATGGACAAAAGAGCCTGATGGGCTTCAGTCCATAGGATTGTAAAGAGCTGGACATGACTGAGCAACTAAGCATGCGTGTATGTTCTTCCCCCCTACTGTGCATTATGTATCTGCAATTATATATTGACCAAACCTCCCCCATCAGTGGGAATACCTGCTCAACCATAAAAAGCAACATTCTTCTAGCATCAACAAAACAACTCCTAAAAAGATAGCATTCCTTCCTGATCTTGTAAGGGGTCACACGACCCACCTGACTGACACTTAGATCTTGATTATGTAAACTGTCAATAATGTGTAATTTAATGCAAAGCCCTCTGTCTCAAAAAACTTATTTAACTGTACCTTGACTTCTAACAAGTACAACAGTTCTCAGAGCTTTCTGAGATGCTCTTCNTTAAACCTTTATGCCAGAATTCCAGGAATTCCCTAGTGGTCCAATGGTTAGGGCTCTCTGCTTCCACCACAGTGGGTATGGGCTGTCTCTTATACACATCTTTTCAGGATCAATGAATGATAAAATATTGAAAAGGATAGAATAAAGAATGTTTGTAGATGGCAATACTAAATATTACTTTGTATATTCAATAAAATTTCAATAGTTTTCTTTGGAACTTAGCAAAATAGTCAAAATTTTACGTGAGAGAACATAGGATAGAAACAAAAGTTAATGTAGTAGAATCTACCTATCAAGTAATTATATACTATACAGCAAAAATGATTAAAATAGCATGTCATGGTACCTAAGTTGACAAAGCAATGAACCCAAAAAGGAAGTCCAGAAAGAGGTTTGAGAATTTATTATAAATAACTATATGAGATAGCTGGATGGCATCACTGACTCGATGGACGTAAACCTGAGTGAACTCTGGGAGTTGGTAATGGACAGGGAGGCCTGGCCTGCTGCAATTCATGGGGTTGCAAAGAGTTGGACACGACTGAGCAACTGAACTGAACTGAACTGATAGTACTTTAAAGTCAGAAAAGACTGAATTACAGAATAATAGTAGGATATGGGACAAATGGCTAACTGGGAAAAATGAAGTTAAATCCCTAACATCTTAATTTAAATGCAAAAAAAAACAACCAAAAGTGATACTTCGTAAGAATATATATTGGTTCTCTTTATCTAATGAGTAACATGGTAACATAATTTTATTCCAAAAATACTCACTGATTCTGTAAAGCAATTATCCTTCAATTAATAAATAAATAAAACAAAATGCTCATTGAGCACCTAGCTGCTAGGTGCTGGGTATAAAAGAGTGAACAGGAGAAGGCAATGGCACCCCACTCCAGTACTCTTGCCTGGAAAACCCCTTGGACGGAGGAGCCTGGTAGGCTGCAGTCCATGGGGTCGCTGAGAGTTGGACACCACTCAGTGACTTCACTTTCACTTTTCACTTTCATGCATTGGGGAAGGAAATGGCAACCCACTCCAGTGTTCTTGCCTGGAGAATCCCAGGGACAGCAGAGCCTGGTGGGCTGCCGTCTACGGGGTCGCACAGAGTCGGACACGACTGACGCGACTTAGCAGCAGCAGCAGCAGCAAAGGCATGAAGAGCTGGCTATCATTCCTTTATGAATGTGTGCTCACATTTAACATAAGGGCCAAGGGACAGTCCCTGTTTGATGTATTCCTTCAATTTTCTGTGAGGTCTGGGGCAGAGAAAGCAAGGAAGATGCTGTTACTATTACACAATTCTTTCCCTTAACACCTCAACTTTCTTCTTTCCAACCTGATGTAGTGGTCTTGGGACCAGGGCTACAACTGCGGGTGCCAGAACCAAGGATGATCCCTAAATGAGAAGCTGCAACTCTATCTTTAAACCTTTATGCCAGAATTCCAGGAATTCCCTAGTGGTCCAATGGTTAGGGCTCTCTGCTTCCACCGCAGTGGGCATGGGTTCAAACCCTGGTCTGGGAATTAAAATCCCACCACAATTTGTAAGGGCTTAATGGGATGGATTGTGCCCTTCACCTGTTATATAGATAGGTCAAAGACGGCCTTTACATATTGGCCCCAAAGTTGTTTATTTCTTTACTGCAGGTTGAGATTCAATAGCTCAAAAGCCTGTTGATGCCAGACTTAAATGTGTACACATCCAATTATTTTACAAATAGCCCAAACAAGCAGATTTTTCACCATTTAGCGCCTACCTGCTTTGCATGCCCCATGAAACCTCACCCTACCTCTGTTGTCAATAGATAAGGCAAGTCCTGGGCTGTAAAAAACCCAAGTTGCTGTTGACCTTCAGAGTTTTCTGACCCAGAGACTCCCCACTTTATTGCTGAGTGACATCACCTAGATACATTAGCTCACTCTGTTAATTCGCAAGCCCCCAGCAGTTCCTTTGCCCTCCTTCTTTTCTTAGCAGCCTCTGCCCCCCTCCAGCCCACAAACCTAATAAAGCTCGTGTGTGCTACTGTCACCTTGTGGTCATGATTTTTCTTGTTCAGTCACTAAGTCGTGTCAGACTCTGTGGCCCCATAGATTCCTTGTCCTTCACTATCTCCAGGAGTTTGCTCAAACTCATGTCCACTGAGTTGATGATGCCATTCAACCATCTCATCTTCTGTCACCCCTTTCTCCTCCTGCCCTCAATTTTTTGCAGCATCAGGGTCTTTCCCAACAAGTCAGCTCCACACATCAGGTGACCCAAGTATTGGAGCTTCAGCTTCAGCATCTGTCCTTCCAATGAATATTCAGGTTTGATTTCCTCTAGGATTGACTGATTTGATCTCCTTGCTGTCCAAGGGACTTTCAAGAGTCTTCTACAGCACCACAGTTTGAAAGCATCAATTCTTTGGCACGCAGACTTCTTTATGGTCCAACTTTCACATCTGTACATGATTACTGGGAAAACCATAGGTTTGACTCTAAGGACCTTTGTCATCAAAGTGATGTCTCTGCTTTTTAATATGCTGTCTAGGTTTGTCATAGCTTTCCTTCCAAGGATCAAACATCTTTTCACTTTATGGCTTCAGTCACCTTCCACAGTGATTTTGGAGTCCAAGAAAATAAAATCTGCCACTGTTTCCATCTTTTCCCCATCTATTTGCTATGAAGTGATGGGATCTTAGTTTTTTGAATGTTGAGTTTTAAGCCAACGTTTTCATTCTCCTCTTTCACCCTCATCAAGAGGCTCTAGTTTCTCTTCGCTTTCTGCCATTTTTTCTTTATCAACCCCCAAATACCTCAAATCCCTATAAGTGACAATGAAAAGGGGAGAATTTCTGGGGATGACTAAGAAAGAGATACGGACACCACCCAGTCAGCAGGAAAATCAATTAGCAAAAATCCTGGATGACCTCAAATGGGTGGAATTCAAAATCTGGGATGCCACTGCATCTGGGGCTGGGGCAGGCAGAGGGGCCCAGCTGCATGGGGTAGGAACTCAGCCTGCCCACCTGGGAACCCATTAGGCAGATGGTGGATATAGTAAGACCTATGAACAGAAAAGGGGGAGGGTATATATGACTCTGAACTGAGGGAGGCTACCCCTGACCCCATAATGGGCTATAATGAGAGGAGCTCCCTGACACTGGCCAGGGATAGTCTGTGCCAAGAGGACGTCCTTGTCACTGGGAACCACTATAGCAGCTAAACAAGCCTATGAGGCAGAGGCATCAGACCAAGGTTAGTCCCCTAAGTGTTTGCATCTTTGCAAACAGCTAGCCTGACTCTGATGCTATCACACTTGGATCTGCTGTTATCATTCTAGCCCCTCCCTGGAGCGATATCGAGACCCCAACTTTTGGGTTGAAGCAGCTAAAGCACTACTTAAAGTGACAAAGACAAGGAAGGCATCTTCCTGCCTCTCCCACAACTCCTAAACAAGGGGGCACCCTGCTGAACAAGAGAGGCAAGACAGAACTTCAGCAAAAATTGTCTTCACAGAACAGGGTGGAAAAATGAATCCCTGCTAAGGGATCTTGCACAATTAGTGAATAATGAGGGGTAAGGACCCCCAGAGGCAGCTTTGGACCCTGGTTTACATATACCTTGTTGATAAGGATTTTTTTCCATGGAGGGCTACCCACCCAGCATGAGGCCTCATAATCACCTAGGCAGGCTGTCAGTGGAAAACACCATCTGAGGCCAAAGATCTCCTCCATCAGCTAGGGATGCTGAAGTGGGCTTATCAGGTAACAGATGGTGTGCAGCAGGATGACTGAGCAAGTGGGAGGAGGGTGGATAGAGTCCTGAGTCCACAGAGTTGTTTCTCAGAGGGGCTCCTGACAAAGGTAAGTCCCTTTACTGGCAATTATGGTTAACTACGAAAACAGTTCAAAATTCACAGCTGCTCTTCCATTTAATAGAAACTCAGGAAAGACAAACTCAGATGCAAGTGTTTAAGCCACCTGGCCTATATTAGAATTACTATCGAGAGTGAAGCTGCCCCCCTCCTAAGTCAACAAACCTACAGGTTGGCCTCTGCTTAAGCGTGAACTCTGAGAAAACAAAGGTTATATATTAGTCAGAATTCTCCAGTGAAGCAGAACCAACAGGATGTATATATAAAAAGAGATTTTTTTTTTTGTAAGGAGTTGGTCCACAGGGCTATCCTGGCAGTCCTCAAGCTGGAGCCCCAGGAGAGATCATGATGTAGTTTCAGTCCAAAGACTCACTGGCTTGGGGTCTAGGAAGAGACAGTGTGTCAATCTGAGTCCCAAAGCAGGAAAAAACCAAAATACCAACTCAGGGCAGTCAGGCAGGAGGAACCGACTTCTTGTGACCCCATGGACTTTAGCCCACCAGGTTCCTCTGTCCGTGGGATTCTCCAGGCAGGAATACTGGAGTGGGTTTCCATGCCCTCCTCCAGGGGATCTTCCCAACCTAGAGATTGAACCTATGTCTCTCACATCCCCTGCCTTGGCAGGTGAGTTCTTTACCACTAATGTCACCTGGGAAACCCTTACTTATATGGAGGGTCATCTTTTCGTTCTACTCAGGTCTTCACTGCTTGGATGAGACCCACCCACACAGGGGAGGCGGGGATCTGTTTTACTCTGCCTACCAATTCAAATATTAATCTCATCTCGAACCTCACAGACATGCCCATAATAATGTTTGACCTAAAGTCTTGGCACTCTTGACCCCGTCAGATTGACACAAAAACTTAACTATCACAGGTTATATTGAACCCTAAAGGACAAGAGAGTCCCACATCAGAGGTTCTCTGATAAATCAGTGCAGCAACAGTACTACTTACTAGGGTTAGAGTACAAGCTGTGGCAGGCTTCCCTTCTAGAGGTAGCCTCATCTCCAGTACTTATATCTGGTCTCTGCTACTGGCCAGGACAGCCCCCACGCAGGGGTCCAACAGTCACAGAAGTGGGGCCTCGCCTAAAGACAGTTGCCCTTGTATCACATTAACTGTAGTCTGGGCTCCAGAACCCAAACACACTGGCTGGCTCTGTTGGACATAGGTGCTCAAACCTTCCTAATCCCAGGGAGCATTCATGCTTTAAAGCCCCCTCCCCCCCAAAAAGAGGTGACTGGCTTGAGAGGACAATTAATTAAAAGAAAAATTACCCACTAATATATATCTTTATAGTCAAAGTTATGGTTTTTCTAGTAGTCACCACTGGGGCTAATTCACCCAAACCCCAGAAATGCCTCTACCCCTTGCTCAATGGGGACAGGATGGAAGACAGTCAGCACCCTCAAAACAAGAAAAGCAATTATCTTCCTTTACTGATAGAGTGAGCATGGGGTGTTAAGGAACCAAACAGACAGCCACAGCCTATCACCATAAAATCCATACAGGGCACAGACCAAAGCATCCAATGGGCTGAGCAGCTTGTAATAGTCCTAGCAATAGAGTATGCCTTTGACAAACATTTCCCCAACGTTCATATTCTACTGACTCCTGGTCAGTATTCATGAGCTAACTTCTTGGTCAGCACATTGGCAAAATCAGGTATTTGGGATAAAGAGCTATGGGGCTAATTGCCACACTAGCTCCCACTCTGCCCATCTGGGTGCATCATACCTCAGCTTATACCAAACAAGACACAGAGGAGATACCTTAAGATGCCAAGCCTGATGAACTAACTGAACTACCAGAGCAGCTAGGGCTCTGGAAGGAGGGGGAGTCTCCTGACCTTTGAGAGAAGCCACTCCCACTTCTATCAGGGGGCACATGAGAGGTCAGGGCTTTGGGGCATCGTGGGGTTATGAAATGGATTGTTAGAGGAGTCAAATCAGCAGTGAGACAAACCATCAGAGACTGTAGCAGAAGCCAGAAATCTAGACATTGGGCATGTCTCACTGGAGGGAAAATTCACAGAGAAGGAGGCCCACATCAGAGATGGCAAAGTGATTTCACTGGGCCTCCCCAAGCAGCAACAGGAACATATATGCTAACATATGGTTAATAGTGGTGGATACCCACACAGGCCTTCCATTGCTCTCCCTCTGGGGGCCCCAACCTCTGTTAACATTACTGAAGGGTTAATGCAGCAGCCTGACAGCCCTTGGGAGTGCTGCTAGTTACACAAATACATCAAGGTTCCCACTGCAAAGCAACAGTGAGTAGTATAAAATCACATTGTGTGAGTTTTCACCTACCCCACTGTCGGATATAATGGTATTTAAAAACACGGGCTGCCGAAAGAACCTGGAGTAAAATGGTCCCATAAGTTCAAAGGCGCAGTCCTAAAATATGACTGCACTGTATCAAAATTCACAACAAATGAAGTGACCACCCAAGGAGACATTGTAACCTCTCCTGGTGGGCATGTCCACACTGCACACAGCCCAATTACTAGTTTTCATGGACATGGGAGCCTTGCATGCTGCCTGCAACAAAGGAACATCCACTTAATGCTTTCACGTTTTTCCCTTCTTCCTCATAGAAAATTAAGAGCCTAGCAACCACTTCCCCTTTGATCCCAACAGGGACCTGCCACGGACCACCAACTTTGGGACCATAATCAAATGGGAGCTTCTGCTCCTCATCCAATGTAAGCTGAGCAAACGACTCACCACTATCTGGAGAGAAAAGCATCCTCATCTCCTGCCCAAATACTCCACTAAATCTCCATAGAACAACCTTGGACCAGCTCTCGACACCCAGGAGGTAGAATTAGTTACCCCTGGACTGGGTAATACTATTTGGATGGTATCCAAGGGACAATTGAGCTTCCCCTGCCTACAATGCAGGAGCTGCAGGAGAGAAGGGTTCAATCCCCAGGTGGGAAAGATCCCCTGGAGGAGGACATGGCAACCCACTCCAGTATTCTTGTGTGGAGAATCCCATGGACAGAGGAGTCTGATGGGCTACAGTCCATAGGGTTGCAAAGAGTTAGGCACGACTGAAGCGAGGTAGCACAGCACGGCATGGCATGGCAAGGGATAACCAGAGCTCCTGCTGCTGCCCACAGATAATCTCTGACCTTCACCCTTACTCTCTTGCTGTGCCCCTTCCATATTTGAGGTGTTCCTCCTTTACCAGTGTTGATTACACACCACTGATGGATCACCCTCCCTGGGCAAACTATACTCTAATGCTGACAGTGTTTGGAAACAACATGCCCCTTACACAAAACAGGGAAACATACAACAGGAGTCAGGACTGTAACCATGGGAAGCATGCTACTGGCCATTCAGGTCAGTCAGTCCTACTAACACGACCACAGAAACCATCACTAAGGCTAGCATTCCTCCTCCCATCTCTACTACTATCTGCAACACCCAATCTTGCTAAGCCAGGCTCTAAGATATGACTTGTGACTCACAGTACAGGTGTCTGTGGGTCAACTCTTACTTCAAATATGTGGCCAATCACGGGCTGAGCCCATAACAAATTGAGCTAACTCAGATGCTGAGTATGAGGTGGATAGATAATATGCAGGTTTGCTTGGCTAGAAATTATAAAGTCCTATTAACATCACCTTGAACTGCTGTAAGATGCACAACTTGCCTTCACAGGAACACAGAATACAGGCAGCAGTGAGAGTCTTGGTGGGCCTGTAAGGGTATCCCTGGTAAAGGGCCTGCCCTATAACAAGCTTCCCCTTGTCCAACACTGGATACTGGGTTTGACTCAAAACTGCAGTAGATATTTACTCAGCAGCAGAACCTCACAAAGACTTGCCCTCACCAACCACACTAGCCACAACTCTCCAATGCCACAATCTTTCCAAATATTGTCCTGATACTAACCACTTTAGGATCACTAATTGGTGGGTGGAGGGGCAGGAGAAACAGAGTATGTGCAGGACACCACAGGAGTGAAAAGAAATACAGCCAGTCATGCCATGTCCACACAACTTAAAGTATCCCAGGAGAAACTGAGAAGGGAGTTAAAATTCACCTTGTTTTGTCCTTTGTCAGGCTTGGGGGCAAGCAGAGTTCAGGAGCCTGTAGGAAGGAAGAAGGCTGACTAAAATGTGGTCAAGACAAAGCAGAGGGTAAGCAATAGGTAATTGTGAACACTTAGTGCCTCCCTCATTAAGTCAGACAAAATCTGTCCTTATGGAATAAGAGTTCCTGGGAAATTATTGTTGCTGCTGCTGCTTTAGCCATGTCCGACTCTGTGCAACCCTATGGACTGAAGCCTTCCAGGCTCCTCTGTCCATGGGATTCTCTAGGCAAGAGTACTAGAGTACTGACCCAGGGATTGAACCTGAGTATCCTGCTTTGCAGGCAGATTCTTAACCACTGAGCCACCAGGGAAGCCCCATTAGGAAGTTGAGTTAGGTCCAGATAGTTTTCAAGGGGGTGCTGGCCTTCATGTTCCTGTTGTTCTTGAAGGACTGTGTGTCATCTGTTGATTTTTCTGTTAGGCTGACAGCTGTTGAAGAATCTTGGGTGTCCCAAGTGGCACTAGTGGTAAAAAACCCACCTGCCAATGCAGGAGACATGAGACATTCGAGACACAGTTTTGATCCCTGGGTTGGGAAGATCCCCTGGAGGAGGGCATGGCAACCCACTCTAGTATTCTTGCCTGGAAACTCCCATGGACAGAGGAGCCTGGTGGGCTACAGTCCATAGGGTCACAAAGAGTAGGACACAACTGAAGTGACTTAGCATGCATGCATACGTAGGAATAAAATAAAATAATAGCTATTAAATGTTTAATAAGGGAGTAAATCTAAGATTTGATGTTCAGCGACAACGAGTTGAGAAGATTCCCAGGCATTGGGGCTGAAGGGTATTCAGAGAGTGAAGATGACAGTGAGAATCTGAAGAATTTTCTGGAATGTCTGAATGTTTTTGGTGATGGCATAGACATCAGAGAGGTTTCAGGGAACACACACACAGCAGTGGCTTCCAGTCACAAGGGCCCCACACCAGGATGATGTCCAATGCCAGATAATTATGAAGATCCACTCACTGGAGCTCCTGTAGTGCTCAGGCAGTGATATTAGTGGTTTTGGTAAGATTATTCACAGTCATGGTTATTTCCTGTAGCAGAGCACAGAAGATGCAGGTGGCCAGATGAACTTCTAAGCAGCCCATACAACAGCAGCTCTAGGCATGCAGGTAGCCCATTCTTGACTTGCTGCAGCAAGTATTTTTAGATTTACTCCCAATCTCTTAGCCTCTTAAGTCTTCTTAAGAACCTGATGAGACAAGAGCACAGCCTCCTTCTGGGGCTTGGATTTTGCCTAAGCTTGTAGTTGTAACATGTTTCATACACTTTTGGCTCATCTAGTGTCTGGAAAACTTAAATCAGAGGTAATAGAGTAGTTAAGGTGAGAAAAAAAGGGCAGTCTGGTTAAGCATGGATTGCCCTTTTTGAAAAGTATTGAGGTTAAAGGAGATTCCTTTCAAAGTGTAGAGAAAAATGCTGAGTGACCCTGCTTTTTTCCCTAGACTAGAGAAAAGACTCTGAGTGAGAGCACAAAGGATGCCCTTAAATATGAGATGGCATAGGGATTTAAGGGAAACTGGAAGTTTCCAAAGAAGAGGGCGAACATAACCTGCATTCTAAAGTGAGGTTGTGAGACTGTACTATGAGTTGGGTGAAGGAAGGCGATGGATTCTGGGGTCCTTGCAGTGGTGGTGGAATTGTTAAAGGGGAGAATACCTTGGGTGAAGGGGAAAATGAAATAATACAAATGAAGTTTCATTATGAAGAAACGAATTGCCAGTCTAGGTTCGATGCAGGATACAAGATGCTTGGGGCTGGTGCACTGGGATGACCCAGAGAGATGGTATGGGGAGGAAGGTGGGAGGGGGGTTCAGGATTGGGAACACATGTACACCCATGGCGGATTCATGTTGATGTATGGCAAAACCAATACAGTATTGTAAAGTAAAATAAAAACATTTAAAAAGTAAATAAATCGCATTAAAAAAAGAAGGCTCATTATGGAAGTCTTCAGTTGTAAGGGAGGGGGAATTATGTGGATAGTACAGGTGATGCTGGAGTGGATAGAGAAAAAACATGATTTTGCAAGAACAGTAAAAATGGTGAGATTAGGAAGTACACAAGAGCATCCTACATGGTCTTGTTTGGCATCTTGGGCAGAAGCTGACCACCTCATGGTGTCATCTCCTTGGTCTGAAGTTCTTATGAAAGCAGTACCCCTTGTGGCAATGTCTGCTTCCAGGGGTTCTCGAGGGACTCTCAATTTATTTTTTTTACAAGTTTAAATCATGTATTTAAAATACAATTTATAACACGCTTAATCTGCCAATTCAGGAGCCCATGGTGTGAGGTGGGGTAGGGTGGGCATTTGCCCACTAGACCAGCAGAGCAGGACAGCAGGGGTGTAGCCCTCTGTCCCATGCCCCTGTGTTCAGATACCCAAGGGGCTCATGTGCACCCATGAAATCACATGGCCAAAAACAGGGCCCCAGAAGTTTCTAGAGTCTCTGCCTACCAGGGAGGCTGGGGCAGCCCTGCCACCCCACCCCCAAGCAGAGCATTCCCAGATGGGGCCAAGCAGTGTATGGCTAGGCTAGCCAGGGCTGGGCAGGGCAGTGGGCTCTGGAAGGGGCTGATGGTAGCAGATGGGGTGCTGCCTCCTGCCTGCAAGTGGGGAGCACCGTGACTGAGTGGGTGAAGAAGGGTTGGTCCTAGGCCCAGCCCCCCAGCTCCTTTGGTTACAGGCCAACATCAGAGTGATGGCTTATGGGAAGTGGTTAGCTGGAAGGGCTGAGGCCTGGCTCCTGGGGTCATGGAGGAGCTGGGAGAAGGGGATAGTACTGTAAAGGCAGATAAAGGAGCAGCAGCCTCAGGTTTCTGCCCCACACTCCCCTGAGGTTTTCCAAACTAAAGCTTACAATTTAATTTTTTTTTTAAAAGAAAAGGAAAAGTACTTAAGAAGAGTTATAGACAACTATGATAAAACAAAAACACCCCCCCACACACACACACGCAAAATCCAAACCATTCTCACATCTCCCCTCCCACCTCCCCCCAACACAATAGTTTCCTGTTTTTGTTTTTGTTTTTTAATTTTGCCTGCCACCTCTCCATCTGGGAAGCCAGGATATGACTGCTGGTGTGATGACAAGCTCCCGGCAGACAGAGTCTCATCTTTGGCCAGAGGGAGGTGAGAGCATCAGTCCCTACTACATTCTTGATTCACAGACACTCATCAGTCAGCCTTCCCTTGGTTCCCACTAGGTGGTCCCAACAGCTGAGCAACAAGCAGTTCCAGTCTTCCCACCTGGCCTACCTCTGTACCTCCTCCAATGGGAAAGCATAGTCTCACCTGGGCCAGAAACCACTATTACAGGAGAGATGGATGCTAACCGTTTAAAATGTGGAAACTTGGTCAGGGCAGTGGAACATAAAGACAGTAGCAACCTTTTCCTGTACCTATTCCTGGAGGTCATTTCCCCTCAGAACAGCCTGTGGGCACCATTCAACTTCCTGCGGGTTCTTACTGACTGAAGCTTTGTTTCAGCTCTGCTCACGAACAATTGCCTGCCTTCGCACAATTGTAAGCTTGTGCTATGGACTAGTTGGAGATCCAACTGAGAGCCGACCTTTCCTCCTAAAAGGAAGATGTAGTGGGCCAAGGCTTGCTGGGCCCGACTGACATCCCCACAGAACAGGCTGAGAGCCAGGCAATGCCAAGGTGGAGGGAGCCTGCAAGATCTGGCTTACCACCTTAGCTAGAGCAAGCTGCCCTAATCACAAATGTCACACCAGCCACTCCAAAACTCATCTGCTGGGTGAGGAGGTCATCTGACTGGCTGAG
The DNA here is from genome assembly GCA_006410875.1 of Neotragus pygmaeus. Taxonomy (NCBI): domain Eukaryota; kingdom Metazoa; phylum Chordata; class Mammalia; order Artiodactyla; family Bovidae; genus Neotragus; species Neotragus pygmaeus. Next base: position 176,072 of record SJYV01019351.1, read on the forward strand.
GGACATAAGGCAATGGAAAAGATCAGAAAGCCTGAGAGAAGACAGATTTATATACACACAGCTGCCCTGGGCAGGGCCCCCTACATCTCTTCCACCTCAGAGAACCAAAGCAAATCTCCAGGATCCAAGGACAGAGGGGAAACTGCTTTCATTCCATTCCCTTTCTCTGGTGGAGAATAGACTAAGACAATGGGGAACCAGTCTGTCATTACCCATCTTTACAATGCACAGCTTGTCTTTTCCCAAGTGTGTTCAGAATGGTTTGCTCATAAGGTANACAGAGGGGAAACTGCTTTCATTCCATTCCCTTTCTCTGGTGGAGAATAGACTAAGACAATGGGGAACCAGTCTGTCATTACCCATCTTTACAATGCACAGCTTGTCTTTTCCCAAGTGTGTTCAGAATGGTTTGCTCATAAGGTAGTGATTTCACAAGGGAAATATACTGGATAGAGTTACCGAGCTGATGCCATCAACAGAGGTGGCACTCCACAGACCCTTAGGTGTTCTAAGCCTTGCTGGAGTGGGAAGATCCACCTACCTTCTGATCACACTTGGCAGGAGGCTCAGAGTCCTGGAGTCAGACTGTCTCCTGGCTTTCCCTGTGCTGACAACAAAACACTGAGCAAGTCTTGCAGCCCTTACTCCTAAAGCCCAGGANTCCACCTACCTTCTGATCACACTTGGCAGGAGGCTCAGAGTCCTGGAGTCAGACTGTCTCCTGGCTTTCCCTGTGCTGACAACAAAACACTGAGCAAGTCTTGCAGCCCTTACTCCTAAAGCCCAGGAGAGCAGCCTCACTCTCCGCCCTCTTCTAGAAGTAGCAAGCCTGGTTGATGGGGAACCACCCTGAGGGGTTTTGGAAGAGGAAGTCTGTTCACTTTATCTATTACCCAAAATACTAGACTAGGTGAGTGGTTGACACCCTCCCCAGGCTCTCTGAGCCTATAGAGCTAGTCCAGTCTCCAGGCAGGACCCAGATGCCCTGAGACATAGCTGGGGGTAGGGAGGTATAGGTTTGGGGTCTGTCCTGGGGACTACAGAGCCCGGCCCTTTTTCTGGGCTTCAGTAAGAATACAGAAGCTAAGCTCACCAAAATCCTGTTGGTTAATGCTTCTAGTGAATTGCCCAGAAACATTTTTTTTAACTCTATGCTACTCCTTTATTGAAACAACATCACTGGAAAAGCCATTTTAGTACAAATGGAAGATGAGTTGAAAAATGGATTTTTTAAATTAATTTTTTATTGAAGGATAATTGCTTTACAGAATTTTGTTGTTGTCTGTCAAACCTCAGCATGAATCAGCATTAGGTATACATAGATCCCCTTACTTTTGAATCTCCCTCCCATCTCCCTCCTCATCCCACCCTCTAGGTTGATACGGAGCCCCTCTTTGAGTTTCCTGAGCCATACAGCAAATTCCTGTTGGCTATTTTACATATGGTAATATAAGTTTCCATGTTCCTCTTTCCATACATCTCACCCTCTCCTCCCCTCTCCCCATGTCCATAAGTCTATTCTCTATGTCTATTTTTCCATAGCTGCCCTGTGAATAAATTCTTCAGTACCATTGTTCTAGATTTTGTCTATGTGTGTTAGAATACAATATTTTTAAATATGGAACACAACAGATTTTTGTGTCATTCATGNATTTCTCCATTGTTGCCCTGTAAATAAATTCTTCAGTACCATTTTTCTAGATTCCATATATATGTGTTAAAATACAGTATTTATCTTTCTCTTTCTGACTCACTTCACTCTTTACAATAGGTTCTAAGTTCATCCACCTCATTAGAACTGACTCAAAAGCATTCCTTTTTATAGCTAAGTAGTATTCCATTGTGTATGTATACCACAACTTCTTTATCCATTCATCTGTCAATGGACATCTAAGTTGCTTCCATGTTCTAGCTATTGTAAATAGTGCTGCAATGAACAACGGGATACATGTGTCTCTTTTGATTTTGGTTTCCTCAGAGTATATGCCTAGCCCAGAAACATTTTTAAGTAGACTACCAAACTATTCATTGGTTAATGTTTCTAGCGAATTGCCCAGAAACATTTTTAAGTAGGCTATCAAACTATTCTTTCTCAATTAAAAATTCATTAAACTGCTAAAACCCCCCCAGTCACTTTTTTTGGTAAATCAAATATTAGTATAAACAGGGACTTCCCTGGTGGTCCAGGGATTAAGAATCTGTCTTGCAATGCAGGGGACATGGGTTTGATCCATGGTCAGGAAGATCCCACATGCCACAGGGCAACTAAGCCCAGGCGCCACAAACTGAGTCAGTGCACCACAGCTACTGAAGCCCTTGGGCCTTAGAGCCTCTGCTCCACAACAATAGAAACCACCACAGTGGGAAGCTCGTGTACCACTATTAGAGAGTAGCCCCCACTCACCCCAACTAGAGAAAGCTTTGAAGGCCCAGCACAGCCAATAAATAAATAACAATAAATAAAATTTATTTTTTTACAAAATTTGTGTAAAGAAATAAAATTAGGAAGAAAAGAAAAAAAGGGTATTTTCAAATGGAACTTGGTTTTTGAATGATGAAGACGTGCACTTGAGGGTGTGTAGACGGGAGTTCTCAGTTGTATTTTGAAATCTCAAGTTAATGAGCATGATGAACTATTATTGCTAGCACTGACTTTACCCCAAGTAGCCAAGTGGTACTGTCTGGCTCTCTACTCGAGTCCTTGATGGATCCCCCAACCCTCCTCTAACTCCCCACCCTTTCCCTTCCCATTGAGTTGGGAAGCCCTTGTAGCTGCGCCAATCACAGTGGGAAAAGGGGGGAGGGAAGTCACAGGATATGGGGTTCATGGTCACACTGGGTGGAGCAAAGGGGATCAGAGTGCAAGTAAGCCAGGTCGTTCCCTCTGCTCAAGTCCAGCTGTCTGCCACAGCAGTGTGACCTGCAGCCGATGGCCCACTCAGGAAGTGATGACAGCAATATCCATTCCTGCCTGCATTTATCTGTGCTGTTTGAAGCTTTGTGACCCATCAGGACCCAAATGCTGTCTGATCACATTGCTGAGATACCTGCTGTTTTCGGGTTGGGAGATCCTGATTGGCCTGTCGAGTAGATTTTTCTTGATCCTCTTCAGGGCTGGTGCTGCCCAGGCTCTGCTACCTCCTGCTGCACTAGGGACTTGACACTAGGGCTGGCCTGCTGGTGGAGTTGGGGCTGCTGATGACACCAGTGCGGTTGGGCCTCTTGAGGATGCTGATCTGTGGAGGGGGCTCCTGGGAAGGCTGTCATCCTGATTCACAGTAGGCACTCTAGAAGATTTGGACTTCTGCCATCGTCCCACCGTCTGCCATCTCCTTCCAGCTCTCAGCAATTTCCTCATCTTCCATCTTACTGGCCACTTTCCAAGACCTTCAGTTTAGAGTCTGCAGTTGGGATGCACTTCCATTTAGAGTAGATTTTAATATCTTTTCAGTTGAGAAACACCAATCCAGGATTTGACCCCCTGGAGTTTGGTGGTAGAGTTAATGATGTAGAGAGAATGATGAAAGGGCCCTGTTAATAAGACTCAAGGGGCTTCCTAAGTGGCACTAGTGGTAAAGAACCCACCTGCTAATGCAGGAGACATCAGAGACATGGGTTTGTTCCCTGGGTCAGGGAGATCCCCTGGAGAAGGGCCTGGCACCCCACTCCAGTATTCCTACCTGGAGAATCCCCGTGGACAGAGGAGCCTGGCAGGCCACAGTCCATAGCGTTGCAAAGAGCTGTACACGACTGAAGTAACTTAGCACACACACACACACACAATAAGACTCAAGATTAGTCTTCTGGTTGCCTTGAGAGAATTAAGTCTCCAGTTTCTAGGTTATATAGTGGTGTACATGGGAGAAATGAAGAAAAAGCAGCTTCAACTTGCTGAAGAGAAGTTTGGGAATAATGAACAAATTTCTTGCCAAATTTTAGAATGTCTGAATTGATCTAGTTAGAGTCTTCAAGAGCCCAACAGAATAGAGAATTCTAACGGCTAGCCAATAATTTTATAAGAGAACAGTTGGTATGACCCATCAGAAAGGACCAGAGAGCAATCAGGGATAAGGGTGAAACCCTTAGGCGATGGGAGATTGACTTCTTCCATCAGGTTAGCAAGTTTTTATTTTAATAGTCCATTAGCTCTATCATTCCAAATGAGTAAGACGATGACAAAGGCAGTGTAATTTTTGTGATAAATGAAGAACTCATTGGATTTCTTGGATGACTTTATTCATGAAATGGGCCCTTCAGTCACTTGAAAGAGCCAGTGTGGAAAACTTGTCCTAATAAAAGTTTAGCAACCACAGTGGCAGCAGCCCTTTTACAAAGGGAAGTTTTAAGCCAGAGAAAAAACATATATGATAGTAAGAACATATTTATTTTATAATCATGAGATTTAGGAGCTGAAGAAAAGGTCCTACATATCTACCTATTAAGAAAACTCAAAAGGTGAGTGATGTAAACTTCCAAATGAAATTTACAATCCCCAGTTAGCCTATAATATCGCAGATTTTGAAAAGTAAAATTGTGACCAAGTTAATGTTTTTCAAATAATTAAAAGTGTTATTTATAAAATTGTATTGTTTCTATCTAAAATTAGGTAAGAGGCTTCCCCAGGTGCCAATGCAGGAGATCCAAGAGATGTGGGTTCAATCCCTGGGTTGGGAAGATCCCCTGGAGTGGGAGATGGCACCCCACTCCAGTCTTCTTGCCTGAAAAATCCCATGGACAGAGGACCTTGGAGGGCTGTAGTCCATGAGGTTGCAAAGAGTCAGACATGACTGAGTGACTGAACATGTACACACACACAACATAAGGTAAAGCAGCATGATGACACAAATAGAAATATATCAGACAGTGAGCACAATGACAATCTCTAGGAACCTTACATAATTTTGGAAATATTTATATTAATAATATTTTACCCAAACAACTTTAATCTAGGGAAAGCTAAGTATTTTTTGACACTTCCCACGTAATTTATATAATCATTTATACAATATTAAATAAAGCTAATCATTTTTAGCACCTCTTTTTACAAGACAAAAGAACAAATCCTTTGTGATTTTCCAGTGGCCCTCTGGGAAACCCCAAAGTCAATTTTATAAAGGATAAAAAAGTATATAAAAGATATATAAAAGTATATAAAAATAAAAGATAGCAAGTATATAAAAGATATCAATTTGGGTTAGATTTGGGGAAGGCAAGATGTCAAAAGTTGTCAGGATATTTGGACAACTTGGTAACACTATCTGAAAGTCAGAAAAATATTACATAATATACATACATATATAAACATACAGACAGAAACAAATAAGGATCTTATAGCTATCATTCTAAAATTTTAGTTGAGTCATATATAAACATAGAAATATAGAACTCCTTGGTTAATATAACACAGTTATGGCCCTTGTCTTTGCCACCCTTTATATTTTTATCAGGATTATTCTGACAGATAGAACAAGTGAGGTTATCTGTTTAATATGAGGGCTNTACACGACTGAAGTAACTTAGCACACACACACACACACAATAAGACTCAAGATTAGTCTTCTGGTTGCCTTGAGAGAATTAAGTCTCCAGTTTCTAGGTTATATAGTGGTGTACATGGGAGAAATGAAGAAAAAGCAGCTTCAACTTGCTGAAGAGAAGTTTGGGAATAATGAACAAATTTCTTGCCAAATTTTAGAATGTCTGAATTGATCTAGTTAGAGTCTTCAAGAGCCCAACAGAATAGAGAATTCTAACGGCTAGCCAATAATTTTATAAGAGAACAGTTGGTATGACCCATCAGAAAGGACCAGAGAGCAATCAGGGATAAGGGTGAAACCCTTAGGCGATGGGAGATTGACTTCTTCCATCAGGTTAGCAAGTTTTTATTTTAATAGTCCATTAGCTCTATCATTCCAAATGAGTAAGACGATGACAAAGGCAGTGTAATTTTTGTGATAAATGAAGAACTCATTGGATTTCTTGGATGACTTTATTCATGAAATGGGCCCTTCAGTCACTTGAAAGAGCCAGTGTGGAAAACTTGTCCTAATAAAAGTTTAGCAACCACAGTGGCAGCAGCCCTTTTACAAAGGGAAGTTTTAAGCCAGAGAAAAAACATATATGATAGTAAGAACATATTTATTTTATAATCATGAGATTTAGGAGCTGAAGAAAAGGTCCTACATATCTACCTATTAAGAAAACTCAAAAGGTGAGTGATGTAAACTTCCAAATGAAATTTACAATCCCCAGTTAGCCTATAATATCGCAGATTTTGAAAAGTAAAATTGTGACCAAGTTAATGTTTTTCAAATAATTAAAAGTGTTATTTATAAAATTGTATTGTTTCTATCTAAAATTAGGTAAGAGGCTTCCCCAGGTGCCAATGCAGGAGATCCAAGAGATGTGGGTTCAATCCCTGGGTTGGGAAGATCCCCTGGAGTGGGAGATGGCACCCCACTCCAGTCTTCTTGCCTGAAAAATCCCATGGACAGAGGACCTTGGAGGGCTGTAGTCCATGAGGTTGCAAAGAGTCAGACATGACTGAGTGACTGAACATGTACACACACACAACATAAGGTAAAGCAGCATGATGACACAAATAGAAATATATCAGACAGTGAGCACAATGACAATCTCTAGGAACCTTACATAATTTTGGAAATATTTATATTAATAATATTTTACCCAAACAACTTTAATCTAGGGAAAGCTAAGTATTTTTTGACACTTCCCACGTAATTTATATAATCATTTATACAATATTAAATAAAGCTAATCATTTTTAGCACCTCTTTTTACAAGACAAAAGAACAAATCCTTTGTGATTTTCCAGTGGCCCTCTGGGAAACCCCAAAGTCAATTTTATAAAGGATAAAAAAGTATATAAAAGATATATAAAAGTATATAAAAATAAAAGATAGCAAGTATATAAAAGATATCAATTTGGGTTAGATTTGGGGAAGGCAAGATGTCAAAAGTTGTCAGGATATTTGGACAACTTGGTAACACTATCTGAAAGTCAGAAAAATATTACATAATATACATACATATATAAACATACAGACAGAAACAAATAAGGATCTTATAGCTATCATTCTAAAATTTTAGTTGAGTCATATATAAACATAGAAATATAGAACTCCTTGGTTAATATAACACAGTTATGGCCCTTGTCTTTGCCACCCTTTATATTTTTATCAGGATTATTCTGACAGATAGAACAAGTGAGGTTATCTGTTTAATATGAGGGCTTAGAGTTCCCACCATCTACTTTGACCTGATGTGTAATACTTATGGAGTTGTGTGTGCTCAGTCATGTCCAACTCTTTGCAACTCCATGGACTGTAACCTGCAGGCTCCTCTGTCAATGGGACTTTTCCAAGAAAGAATACTGAAGTGGGTTGCCATTTTCTACTCCAGGGGATCTTCCCAAGCCAAGGATCGAACCTGTGTCTCTTGTGTCTCCTGCATTGGCAGGCAGATTCTTTACCACTGTGCCACTTGGGAAGCCCCGACCTTATGGAGGCTGTAGGAGGGATAAATATGGGAAGACAGGCCAAAGAGATACCCAGAAGCCACCTGAATGTCTCCAAAAATATCTGAGTGGATAAAATAGCCAGTCTGTTTCCAGTTAGTTTTCTCAGCTTTAGGTGGTTGCCTTTGGAGTCAGGAGTGACTATAGTCTAGTGATTACAGGAAGCTGAGGGGCTGAAGTAGGAAGAGAAAGATCAGGCAGGGATGTTGAAGGGAGACAGATCAAAGGACTTAAGGCAACTTCAGGGAAGAACAAAGGCAGTAAGAGGAGGAAGAAGGAATGGAAGTGATGAGAAGGGGCAGGCCTTGGATGTGCCAGTTTGGGAAGACCTCAGGTTTTCCAAAGAAGTCACTGAAGTTCCAAATTGCCTTTGGTAAATTTTTGCCATTTATGAATTTATTAAACTAAGTGCAATAATGGCAAAACATATAACAAGCAGAGAAGAAGAGTAGGGAAGACAGCTGGCAGAATGAGATTTGTTGTTATTGTTCAGTTGCTCAGTTGTGTCTGGCTTTCTGCAGCCCCATGGACTGCAGCATGCCAGGCTTCTCTCAAGCTCATGTCCATTGACTTAATGATGCCATCCAACCATCTCAACATCTGTTGGCCCCTTCTCCTCCTGCCCTCAGTCTTTTCCAGCATCAGGTTCTTTTCCAATGAGTTGGCTCTTTGCATCAAGTGGCCGAAATATTGGAGCTTCAGCATCAGTCCTTCAAATGGAATAATCAGGGTTGATTTCCNCATCTTTTATGACATTGATATTTTTTGTCAAACTTGGGCAGGTTGTTTTGTAGACTTTCCCTTGGATTCATACTGATTATCTCTGACTCCAATCCAAGCCCACAGTGTTTATTGCAGCTTATCTCTTTCCCACATTTGAAATGCCTTTCTCTGACAATGAGAAACATGACTCTTGTTATCTATGATCTATTTGTCTGCTCAAATCGTTATGTAAAGTATTTTCAGAATTCCTAAGATACCGCTATGTAAAAACAAATTTACTAACTAAACTACATTTGTGTACATTTCTTTTTGCTTTGAGCCTTATAGTATCTGGTCAAAATAAATATGGTTTCTCAAATCTACTTAGGTTAGTTATTTTCTTCCCCATGCCCTTCAGTGGGGTATTATTATTAATTTGTAGGTGGCGCTAGTGGTAAAGAACCCACTTGCCAATGCAGGAGACACAATAGATGCGGTTCAATCCCTGGGTCGTATGATCCCCTGGAGAAGAGCATGGCAACCCGCTCCAGTATTCTTGCCTGGAGAATCCCCATGGACAGAGGAGCTTGATGGGCTACTGTCCATAGGGTCACACAGAGTTGGACTCTATTGAAGCAACTTAACACAGCACAATACACTGTTAGGTTCCATTATTTCTGTTTATGTCCCATTGGGGGTTCCCCTGTCATCCTAGGAGTTTGTTTGTTTTTCCTTTTGCCCCACAGAGTGTAGGATCTTAATCCCCTGACCAGGGATCGAACCCACACTTCCTACATTGGGAGCATGGAGTCTTAACCACAAGACTGTCAGGGAAGTCCCCTAGTTTATTTCAATGTATTTAGTTTGCAACCACTTTCTTACTTTCCTTATTTTCCCCTTAGAGTCTGTGAAACAGGAGTGTGGTTCTAAGAGTCAAACCTCCACAAAAAGCTATACTCAAAGAAATATTGCTTCCTGCTCATTCCTAGTTCCCACCCCCACTCCCTTTGGATTACAAATCTCATTCATTATCTCATGTGCAAGCTCAGAATGAAAGTGCTGGACCCAGGAGAGGGGTTCTCTGTGATTCTATGCTCCAGTGCCTTTCTGCAGTAAATGTCTCAAAAGTCTTGATTGCAAATATCCCTGACTACTGGATTCCCTGGATGTGCTGAAGGATGGGAGGGTTCACCTGAGCTCTTGGTTGTGAGCTTATTCAGTCAGCTTATTCAGATTGAGGAGTTTCATTATTTTATTTAATTTCAGTTTAATAGGTAAAATTTGTCCTGGATGCTAGTGTGGCCAATATTTAGTTATTATCTCTAGAGTACTTGCTAAAATAGTAGGAAATAAAAGGCTACAGAAATTTTTTTTTCTAAGAAACATGAATTACAATTATCCTCTAAATAAAATCTAGTTAATTATACAAGAGGAACTTAAATATTTTTGTTTTGCAAAAGCAGAAAAGTTACTGTTATCAAGAAAGAAAAAATCTTCATTACAAAACCCTGCAACATGAGGAGTGTGGGGGGCTGAGCAGATACTGAGATTTCCTCGTCCCTCGCTGCCTCCCAGGTGGTTGATGTCACATCTCTGGGGGTGGTATGCAGTGACTTGTTTCATTCAAGGCTGGAAGTAAATTATACACTGGTGACCTTAGCACGGTGTCTGGATCCTGCTGGGGTCCCAAGATATGACAACAACAGGTGCTTAAAGGCAATGTCACTGGCCTTGTGTGTGATTGTATTAGGGTTTAGACATGGGCTCCAGATGCTTTTAGACAAGAGGTAGAAAGGAACTAGATATCAAATTATCAACATCCGATGGATCATAGAGAAAACAAGGGAATTCCAGAAAAAGTTGAAATACTTCATTGACTACACTAAAGCCTTTGACTGTGTGGATCACAACAAACTGTAGAAAATTCTTAAATTTTTGGAATACCAAGCCACCTTACCTACTTCCTGAGAAACCCGCATGCAGCTCAAGAAGCAACAGTTAGAACCAGACGTGAAAACAACGGACTACTTCAAAATTGGGAGAGGCGTATGTCAAGGTTGTATATTGTCACCTTGCTTATTTAACTTATATGCAGAGTACATCATACAAAATGTTGGGCTGGATGAAGCTCAGGTTGGAGTAAAGATGGCTGGGAGAAATATCAATAACCTCAGATATGCAGATGACACCACCCTCGTGGCAGAAGGTGAAGAGGAACTAAAGAGCCTCTTGATGAGGGTGAAAGAGGAGAGTGAAAAAGCTGGCTTAAAGCTCAACATTCAGAAAACTAAGATCAGGGCGTCCAGTCCCATCACTTCACAGCAAACAGATCGGGGGGCGGGGAGGATGGAAACAGTGACAGACTATATTTTCTTGGGGTCCAAAATCACGGCAGACTGTGACTGTAGCCACGAAATTAAAAGACGCTTACTCCTTGGAAGAAAAGCTATGACAAACCTAGATAGCATTTTAAGAAGCAGAGACATCACTTTGAGGACAACAGTCCATCTAGTCAAAGCTATTGCTTACCCAGTAGTCATATATGGATGTGAGATTTGGACAATAAAGAAAGCTGAATGCCAAAGCATTGATGCTTTTAAACTGTGGTGCTGGAGAAGACTCTTAGAGTCCCTTGGACAGCAAGGAGATCAAACCAGTCAATCTTAAAGGAAATCAACACTGAATATTCACTGGAAAGAATACTTTGGCCACCTGATGCAAAGAGTTGACTCTCTGGAAAAGATCCTGATGCTGGGAAAGATTGAAGACAGGAGGACAAGGGGATGACAGAGGGTGAGATGGTTGGATGGCGTCACAGACTCAAACAGAGTGCACTCGGGGAGATGGTGAGGGACAGGGAAGCCTGGCTTGCTGCAGTCCATGGGGTCACAAAGTCAGACACTGTTGATTGAGGGACTGAACAACAGAACAGTAAGTGAAAGCACAGGCTTTGGACTCAATTCAACTCGGGGTAAACTCCAGCCCTGCTACCTACGGATTATGTAACCAAGTTGCTTAACTCTCTGCACCTCAGTCTTAGCATCTGCACAAAAGGAATGATAACAGTGCTTAACTCAAGGGGATGAAAATTAAATGGGATGATGCACATAAATGGCTTTGTGTTTAGCACATGGGTTACTGCCCTGTTCCCTTGCCCTAAGAAGGAAGAGGAACTTAGATCAGAGATTTAATGGAAAGCCCAAGGGGTATTGGTGACCTTATTGGGGAGGAGGGGTGTGTAGGAAAGACTTTCTAGAAAAAGTGACTTCTGAGCCCCCTGAGGGACACAGCAAGCCTTAATTACATGGATATTCTTTTTAATACTACTGTTGCAAATATTAATATTGGGTAAAGCATGTTTCTGGTTATTGGATCCTCAAGAGAAAGCACATATTTCAAAGGTTTTTTTAAGTTTAAAATTCTTGAGTTATTAGAAAGGCCATATGATGCCCTAAGAAAGACCCCATATCTAAGGAAGTTGGAGACTGATGGGAAGGATTTGAGATGGCAGCCTGCCTCGGATATACCATTTGAAAATGAAAGTGTTAGTCGCTCAGTCGTGTCTGATTCTTTGCGACCCCATGGTCGGTCCATGGGATTCTCCAGGGAAGAATGCTGGAATGGGTTGCCATTCCCTTCTCCAGGGGAGCTTCCCGACCCAGGGATCAAACCCGGGTCTCCTGCATTGCAGGCATATTCTTTACCATATGAGCTACCAGAGAAGCTAGATGTACCATCTATTAAAACCAAACAAACACACAACAGAGGGTAGAAAGAGGTCAGCTGAATAGAAAGGTAACATCTGAGCATGTGTGCTAATCGACCTACGTAACTGGGAGTGGCCAGTTTTGGCGGGAGGCAATCCTGCTTCAAGCACGAAACTTCAAGTTTCCACCCACTTTGAAAAGGCACTCCTGTCCCTGGAGAGTGGACTGTTGCTGCTGCTGCTAAGTCACTTCAGTCGTGTCTGACTCTGTGCGACCCCATAGACCACAGCCCACCAGGCTCCGCCGTCCCTGGGATTCTCCAGGCAAGAACACTGGAGTGGGTTGCTATTTCCTTCTCCAATGCATGAAAGTGAAAAGTGAAAGTGAATTCACTGAGTCCTGTCCAACACTCAGTGACCCCATGGACTGCAGCCTACCAGGCTCCTCCGTCCATGCGAGTTTCCAGGCAAGAGTACTGGAGTGGGGTGCCATTGCCTTCTCCGGAGCGGACTGTTAGGTGACTCCATTTCTGCCTCTCTTACCCCGCCTACTCTCCTGGTCTCTGATTGGCCAGATCAAGTTTGCTAACTGTTCTGACAGTTGATTGTCCTTGGTCAGTTCAACTGTGAGATTTCGTCCCGACGTCACAAGGGATTTCGTCCCAACGTCGAGCGGCACTTCGGCACCGCTTCACCTCTGAGGTAAGCTCTCTCTGAAGGTCTCTCTAGACAGGTTAAGGGGACCAAGTAAAAAAACGGGGAGCTACTGTTGATAATTCAAGCAACTGAATATTTTCTTTACCTCCGAACATCCTCAAAATCGTTACGACTGACTGAGAGACGACTTAAAGCCTTTTGGGGCGAATCCTCGTCAGGCAGACATAAAGCTAAAATTATCTTCGGTCTGTGAGACTCCCTAATTGCTCTTCCTGAGGGAAGCAAAACTCCCCTCAGTCCGAGAAACCCACAAATGAGCCAGAAGCCCCTATATTTTCTCAACCAGAGAGGTTGCCTAAGGGACTCTTTTATTGCCTCCTCTGGTATGGCAACCCATTCCAGTGTTCTTGCCTGGAGAGTCCCAGAGATGGGGGAGCCTGGTGGGCTGCCGTCTATGGGGTCGCACAGAGTCGGACATGACTGAAGCGACTTAGCAGCAGCAGCAGCTGGTATAAAGAATCAATGTTCTTGGCCTCAGACTCTCCCTTCCCCGAGAGAAGCTCCCAAAGCTCTCCCCTCCTGAGAGAAACTCCCAATGCCACATTCTCAGCCTGAGTGATGGGTGATCCTGTAGTATCAGAGATGCCAGCTCTCTTCACTTTAATAATTGTCAAAAAGGTACTAATAGCCTTTTTAAAATCAAGATATAGTTGAATTATAATACATTAATTTCACACATACAACAAATTGATTCAATGTATATATAGATTAAGTGAGTGAAGTCGCTCAGTCATGTCGGACTCTTTGCCAGCCCATGGGCTGTAGCCCACCAGGCTTCTCTGTCCATGGGATTCTCCAGGCAAGAATCCTGGAATGGTTGCCATTTCCTTCTCCAGGGGATCTCCCAACCCAGGGATCGAACCTGGGTCTCCTGTATTGCAGGCAGACACTTTAACCTCTGAGCCACCAGGGAAGCCCATTTATAGATTATACTTCCTTTAATATTATTCCAAAATAATGACTATGTTTTTTGTACTGTACAATACGTCCTTAGTGCTTATTTATTTTATACATAGCAGTTTGTATCTCTTAATCTCCTATCCCTATCTTTCCCCTCCTGTCTTTTCTCTCCTCACTGATAAGCACTAGTTTGTTCTGTTTATCTGTGAATCTGTTTCTTTTTTGTTATGCTCATTTCTTTGTTAGTTTCTTTAAGATTCGGCATATAAGTGATAACATATGGTATGTGTCATCTTCTGTCTGATTTATTTCACTAGCATAATACACTCCAAGTCCACTCATGTTGCAAATGACAAAATTTTATTCTTTTTATGACTGAGTAGTATTCCCTTGTGTGTCACTCACAGACATGTACACACACTCACACACACACACATATCCCTTGTGTGTCACTCACAGACATGCGCGTTCGCACGCGCGCACACACACACACACACACACACACATACATACATACATACCACAGCTTCGTCCATTATGTTTATAGATACTTAAGTTGCTTTCTATATCTTGGCTAGTATAAACAATGGTGCCGTGCATATTAGGCTGTGTGTATCTTTTCAAATTAATGCTTTTGTTTTGTTTTGGATATATACCCAGGAATGGAATTTCTGGGTCTATTGTAGTTCTATTTTTAGTTTTTGATGTACCTTCACACTGTTTTCCACAGTGACTATACCAATTTACATTCCCACCAACAATATACAAAAGTACCCTTTTTCCACATCGTCCCCCAGTGTTGATGATCTTCCCAGGTGGCTCAGATGGTAAAGCATCTGCCTACAATGCCTACCATGTGGGAGACCCGGGTTCAATCCCTGAGTAGGGAAGATCTCCTGGAGAAGGAAATGGCAACCCACTCCAGTATCCTTGCTTGGAAAACCCCTTGGATGGTAGAACCTAGTAGGCTACAGTCCATGGGGTCGCAAAGAGTTGGGCACGACTGAGTGACTTCACTTCACTTCCCCCAGTATTTGTGGTTTGTGGTCTTTTTGATGAGAGCCATTCTGGGAGGTGTGAGGCAATGTCTCATAGTGTTGGGGTTTTTTAAATATTTATTTATTTGGCTGCACTGGGTCTTAGTTGTGGTACATGGGATCTTCCGTCTTCATTGCTACATGCAGAATCTTTAGTGAAGGCATGCAAAATCTTTTTAGTTGCCATATGTGTACTCTTAGTTGTGGCATTGAACTCTTATTGAGGCATGTGAACTCTTAGTTGCAGCATGTGGGATCTAGTTCCCTGACTAGGAACTGAACCCAGGCCACCTGCATTGGGAACATGGAGTCTTAGCTGCTGGACTACCAGGGAAGTCCCTCTCATTGTGGTTTTGATTTGCATTTCTATGATGATTAGCAATATTGGGCATCTTTTCATTGACTTGGCTGTTTGCATGTCTTCTTCAGAAAAATGCCTTTTCAGTTATTCTGCTTATTTTTAAATAAGGTTGTTTGCTTTTTAAATATTTTTATAAGCTATTTATATAATTTAGAAATTAACCCTTTATCAGTCATATCATTTGCAAATACTTCTCTCTTTCAGTAGTTTGTCTTTTTGTTATGTCAATGGTTTCCTTTGCTGTGCAAAAGCTTTTAAGTTTAATTAGGCACCATTTTTTTGTTTTTTTTTAGTTTGCTGTACAAGACAGGTCCAAAAAATATTCCTACAATATATGTCAAAGACTGTTCTGTCTGTGTTCTCTTCTAGGAGTTTTATGGTCTTATATTTAGGTATTTAATCCATTTTGAGTTTATTTTTTATATGGTGTAAGAAAATGTTCTAATTTCATTATTTGCATGCAGCTGTCCAATATTCTTAGCACCACTTATTAAAGATAATTGTCTTTTCTCCCTTGTATATTTTTGTCTCCTTTGTCACAGATTAATTGACCATATGTGCATGGTTTTGTTTCTGGACTTTATAATCTGTTCCATCTATCTGTGTGTCTGGTTTTGTGCCAGTACTATATTGTTTTGATTACTGTAGCTTTGTAGTATAGTCTGAAGACACCTTCAGCTACTAGTTTGTGAGTGTGATACCTGCAGCTCTGTTCTTTTTCTCAAGATTATTTTGGCTATTTTGGGTCTTTTGGGTTTCCACACAAAATTTAAAATTACTTGTTCTAGTTCTGTGAAAAATGCCATCTCTAGGTAATCTCTCATGATCCTTTGTATTTATGTGGTGTTGGTTGTAACTTCTTCATTTNTTCTTTTTCTCAAGATTATTTTGGCTATTTTGGGTCTTTTGGGTTTCCACACAAAATTTAAAATTACTTGTTCTAGTTCTGTGAAAAATGCCATCTCTAGGTAATCTCTCATGATCCTTTGTATTTATGTGGTGTTGGTTGTAACTTCTTCATTTCTGATTTTATTGATTTAGGCCTAGTAATACACTTTATTTATTTATTTATTTATTTTAATTGGAGGCTAATTACTTTACAGTGTTGTATTGGTTTTGCCATACATCAGCATNGCAAAAATTTTGTTTCCTGTACTGGCAATCTTATGCTCTGCTGTTCCACGTCTTAGTTCCAAAGGGAGGAATACTTCTACCAAGAGACACAACACTGATTCTATTGAACTGGAAGACCAGTCTGCCACCTGGACATCTTGGTCTTTTCATGTCTCTGAATCAACAGGCAAAGAAAGGAGTTACTGTGCTGGCTGGGGTGATTGATCCTGACTACCAAGGGGAAACTGTGGCCTGCTATATCACAATGGAAACAAAGAAGAGTATGTCTTAGTGCTTGTTTCAGTGAAGTGAAGTGCAAGTTGCTCAATCATGTCTGACTCTTTGAGACCCCATAGGCTGGAGCCCGCCAGGTTCTTTTGTCCATGAAATTCTTCAGGCAAGAATACTGGAGTGGGTAGCCATTCACTTCTCCAGGGGATCTTTCTGACCCAGGGATTGAATCCGGGTCTCCCACATTACAGGCAGATTCTTTATCATCTAAACCACCAAGGAAGCCCAGCAGTACATATACTAAAACTGGAATGATACAGAGAAGATTAGCATGGCCCCTGAGCAAGGATGACACACAAATTCATGAAGTGTTCCATATTTTATGGAATCTTTAAAAAAGGGATACAAATGAACTTATTTACAAAACAGAAGTAGAGTCATGGATGTAGAAAACAAACTTATGGTTACCAGATGGTAAGAGGGGAGGAGAGATAAATTGAGAGATTGGGATTAACAGATATACACTACATATAAAATAGATAACTAATAAGGACTTACTGTATAGCACACAGAACTCTACTCACTACTCTGTAATGGCCTATATGAGAAAAGAATCTTAAAAAAAAAAGAGTGGATATATGTATATGTATAACTGATTCACCTTGCTGTACACCTGGAACTAACATTGTAAATCAATTATACTCCAATAAAATATTTTTAAAAAAGAAAAGTATGTCTAGAATACAGGTGATCCCGTAAGGCATACTAACATGCCCTGTGATTGCTTCCCGGTGGCTCGGGGTAAAGAATCTGTCTGCAATGCAGGAGATACAGGAGACACGGGTTCAATCCCTGGGTCAGGAAGATCCCCCAGAGGAGGAAATGGCAGTATTCTTGTCTGAAATTTCTATGGACAGAGTAGCCTGGGGGACTACAATCCATAAGGTTGCAAAGAGTCAGACACAACTGAAGTGACTGAGCATGCCCTGTGACTGAGGTCAGTGTAAAACTACAATGATATAATTCAGGCCTGGACCCTTCAAGAATAAAGTTTTGGGTCACACCACTGGGCTTCCCTGGTGGCTCAGCTGGTAAAGAATCTGCCTACAATGCTGGAGACCTGGGTTTGATCCCTGGGTTGGAAAGATCCCCTGGAGAAAGGAAAGGCTATCCACTTCAGTATTCTGGCCTAGAGAATTCCATGGACTGTATAGTCCATGGGGTGGCCAAGAGTCAGACACGATTGAGCAACGTTTACTTTCATAATGTTTCTTTGTATTTATGGGCTTCCCTGATAGCTCAGTTGGTAAAGAATCCACCTTCAGTGCAGGAGACCGTGGTTTGATTCCTGGGTGGGGAAGATTCCCTGGAGAAGGGATAGGCTACCCACTCCAGGATTCTTGGGCTTCCCTTGTGGCTCAGCTGGTAAAGAATCTGCCTGCAATGCGGGAGACTTGGGTTCGATCCCTTGGTTGGGAAAATCCCCTGGAGAAAGGAAGGGCTACCCACTCCAATATTCTTGCCTGGANTAGGCTACCCACTCCAGGATTCTTGGGCTTCCCTTGTGGCTCAGCTGGTAAAGAATCTGCCTGCAATGCGGGAGACTTGGGTTCGATCCCTTGGTTGGGAAAATCCCCTGGAGAAAGGAAGGGCTACCCACTCCAATATTCTTGCCTGGAGAATTCCATGGACAGAGGAGCCCTGTGGGCTACAGCCCATGGGGTCACAGTCACATAGAGTCAGACACGACTGAGTGACTAACACTTTCCACTTTCACTAGGAAAAAAATCACAACTAGCTGAGTTGCCTGCTGAGGGCAAAAGGAACAAGGAATGGGTAATGGAAAAAGAAATTCTGCCTCAGGACTGTGACACAGAAATCTGCCTAGCTTGCCCTGTGAATTTCAGATTCAAAAGTTCAACATCAACTCACCTAAATTTTGAGCCTGCTGGCCTGCCCTTCAGACTTGCCAGTCCCCACAACTGGGTGAACTGGTTCCTTAAAATAAATCTCTCTCCCCTATGTTGTCTTTAGGTACACACATGCATGCACAAGTGTGTGTATACTCTCTATATGTATATAGCTATATCCTATTGGTTCCGTTTCTCTGGAGAACCACAATACAGAGTTTGATACTAAGAGTGACTCTAGAGTAGTGGTTCCCAACCCTTTTGGCACCAGGGACTGGTTTTGTGGAAGACAATTTTTCTACAGATGGGGATGAGGGGATAATTTTGTGATGATTCGAGCACACTAGGATTTGTGCTCTTATGAGAATCTAATCTGACAGGAGGTGGCACTCAGGTGGTAATGCCAGCAATGAGGAGCGGCTGTAAATACAGATAGAGCTTCACTTGTTCGCTGCCTCTCACCTCTTTTTCTGTGGCCCAGTTGCTAACAGCAGGCCATGGACCAGTACTGGTCCATGGCCCAGGGGTTGGGGACTCTGCTCTAGAGGAACGGAATCTCAAGTATGAGTTTTCTGAACTGGTTATGGGATTTCTGGAATTGATTCTTTATTCTGATTAAATTCAAAAGCACTAATGACTCTATTTCCAGTAGTAAGGAGAGTGGTGTGACACGACAAAAGAGATATGCAAAATATCAACACTGGATACTCCTTTCAATTGAATGCTTATAAGAGGTGAGGTTCTGGATGACCTCGTATTTGATACTTGGAAATTTTGTCAAACTTACAAGTATAGTAAGATTGTCTGGTTGCTCCTAATCGCACTGGACAAAGTGGGGAAAGAAAAGGATGAGCTCAGGGGTTTGATTTTCAAGATCAAGCATAACATGAATGACTTGAAATTTTCTCAGTCTGTCCTGAAAATATCTGTTAGCTTCTGGAGCTGCAGAGCTGAGCTTACTGAAAACCAAACCCAGCGTCTCAAACTGTGAGTGGCTAAATTACACCACAAATTGAATTCCCAACCTCACAGGCTGTCTGCTGTTAAAGGAAGGCATTGATGAAGAAGGAACAGGATCCTGAAAAGTGGAATAGGAACATATGAGGACACTGCACCTCTAAATTTGGATGAGTCTTTGCCAGTAGAAGCAGCCCTTCCACCTTCAACTGAGAAGTTAAACCCCTGTCTGCCTGAGAAGCCTGCAATGGCCTCCCCTGAGGGACTTGCCTTGTAAAGCACTGCTGATTCCCCTCAGGACCTATGCCACCACCTGTCTTTGCTTCTAGACCTATAACTAGACTTAAGTTCACCAAGCCCCAACTCAAGGAGATCAAACCAGTCAATTCTAAAAAAAAAAAAAATCAATCCTGAATATTCACTGGAAGGACTGATGGTGAAGCTCAAGCTCCTATACTTAGGCCACCTGATGCGAAGAGCTGACTCACTGGAAAAGACTCTGATGCTGGGAAATATTGAGGGAGGAGGAGAAGGAGGCAATGGAGGACGAGATGGTTGGATGGCATCACCAACTCAATGGAATTGAGCATTTGAGCAGACTCCAGGAGACAGTGAAGGACAGGGATCCCTGGCATGCTGCAGTCCATGGGTTTGCAAAGAGCTGGACATGACTTAGTGACTACACAACAACAAAGGCCCAAAGGGTAAGGTACAAAGTGTGACCCATGAGGAGATGTGAGATACTCCAAAATGACTGCATGATTTGTCCAATTTATAAGGACAGAAATCTGGGTGATATGTGTGGGATAATGGAAGAAACAAAGTTGGATCAGACTGAAATTTTTAATATGTGTACACTAAGCAGATTCTGAATTTCATCTTGCCACTTGAGGGGTTAGGAAGGGTATAGACAGTATATTTGGCTGGTTGGCTGGAACACGAACCAGATCGCAGCTCACATAAATGCAGCTGGAATTCCAGGACTGCTTTGGTGTACTACAGAGAAAGGCATCTGCAGGCTTAGGGAGATTGGAATGTTAAGAGTAGATTTATCATGAAACATCTGCTCACTCATGCCAGGATGGTCCAGAGAAACACCAGTCATGACAACTGTGACAAATAAATTTGTGAGGGGGCCCCCGATAATCTGTGATTGTTCTTCACTGTAGGTCAGAAATTTCATTGGGAACTGCTGCCACTGAACTGGAAAACCTAAACGCAGTGGGAGTAATTGGAACCTTGGGTGAAGTGAAGTGAAATGAAGTGAAGTGAAAGTTGTTCAGTCATGTCTGACTCTTTGTGACCCCATGGACTATGCAGTGCATGGAATTCTCCAGGCCAGAATACTATAGTGAATAGCCGTTCCCTTCTCCAGGGGATCTTCCCAACCCAGGGATTGAACCCAGGTCTCTCCCATTACAGGCAGATTGTTTACCAGCTGAGCCACAAAGGAGGTTCATACCTGATGTGGCAGTGGCCAAATGGAAGCACTGTATTGCCAAATACAATATGGTTAGCACAGGGTCAGAGTAGTAATCAGAACAGTCCAATTCACAAATAAGAGTAGAAATTTCTATAATACTGTTTTAATTCATTCTACAACTCATTAGATTTCAAACATCTTTCAAAACAAAGCTTTACTTTGCGTGTGTGTATACTAGGTCACTTCAGTCATGTCCAACCCTTTGCGACCTCATGGACTGTAGCCCACCAGGCTCTTCTGTCCATGGGATTCTCTAGGCAAGAATCCTGGAGTGGGTTGCCATGCCCTCCTCCAGGGGATCTTCCTGACACAGGGATCAAACCCCTGGGTCTCTTACATCTCCTGCACTAGAAGGCTGGTTCTTTATCACTAGCACCACCTGGGAAGCCCATATCTTTATCTTGGTGTTTCATTATTTAAGAGATAACCTTCTTTGAAGCCAGCAAAGTTAGGACAGTCTAAGAAAAGCAGGACAGAAACAGTGTATGAACATTTAGCAAAAGACAGTTTTCAGATATTTAAGAAACTATGCTACACACCTATATATTTATGTGTTATATGTCTATACCTCTCTATCCTTCTAACACTATATGAGAATGGGGGGATAGCATTAAATATAACACCTGTTTCAGAGTGGTTCACCTTCTCACAGACATGCATGTAAACAAATTAAGAGCAAAAAAATAAAAGAATATTGAGTATTTACTATGTACCAGACATTGCTCTGGGCACTTTAGATGAATTAATCCATTTAATCTTCAAACCAACTCTCCTCTTATTCCCCTTAGCAGACAAGGAAACTGAGCCTTGGAGAGGTAAAATTCCAAAGTCACACAGCTAGTAAGTGGCTTAATTATTTGAAGTGGCCAGGTAGAGATTTAAACTTCTTTCTCTTATGCTATCCTACTGCCAAATAGAAAAAAAAAGCATACATGTCTATAATATATATTACATAGGGATGAACCAAACTTTCTGTGCTGTCAAAAAGAATCAGTCTGATTCACAGAGACCTGTGAGTTTGGCTAGCTGATCATGACTTCCATAGGAAACAAACAGGTGGGCAATTTACTAAAATCTTACTTGATCTGTACAAGGAAAAGAGTTCCAGGTCAAGCAAAAAGAAGTCTAACTTGAAACATCCAAACACAGAATTCTAGTTCCTCAATCAACTCTCAGACTTGAGTCAGTTTATACACTGAGAACGAACACTTCTGAATGAAGGGAAGGTTGGGTCCCTGGAGGAATGAACCCATGACACTGCCAATAATTTACACCACTAATATTTCTCCCAACTTTTCCTAAAAGGACCTACAGCCCTTTACCAGGGTACCTCTGCATTGGGGAAAAAGCAATGAGGCTTTCCAGATATTACCAGATAGGACACTGGCTCTGATCTGACACTAATTCCAAAAGATCCAAAACATTACTGTGGCTCACCAGAGTTGAGGCTTATAAAAGTGAAGTGATCAATGGAGTTTTAGCTCAGGTCCATCATACACAGTGAGCTCAGTGGATCCCTAAACCCATCTTGTGGTTATTTCTCTGGTACAGGAATGCATAATTAGAATACTCGGCAACTAGCAGTGTCCTCATACTGGTCTCCTGACCTATGGAGTGAGGCCTCTTATGGTGGAAAATGACAAGTGGAAGCCATTAGAACTGTCTCCATCTAGGAAAACACGTAAACCAAAAGCAGTACTGCTTTTCTGAGGGATTGCTGAGGTTAGTGTTACCATCAAGGACTTGATGGAGAAGGCAATGGCACCCCACTCCAGTACTCTTGGCTTGGAGAATCCCAGGGATGGGGGAGCTTGGTGGGCTGCTGTCTATGGGGTCGCACAGAGGCAGATATGACTGAAGCGACTTAGCAGCAGCAGTAGCAGCAGCAGCAGCAAGGACTTGAAAGATGCAAGGATGGTGATACCACTACATTCAACATGCCTATTTGGCCTGTGCAGAAGACAGATGGATCTTGGAGAAGGACAGTGGATTATCATGAACTTAACCAGGTTGTGTCTCCAACAGCAGCTGCTATACCAGATACGGTTTTGTTGCTTGAGCAAATGAACACATCCTTTGATACTCAGTATGTATATATTTATCTGGCAAATGCCTTTCTTAAAAACAGTACTGTTAGTAAAGACAAGCAAAAGCAGTTTTCTTTCCACTGGCAAGGCCAGCTATATACCTGCACTGTCCTGCCTCAGAGGTAGATCAACTCTCCAGTCCTGTGTCATAATTTAACCTGTAGGGATCTTGGGCAATTTTCCCTTCCACAAGACATCACATCACATGTCTGTGTGCTCAGTCACTTCAGTCATGTCCGACTCTTTGAGACCCCATGGACTATAGCCTGCCAAGCTCCTCTGTCCATGGGATTCTCCAGGTAAGAATAGTGGAGTGGGTTGTCGTGACCTCCTCCAGGGGGTCTTCCCAACCTAGGGATTGAAACCATGTCCCTTATATCTCCTGCACTAGCAGGCAGGTTGTTCACCACCAGCGCCACCTAGGAACCCCACACTGGTTCATGGGATATTATGCTTATTAGACCTAGTGGATAAGAGTGAGAAACTACTCTAGACTTATGGATAAGACATCTGTGTGTCAGGAGATGGGAAATGAATCTGAAAATAAATTTAGGGGCCTTCTATCTCAGTGAGATTTCTAGGGGTGCAGTGGTGGGGGGCTTGTTGAGATATTCCTTCTAACCTCTTAAAGAATAAGTTTTGCATCTGGCTCTTCCATAAGCAAAAAGAGGGCCAATACTTAGGGCCTGTTTGGACATCAAAGGCAACACATTCCTTATCTGGATGAGCTACTCTGGCCTATTTACCAGGTGATTAAAAAAGCTGCCATTTTGAGTGGAGATCAGAATAGGAGAAGGCCCTGTGTGACACGTCCAGACTGCCATACAAGCCACCCTGCCACTTGGGTCACATGACCCATCAGATACATTGGTGCTTGAAGTGTCAGCGACACAGGGATGGAGCCTTTGGCAGTTCCCCTGAGATGAATCACAGCACAGGTCCTAGGATTTTGGAGCTAAGCTCTGCCATCCTCTGCTCTCCTTCTGAGAAATAACTTTTGGTTTGCTACAGAGTCTCAATTTACTCACAGAATTTAAGCATTTTAGATAGTGGAGGAAAATAAAACTTAACAAGGATTCCCTCAGTTATGGTGAGTGAACACAGAAGAAGCCAGCACTGACACAGAAAATGTGGAAAACGGTAGACCTGCCTTGCAGTGCTGCTTGCAAGGGGCCCAAGTTCTTCTGACGGAGGCTCAGCCTGTGGATGGCGTGAGGCCAGGAGCCACCCTTGCAGCACTGAGACTGGGTCTTCCCAGAGTTTGCTTGAGAATGTGCCCAAAGGGGGCAGTAAACTCCATGTAATCTAAATATTGTTGTTGTTTGGTTGCTAAATCATGTGTGACTCTTTGTGCCCATGGACTGTAGCCCACCAGGCTCCTTTATCCATGGGATTTCCCAGGCAAGAACACTGGAGTGGGTTTGCCATTTCCTACCCTAGGTGATCTTTCCCACCCAGGGATCGAATCTGTATCTCTTGCTTGACAGGCAGATTCTTTATAACTGAGCCACCAGGGCTTGGTTTAAGGCTAAATAAAAGGAAGTGAAAGTGTTCGTCACTTAGTTGGGTCTGGCTCTTTTGAGACCCCATGGACCTGATAGGTTCTTCTGTCCACAGAATTCTCCAGGAAAGAATCCTGGAGTTGGTAGCCATTCCTTCCTCCAGGAGAATCTTCCCAACCCAGGGATCAAATGCTGGTTTCCTGCACTGCAGGCAGGTTCTTTACCATCTGAGCCACCAGGGAAGACCCAAAGCTAAATACTGGAACAAAACTGATGGTCAACAGGTACCATAAGGGAGAGCTGAAGACAGAGTTCAAGAGAGCATGTCACTGTTAAGAGATGTGACCTCAGATCCTATGTGGTGACCTTACACCCTCAGCCCTAGGTCCTTGCCTTGCCCTCTTAGTCCTGGAATCAATTAGGTGGCTCACCTGGAAGCAAAGAGGTGACAACTTGTCACCCTGCATCTTCCTAGTCTGTGCTCTCTGGGCCTGTGGTGGCAGTGAGAGCTCTGCTGGCTTCTGAACCATTTGGAGGGTCATTCATCGCTTTTCTTAGAAGATATTCACTGCCAAATAGCTTTACTAGCCTGTTTCCTGGCTGGAGAATCCCAGAAACCCAGTCTTCCTTCCTTCCTTTTTTTCTGCCTCTGCCCTGTTCATCCCAAGCTGGCAGTGTTTCTGCTGGGATGGCTGATTGGATCTACAAGTCACATGCCTAATCCTTTTAGCAACTGGTTCTCCAGCCACACACTTGGTGCCCTTTCCAGAGTACATCTCATATTCTGCAATATGGAT
Organism: Neotragus pygmaeus; assembly: GCA_006410875.1. NCBI lineage: Eukaryota > Metazoa > Chordata > Mammalia > Artiodactyla > Bovidae > Neotragus > Neotragus pygmaeus. The sequence goes on from SJYV01019351.1 coordinate 201,112, forward strand.
AGGCTGAAAATTTTCAAAATCTTCATGTTCTAGTTCCTTTTTTTACTAACAATTCCTTCTTCAAATTCTCTCTTTCCTCTAGCATTTTACTATAAGCATTAAGGACAAATCAAGTCTCGCTTTTAACACTTGGCTTAGAAATTTCCTCAGTTAAATATCGCAGTTTATCACTTACAAGTTCTTTCCACCCAAGAGAACGAAATTCAGCCAAATCCTTTGCCACTTTATAAGATTTACCTTTATATCAATTTCCAACAACATATGCCTATTTTCTATCTGGCAGTGTGTGTGTGTTCACTCGTATTTGAATCTTTGTGACCCCACGGACTGTACCATCTGAGATCTCACCAAAACCGCCTTCAACATTCCTACTTCTACCACAAGTTTCTTTGAGGCAATCTAGACTTTTTCTATCAAGCACCTACAAATTTTTTCAGCCTCTACTTGCTGCCCAATTCAAAGCCACTTCCATGTTTTTTTAGGTGTTTCTCATAATATCACTCCACTTCCCAGTACAGAAAGTTGCAGTTTCCTAGGGCTGTTGTAACAAAGTACCACAAACTGGGTGGCTCAGAACATCGGGGCTGGAAGTCCAAAATCAAGCCATCAGCCAAGTCATGCTCTTGTTGAAGCTGCTAGGGAGGGATGTGTTCCATGCCCCTCTCCTGGTTTCTGGTGGCCTCAGGCACCTCTTGTCCTATAGAAGCATCACTCCAATCACATGGTCATCTTTTCCTTGTGTGCCTCCACATGGCTTCTCTTGAGTGTTTGTGTTTGTCTGTGTCTACACTTCTCTTTTTCATAAGAATGCCAGTCATATTGGTTTATTGCTGCTACTGCTAAGTCACTTTAGTCATATCCGACTCTGTGTGACTCCACAGAAGGCAGCCCACCAGGCTCCTAGGGTCCAACTAATGACCTTGTTTTGGTCATTACAAGGTCATTACAAATTTTTTTACCTAAAAAAACTTGTAGGTGCTTGATAGAAAAAGTCTAGATTGCCTCAAAGAAACTTGTGGTAGAAGTAGGAATGTTGAAGGCAGTTTTGGTGAGATCTCAGATGGTACAGTCCGTGGGGGTCACAATATCTAGCTTGATTACTTCTGGGAAGATCCTATTTCTAAATAAGGTCACAGTCAGAGACAGTGCAGTTTAAGACATTAACATATATTCTTGGATGGACAAAACTTTACCCATACAGGTTCCTGGCAGATTCACATTCTGGCTGGGCTTACCCAGTGAGAGGAGGTGGCTGTAGTTTTCCAACATCACATCCTGGTACAGGCGCCTCTGAGCAGAGTCCAGATGCTGCCACTCCTCCCTGCTGAAGTCCACAGTCACATCCTCAAAGGACACTGACACCTGTAAACAAACACGAAGGACACTGATACCTGTCAATACAATCCCATTCAGGNGTTTTCCAACATCACATCCTGGTACAGGCGCCTCTGAGCAGAGTCCAGATGCTGCCACTCCTCCCTGCTGAAGTCCACAGTCACATCCTCAAAGGACACTGACACCTGTAAACAAACACGAAGGACACTGATACCTCTAAATACAATCCCATTCAGGGTGACCGGCTCAGCATGGGAGGATAGGGGAAAGATAGAAAAATGCTTTTAGGATTTTTACCATGAGACCCCGTAGGCTATGCCTTTTAAATATTACACGTACTTACGCGTAATGTATAGAATACAAATATCTACTTATAAATTTGTGCCATCCATTGTATATGAGTCTTTCATTTTAAAAAATTAATTTTCATTAGTTTTCTATAGCAGTATATAACTACTTATACATAGTAGTGTGTATAGCTGATTCACTTTGCTGTACAGCAGAAACTAAAACACTGCAAAGCAAATAGACTCCAATAAAAATAAATAAATAAAGTAAATAAAGTGATCAAAAGGGGAAAAATGATAATTTTGTCCAGGATTTGAAGTTTATCTTATTTAGTTGCTCATGTTAATGGGAAGTTAGTGTTTATTGTTTTTTGAAGGAGGCATGTATGTTTGTGCTGGGTCTTTGTTCCTGTGTGTGGGCTTTCTCTAGTTGTGGCAAAGTGGGGGCTACTCTCTAGTTGTGGTGCAAGAGCTTTTCATTGCAGTGGATTCTCTTGCTGCAGAGCACAGGCTATAGAGTTCACAGGCTTCAGTGGTTGGAGTTCACAGGCTCGAAGTTGTGTCTCACAGGCTCTAGAGCAAGGGTTCAGTAGTTGTGGTGCACAGGGTCAGTTGAACGTGCTCCCCTGCCTTGACTAGCACACTATTAACCACTGGACCACCAGGGAAGTCCAGCATGTACACTTTTTTTCTCACTTTACATAGCTCCCTGTACTACTGCTTTCATTTAGTCTTTAAAAATATAGGCATTTTCTCTTGATGTCCTTTTGTTTGATCACTTTTAATTCCACAGTTGTCAGAAAACAATCTCTGTATGATTTCAACATATGGTCTATCTAGAAGAATGTTTAAGGTATCCCTAGAAAAGAATGTATATTCAGCTACTGATAGGTTCATTGTTCTCTAATATTTAAATCAACTTGATTGAGTGTTGTTGAAATTTTATATCACTTTACTCATTTGTCTTCTACTTCTTCAACCAATTATTTGTCAACTTTTTGTTAAAAACTGAAACAGAGATGTTAAAAGTTTATATGGCTATGCAAAGGAACTAGAATAACACAAAGCAAGGATTAGCATGGAAGATTTATACTATGTAATATTAAGACTTACTATAAAGCTGCAATAATTCAGACAGAATGGTATTGATGTAAGTATAGACACATATATCAATGAAACAGAATAGACGGTCCAGAAACAGATTTGCACACATATTCCAGTTTTTTAAGNTAAAGCTGCAATAATTCAGACAGAATGGTATTGATGTAAGTATAGACACATATATCAATGAAACAGAATAGACGGTCCAGAAACAGATTTGCACACATATGGACAACTATTTTTTGACTAAAGTGCCAAAGTGCTTCAATGCAGGAAAGGAAAGTCTTTTTTAAAAACAGTGCTGGAACAAATAGATATAATAAGTTTTGGAGGAAAATACAAACCATGATTCACACCTCACACCATATACAAAAATTAACTTAAATGTTCTCACCACATTCACAAGCACACTCACACAGAGTAAGTCTGTGTGGTGATGGATGTGTTAACTAACTTGAGTGTGGTATAAAACCAGACATACAGATCAATGGGACAGAAGAGAAAGTCCAGAAATAAACCCACACATTTACGATCAATTAATTTATAAGAAAGATGCCAAGAATATAAAATGGGGAAAAGGACAGTGTCTTCAATAAATGGTTTGGGAAAATTGGACAGCCTCATGCAACAAAATGAAATTCGAACACTCTTACACCTCCACAAAAATTAATTCAAAATGGATTAAAGACTTAACCATAAGACCAGAGACCATACAACTTCTAGATGAAAACATAGGTGGTTAGCTCCTTGATGTAAGTCTTGGAGATGAACTTTTGAATTTGACACCAAAAGCAAGTACAACAAAAACAAACCGTGGGAATATGCCAAACTAAAAAGTTTATGCACAGCAAATGAAACCTTCCACAAAATGACAAGACAGCTTACTGACTGGAAAAAATATTTGCAAAGCCTATGTCTGATAAGAGGTTAATATCCAGACTATGTGGGGCTTCCCTGGTGACTCAGATAGTAAAGAATCTGCCTGCAATGCAGGAGACCCAGGTTTGATATCTAGGTTGGGAAAATCTCCTAGAGAAGGAAATGGCTACCCATTCCAGTATTCTTGCCTGGAGAATTCCATGGACAGAGAAATCTGGTGGACTACAGTCAATGGGGTTGCAAAGAGTGGGGCATGACTGGGTGACTAACACAACAACAACATCCAAAATATGTAAAGAAATCATACAACTCAACAGCAAAAAAAAAAAAAAATCTGATTAAAAAGCAGTAGAGGATCCGAATAGACATTTCTGTAAAGAAGACACACAAATGGCCAACAGGTACATGTAAAGATGCTCAACATCACTAATTATCAGGAAATGCAAATCAAAACTACAGTGAGCTATCACCTCACACCTGTTAGAATGGCTATTATGAATACAATAAATCACAAGTGTTAATGAGAACATAGAAAAAAATGGAACTCATGCACTGTCAGCAGAAATGTAAAATTGGGCTCACTGGGTGGTTCAGTGGTAAACAATCTGCCTGCAATGTGGGAGACCTGAGTTTGATACCTGGGTCAGGAAGATCCCTTGGAGGAGGAAATGGCAACGCACTCCAGTATTCTTGTCTGGAGAATCCTCATTGACAAAGGAGCGTGGCAGGCTACAGTACAGTCCACGGGGTTGCAAAGAGCGAGACACGACTGAGCAACTTTCACTTTCATTATGCAAAACAATACAGAACTTCCTCAAAGATTAAAAACAGAACCACCATATGATCCAGCACTTCTACTTCTGGGTATCTACCTAAGAAATGAATACATTCACTTAAAAAGATATATGCACTCTTCTGTTCATTGTAGTATTTTTTTTTAAAAGATAGGGTTTTATTTATTTTAGTTATATTGGGTCTTAGATGCAGCATGTGGATCTTTGGTGCATCATTCAGGATCTTCCTCAAGGCATTTGGGCTCAGTAGTTGTGGTGCATGGGCTCTCTAGTTGTGGCAAATGGGCTTAGTTGCTCTGCGGCATGTGGGATATTAGTTTCCCAACCAGGATCANCTTTGGTGCATCATTCAGGATCTTCCTCAAGGCATTTGGGCTCAGTAGTTGTGGTGCATGGGCTCTCTAGTTGTGGCAAATGGGCTTAGTTGCTCTGCGGCATGTGGGATATTAGTTTCCCAACCAGGATCAAACCTGCATCCCCTGAATTGCAAGGAAGATTATTTACCACTGTACCACTAGGGAAGTCCCTACAGTATTATTTACAATAGCTAAGATATAAAATCAACCTAAGCATCCATAAATGGAGAAATGGATAAAGAAAATGTGGTATACATACACATACACAATGGAATATTATTTAGCCATAAAAGAAGGAAATCTTGTCATTTGCAATAACATGGATGTACCCTGAGAGCATTATGATTATGTTCAGTCGCTACGTCATGTCCAACTCTTTTCCACCCCATGGACTGCAGTACGCCAGGTCTCCCTGTCCTTCAGTATCTCCCAGAGTCTGTTCAAACTCATGTTCACTGAGTCAGTGATGCCATCCAGTCACTGAATCAGTGATGCCATCCAGTCATCTCATCCTCTGTCACCCCCTTCTCCTTTTGTCTTTAATCTTTCCCAGGATCATGGTCTTTTCCAATGAGTCAGCTCTTCGCATCAGATGTCCAAAGTATTGGAGCTTCAACTTCAGTATTGGAACTTCAGTATCAGTCCTTCAGTGAATATTTAGTGTTGATTTCTTTTAGGATGGGGCTTCCCTGGTGGCTCAGACAGTAAAGCGTCTGCTGCAATGTGGGAGACCCAGGTTTGATCCCTGGGTCAGGAAGATCCCCTGGAGAAGGAAATGGTAACCCACTCCAGCACTCTTGCCTGGAAAATCCCATGGACAGAGGAGCCTGATAGGCTACAGTCCATGGGCTTGCAAAGAGTTTGACACGACGGAGTGACTTCACTTTCACTTTCTTTTAGGATTGACAGGTTTGATATCCTTGCAGTTCAAGGGACTCTCAAAGAGTCTCCAGTGCCACGATTTGAAAGCATCAATTCTTGAGCACTCAGCTTTCTTTATGGTCCAATTCTCATTTCCATGCATGACTACTGGGAAAATCATAGCCTTGTCTATATGTACCTGATATATGTGGTCCACTGGAGGAGGCAATGGAAAACTAGTCCAGTATTCTTCCTACAAGAATCCAATGAACAGTACAAAGAGACAAAAAGATGTGACACTGGAAGATGAGACCCCTCAAATCCGTAGCCCCTTTTGCTATCAGGGAAGACTGGAGAAACAGCTCCAGAAAGAATGAAGAGGCAAGTTGTGGATGTATCTGGTGGTGAAAGTAAAGAATGATGCTATAACAATATTGCATAGGAACCTGGAATGTTAGGTCCATGAATCAAGGTAAACTGGAAGTGGTTAAACAGGAGATGGCAAGAGTGAACATAGATATTTTAGGAATCAGGGAATTAAGATGGATCAGAATGGGAGAATTTAATCCAGATAATCATTACATCTACTACTGTAGGCAAGAATCCCTTAGAAGAAATGGACTAGCCCTCATAGTTAACAAGAGTTTGAAATGCAGTACTTGGGTACAACCTCAAAAACAACAGAAGGATTTCAGTTCGTTTCCAGGGCAAATGATTCAATATCACAGTAATCCAAGCCTATGCCTCAAACGCTAATGCCAAAGAAGCTGAAGTTGAATGGTTCTATGAAGCCCTACAAGACCTTCTAGAACTAAAGCCAAAAAAAGATGTCTTTTTTCATCACAGGGGATTGGAATGCAAACGTAGAAAGTCAAGAGATACCTGGAGTAACAGGCAGATTTGGCCTTAGAGTACTGTCAGTAGCCACATTAGGCATTACTGACAAAATGGAGGCACGGCCCCAACCCCCTCTCCTCATCCTGCAGGCACAGTCCCAGGATGAAGGAGTTNAGGGGATTGGAATGCAAACGTAGAAAGTCAAGAGATACCTGGAGTAACAGGCAGATTTGGCCTTAGAGTACTGTCAGTAGCCACATTAGGCATTACTGACAAAATGGAGGCACGGCCCCAACCCCCTCTCCTCATCCTGCAGGCACAGTCCCAGGATGAAGGAGTTAGGTTTTGTGATTCTTACTTGCTCTTTCCTTTCTTCAGTTGAGTTGGCTGAAAAGAATGTTAAGGTGCTTATTGTTCTTGAGAGAAGCTTGAGAAAGCACAAAGCCTTCTGCAGTTGTGCCCAGAAAATAATCTATAAAGTAACCATTGACATTTGTTCAAGGATTTTCACAAAGAATGTTCCAGGATGAGCAAGTAGGCCACAGCTTGAGGCCATGGGAAGGATTGTTATCTGAGACCTGTTTGTGAGGGGGATGTTTATGGCAAAGGAAGTTTGCTGAGCTTAGGGTTTAGGAATCATTAAGAATAGCTAATACGTGAACCGTGAACTCCCTGATGTTCAAGCTGGTTTTAGAAAAGGCAGAGGAACCAGAGGTCAAATTGCCAACATCTGCTGGATCATGGAAAAAGCAAGAGAGTTCCAGAAAAACATCTATTTCTGCTTTATTGACTATGCCAAAGCCTTTGACTGTGTGGATTANGCTATGACAAACCTAGACAGCATATTAAAAAGCAGAGACATTACTTTGCCTACAAAGGTCTGTCTAGTCTTGCCTACAAAGGTCTGTCTAGTCAAAGCTATGGTTTTTCCTGTAGTTGTGTATGGATGTGAGAGCTGAACCATAAAGAAGGCGGAGTGCCAAAGAATTGATGCTTTTGAGTCAAAGACTCTTGAGAGTCCCTGGGGCTGCAAGGACATCAAACCAGTCAATCCTAAAGGAAATCCATCCTGAGTATTCATTAGAAGGGCTGATGCTGAAGCTGAAGCTGCAATACTTTCACCACCTGATGTGAAGAGCCAATTCATTAGAAAAGACCCTGATGCTGGGATAAATTGAAAGTAGGAGGGGTAGGGGACAGTAGAGGATGAGGTTAGATGTCCATCACTGATTCAGTGGACGTGTATTTGAGCAAGCTCTGGGAGATGGTGAAGGACAGGGAAGCCTGGCGTGCTGCAGTCTATTGGGTCACAAAGAGTCAGACACAACTGAGCAACTGAGCAAGAGCAACATCTCCATTATAGCTTTTGTGTATTTCTACATTGCCAGTGAGCAGTAATATTATGAAAACAATCTTTTCTGAGCAATAGTTCTCAACAGTGGACTTACAATATTCAATAAACCATGTTGTAAACAGATGTGCTGTCATCCAGGTTTTGTTGTTCCACCTACAGAGGACAGGCAGAGTAGATTTACCATAATTCTTAAGAGCGTTAGGATTTTCAGAATGGTCAGTGAGCACTGGCTTCTTCTTAGCTAGCTGCATTAGCCCCTAAAAAAGAGCCAGCCTNCATCCAGGTTTTGTTGTTCCACCTACAGAGGACAGGCAGAGTAGATTTACCATAATTCTTAAGAGCGTTAGGATTTTCAGAATGGTCAGTGAGCACTGGCTTCTTCTTAGCTAGCTGCATTAGCCCCTAAAAAAGAGCCAGCCTGTCCTGAGAATCCTTGAAGTCAGGCATTTCTCTCCAACTATCAAAGTCCTAGATGGTGTCTTCCTCTGATAAAAAGCTGTTTCATGTACAGTGAAAAACTGCTGTTTGGTGTAGCCATCTTTATTAGTTATTCTAACTAGATCTTCTGGATAAGTTGCTGCAGTTTCTACATTAGCGCTTGCTTCTTCATCTTGTGCTTTTATGTTCCAGAGACAGCTTTCCTTAACCCTCATGATCCAACCTCTGCTAGTTTCAAACTTTTCTTCTGCAGCTTTCTTCACTTCTCTCAGGCTTCACAGATGTGAAAAGAGTTACAGCTTTGCTCTGGATTAAGCTTTGGCTTAAGGGAAAGTTGTGGTTGGTTTGATCTTCTATCCAGACCACTAAAAGCTTCTCTGTATCAGCTATAAGGCTGTTTCTCTTTCTTATCACTTATGTGTTCACTGGAACAGCACTTTGAATTTCCTTCAAGAACTTTTCATTTGCATTCACAACTTCACTAACTGGTACAAGAGGCCTAGCTTTCAGCCTACCTCACCTTCTGATGCACCTTCCTCACTAAGTTTAATCATTTCTAGCCTTTGATTTAAAGTGAGAGACTCTCCCTTTCAATGGAACACTTAAGAGGCAACTGTAAGTTTATCAACTTGCCTAATTTCAATATTACTATGTCTCAGGGAAAGAGAGGTCTGAGGAGAGGATGAGAGACAGGAAGGAGGGCAGTTTGAACACATTTTCATCTAAGTTTGCCATCCTAGACTCATGGATTGATAGTAACATCAAAGATCACTGGTTACAGATCATCAAAAAATTATAATAATAATGAAAAAGTTTGGAATACTGCAAAAATTACTGTAATGTGACACAGAGACAGGCAGTGAGGAAATGCTATTGGAAAAATGGTGCCAGCAGACTCGCTGAATGCTGGGTTGCCCACAAACCTCCCATTTGTTAAACACACACACACACACACACACACACACACACAATACAGAAGCAGACACAGAATGCAAACTTAATGGCTACCAAAGTGGGCAGGGTTAACTGGGAGTATGGGATTAAGAGATGTACATACCATACCTAAAATAGATAAACAACAAGCACGTACTATAGAGCAAAGGGAAATATATTCAATATCTTGCAATGAACTATGATAGAAAAGTACTGAAAAAAAAGAAAAAGCTCACAATATCTGTAAAGCACAATAAAACAAAGCACAATTAAAATGAGAGATGCCTGTACTAAGAGTTGGGGAAGGTCAGAAATGGTTCACAACACTTACTCAGAGAATAGTTTCAGAGGTGAGCATCCATACATGGGGCAGGGGGGACAGAAACTCATGACCAGTATGAGCAGAAGCCAGGCACATGGTTACAGCTTTGGCTGGATGGTTGAGCAAGGAGCAGGAGGGGATGTGAAGCTTGTTGCAAAAGAATGGGAAGAACTGAAATGTCTTATGGCTCAGTCCCTCTACAGTCTATCATGCCTACCTCAGATCCATTGAGAAACCACATCAAAGAACTCAAGAGGTTTTATGTAGTAGATCCTGCATGCTATAATTTCAGTTTCTTGGGGGAGATTTCACCAAGACAAACTTCTGGAGGAAACCATAGATGAGGCAGTGACTGGCATCTGGGCTCTTACTGTCCCATACTGGATCTATAATGCTGATGAAGATGACCTACTGCCAAGTGAGAAACTGACCCAAAAANTGTTCATCGTCTGTCTCTTATACACATCTAGATGTGTATAAGAGACAGCCATAGATGAGGCAGTGACTGGCATCTGGGCTCTTACTGTCCCATACTGGATCTATAATGCTGATGAAGATGACCTACTGCCAAGTGAGAAACTGACCCAAAAAATTCTAGATAATTTTAAAAAATTTTAATTTGTTTTTAATTGAAGGATAATTACTTTACAGAATTTTGTTGTTTTCTGCTAAATATCAACATGAATCAGCCATAGATGATCATATATCCTCTCTCTCTTGAACTTTCCACCCATCTCCCCTTTTCAGATCAGCCCCACTGCCCTGAAAAATTTCCATAGACACTTTATCTTAAAAGTGAGCAAAAACTTAAGATACATATTGCAGATGTGTTTTAGGATGTGTTACTCCCAAATATGCACCTTGTTATATTGAATACTTTAAAATGAAGGACTTTGAGAAGACAGCAGAAGTAGTGAGGTCACTCTGACCTTTCCCCCTGCCCTTCTTCCCTGAAACAGGTCATTTAACCTTCATGTGAAAGGTTCCCTGCTTACACTGAGAGGAAAGGAGCATCCTTATCTCAGAAAACCAAAGGGACCCTAAGAAACAGTTTGTGCTAAGTCTCCCCCAGTTAACTAAACTTCCCTCACACTCTCTGACTTATCATATTCCTCCACAACCATCCATTCTTCACCAAACCAAGCCCAGAACTCCTGAAGTCTGTTTCTTTCTGGCTTCCTTTCCTTATGAAGGCTCCCGTGTCACATAAAACTTACAAACAAATGTGTATGGTTTTCTCCTGTTAATCTCTCTCTGTCAGTTTCATTTTTAGATCCTGCCAGGGACCCTAAGAAGGTGGAAAAAAACTTTTTCCTCACCCACTACCATAAAAATGGGTGGCAAATGCCTCAAATTAAAGTGAACATCTTTAAAGGTTGCCATTGTACTAGTTCCCCTTCATGGATCACAGCTTTGAGAGTCCCTTGGACTGCAAGGAAATCAAACTGGTCAATCCTAAAACAAATTAAACCTGAATACTCATTGGAAGGACTGATATTGAAGCTGAAGCTCCAATACTCTGGATACCTGATGTGAAATGTTGACTCACTAAAAAAAGATCCTGATGATGAAAAGATTGAAGGCAGGAGGAGAGGGGGATGACAGAGGATGAGACAGTTAGATTGCATCACCAACTCAATGAACATGAATTTGAGCAAAACTCTGGGAGATAGTGGAGGACATAGGAGCCTGGCATGCTGCAATTTATGGAGTCACAAAGAGTGGGACATGACTAGTGACTGAATGACACCAACAATTGCACAAGTAATGCCTAAGCTAGCCAATGTGTATGACCAGAAAGCAATATGGCCATGGCTACAGAATCAAGAGATCAAATTGCCAAAATCTGATGGATCATTGAAAAAGCAAGAAAGTTTAAATTTAAAAATAAATAAATTAAAAAACTGCTTACATGTATAACTTTGTTTTACTAAACAATAAAAATGGGATGAAAGCATGATCTGTCTCACTGCAGTGCCCGTCGCCTTTCTTATGCTCAGCAACCATCAGGAATTTTACATGAAATCGCATTATCATTTATGTTTTTTATGCTCAGTAGCCATCAAGNGCTTGCTCCTTGGAAGGAAAGTTATAACCAATCTAGACAGCATATTGAAAAGCAGAGACATTACTTTGTCAACAAAGTCCATCTAGTCAAGGCTATGGTTTTTCCAGTGGTTATATATGGATGTGAGCCGTTAAGACTATAAAGAAAGCTGAGCACCAAAGAATTGATGCTTTTGAACTGTGGTGTTGGAGAAGACTCTTGACAGTCCCTTGGAGTGCAAGAAGATCCAACTAGTTCATCCTAAAGGAGATCAGCCCTGGGTTTTCATTGGAAGGACTGATGCTGACGCTGAAACGCCAATACTTTGGCCATCTGATGCGAAGAGTTGACTCATTTGAAAAGACCCTGATGCTGGGAAAGATTGAGGGCAGGCAGAAAAGGGGATGACAGAGATGGTTGGATGGCACTGACTCAATGGACATGGGTTTGGCTGAATTCCAAGAGTTGGTGATGGACACGGAGGCCTGGTGTGCTGCGGTTAATGAGGTCACAAAGAGTCGGACATGACTGAATGACTGAACTGAACAGAATCAAGGCATCCTCAAATCTGAAATAGATGGCATCAGTCACAAGGACCTTGCCATCTGATACAGAGCTCTGGGCATACTGAAAATAAGAGATCCTTTGGTTGAGGCCCAAGCAGCTGTTTCATTGTTGTAAACTAAACATAAAGATGTGTCTTCTGGCCTGTAGCTGCCCTCTCACTCCACACCTTGTCCCTCCCTTCCCTTGTATTCTGAAATTGACCGCTTTGAAGAAATTATTGGGGTGGAGCAGGGGGGGTCCCTGTTCCCAAAAGGGACCAAAGGCCAAGCACGCCCCCTCTGAGTATGCTGGAGAACTTTGGAAAAGGGAGAGATCAGACTTTAAGGCTCTGTTGGATACAAGTACCTAAGACCATTTTATCTGATCTTGAGGGAGTGAGGGAGCAACCAGATTCAGTTCATGGGGTTTAGGTACAGATAAGTGTAAAGTGTCCCAGGGGGTTGAGGTGGCCTGTTAAGCCAATTCAATGTACACTTGACCGTTGACCAACATTGGTTTGAACTTCACTGGCCCACTTATACATGGATTATTTTCAAAAAAATCTATTGAAAAAAATTCTTGGGATTTGCAACAATTTATTTGAAAAACTCACAGATGAACCGTGTAGCCTAGAAATATCAAAACGTTTAGAAACTGTTAGGTATGTCCTGAATTCATCAAATATGTGTAGATAATAGTTTCTTTTGCAATTTACTATCATAAAATGTATCCAAATCTATTATAAAAAGGTTCAGTTTATCAAAACTTAATGCACATAGTTACAATAATACATGCCGCTATTCACAGTCAAGGGAAATGTAGCACATGGAAAAAGTCAGCAATAAATTATAACTGCATAAATTTAACTGTCATCCATACTGTACAACTGCAATCATTTCATACCCACCTCATTTTGCAATTTCAATGAGCTCAAGTGATAGAGGTATCTGCTTAAAACACCATGTGATATTAATCATCTCTGTGTGAACAGTTTGTCTCTCAACAAATTGTGTATTGAAGTAACAAGTCATCTTCTGTGGTTCTCATGTATTGTTCATCGTGCTTAGTGTAATACTATAAACCTTGAATAACACCATCAACCAATCCAAACCACCAGTGATGCTGGAAGTGCTCCCAAGAAGCAGAGAAAAGCCATCGCATTACAACAAAAAGTTGAATTGTCTGATATGTGCTATAGGTTGAGGTCTGCGGCTGTAGTTGCCCACCATCTCAAGACAACTGAATCCAGCATAAGGACTACTGAGTTCTTTTAAAAAAAGAAATGGATGAAGCTGTCACTGCGGCTATACCAACAGGCATGGAAACCTTGCACTTTTTTTGAAACATCTTATCTCATCTCGGGAATGCAGCTTTAATATAGATGCAGGATTGCTCTGAGAAAGGCGTACCAAAAGCCTCTCTATATGATTCAAAGAAAAGCAAAGTCTTTCTACAACAACCTAAAGCAAAAGGAAGGTGAAGAATCTAAAGCTGGAGAATGTAATGTCAGCAAAGAAAGGCCTGATAATTTTAAGAGGTTTGGCTTTTAAAATGTCAAGATAAGAGGAGAAGCAGCTTGTACCCACCAGGGGGCAGCAGATGAGTTCCAGATACCACGTAGAAAAACCACCGAGGAGAGGGGTATCCGCCTGAAGAGGTTTCGAATCCAGACAAAAGAGCCCTATTCTGCCGGAGAAGGCAATGGCACCCTACTCCAGTCCTCTTGCCTGGCAAATCCCATGGACAGAGAAAGCTGGTGGGCTGCAGTCCATGGGGTCGCTAGGAATCAGACACGACTGAGCGAGTTCACTTTCACTTTTCACTTTCATGCATTGGAGAAGGAAATGGCAACCCACTCCAGTGTTCTTGCCTGGAGAATCCCAGGGACAGGGGAGCCTGGTGGTCTGCTGTTTATGGGGTTGCACAGAGTCGGACACGACTGCAGTGACTTAGCATTCTGCCAGAAATATGAGAAAAAAGACATTTATTAGTAAGGAAGACAAGCAAGCACCAGGATTGAAGGCAGGGATATCAGGATTGACTGACGGATGCTCAGTCGTGTCCGACGCTTTGTGACCCCATGGACTGTGTAGTCCAAGGAATTCTCCAAGCCAGAACACTGGAGTGGGTAGCCTTTTCCTTCTCCAGGGGATCTTCCCAATCCAGGGATCGAACCCAGGTCTCCTCCACTGCAGGTGGATTCTTTACCAACTGAGCTATCAGGGAAGCCTTAAAATGTCAATATAAGAGAAGAAGCAGCTTGTACCCACCAGGTGGCAGCAGATGAGTTCCAGATACCATGTAGAAAAATCACTGAGGTGAGGGATACCTGCCCGAACAACTTTTGAATACAGACAAACATGCCCTATTCTGGGGAAAAAATTTCAGAAAAGACATTTATTAGTAAGGAAGAGAAGCAAGCACCAGGATTTAAGGCAGGAATGGATATGCTAATGCTAACGTTTTGTTTAAAAGGAGCTGAGTTTATGAACAGGACTGCCCTTATCTATAAAGATACAAATCCTAAGACCTGAGTGTGTTAGTCTCAACTCTTTGAGATCCCATGGACTTTAGCCCTCCAGGCTCCTCTGTCCATGGGATTCTCCAGGTACGCGTATTGGAGTGGGTTCCCATTTCCTTCCACAGGGGATCTTCTTGACCCAGGGATCTAACCTATGTCTCCTGCATTGCAGGCAGATTTTTTTACCATTTTAGCCACCAGGGAAGCCTTGATGGGAAAAGATAAACACCAGCTGCCAGTCTTTTGATTGTACAGCAAGAAGGCCTGAAGAACCAGAACTCTTTTCCTGGATTGGTTCCATCTCTGAGGTCAGGAAGTACCTTTCCAGTAAGAGACAGTCTTTTAAAGTCCTTGTGACCTTGGACAATATACCCTGGCCACCCAGAACCCCAGGTGTTAAACTTGAAGGCATTAAAGTAATTCAAGTGCCCCCAAACAATATATCTCTAGTTCAGCCTCTAAATCAGGTGGTCATAAGGACTTTTAAGGCTCATTACACACAGTCCTCTATGGAAATCATTGTCAACACTATGGATTACATTATTGAAGATGCCATTGTTACAGAAAAAGCCACAAAAGCCATCAAGCCCAAAACAATAAAATCCTGCTGGAGAAAACTGCAGATGTTGTGTATGACTTCACAGGATTTACCACAGAGCCCATCAAGGAAATCAGGAAGTTGTAGATGTGGAAAAAAAAAAAAGGCAGGGGATACGGGTTTCAAGATATGGATCTTAGAGAAATTCAAGTGCTAATAGACAGCACACCAGAGGAATTCACAGATTACCTGATGGAGAAGAGTGCCTACTTTCCAACCAATGCCTGACAATGAGGAGGAAGAAGATGAGAAGACACAGAAAAAGCAGAGTTAGAAAACAAACTGCAGGGAGTGGTCCTAAGATGGCAGAGGAATAGGACGGGGAGACCACTTTCTCTCCCACAAATTCATCAAAAGAACATCTGAACGCTGAGTAAATTCCACAAAACAACTTCTGATTGCTGGCAGAGGACATCAGGCACCCAGAAAGCAGCCCATTGTCTTCGAAAGGAGGTAGGAAAAAATATAAAAGATAAAAAAAGAGACAAAAGAGGTAGGGACGGAGATCTGTCCCAGGAAGCAAGTCTTAAAAAAGAGAGGTTTCCAAACACCAGGAAACACTCTCACTGGCGAGTCTGTGGCGAGCCTTGGAACCTCAGACATAACCGGGAGGAAAAATAAATAAATAATTAAAACCCACATATTACACGCCCAACGGTAACTCCCCCAGCGGAGAAGCAGCGCAGACACTTGTATCCCCCACTAGCAAGCAGGGGGTGGGCAGGGCTGCATTGCTTAGAGTAAGGACCAGGTCTAAATGCCCTGAGGGCAATCTGAGGGAACTAAGTTGAGATAGCAACTCAGACTGTGGAATAACTAACCCGTGAAAAGCCCTAACCTAAGACACTGCCAGGCCCTCTCATAGAACAAAGGACTGAGCAGAGCTAGCCGGCTGCGGACCAGCCCCACCCCCCAACGGAGACAAGCAGGAGAGGGTAGCCAGAGCTGGAAAGGGGCAATCGTGGCCCCAGAGAGGCATCATCTACCAAACTGCAAGCAAACTTTGTTGCTAACCAAGACTTCTTAGGATTCTGGATGATTGATATCTCCTGGGAGGGTCGCAGCCAGAGATCAGCTCCCCAGAACAGACACAGAGCACACCTGATAAGGTGCACCGGTTGTACACCCAGAAAACTGAGTGGCAGGGATGGGGGAGGCGATAAGTTGCAGCAACCGTGCTCACCAAGCACCTGGTCACCTGAGCTGCTCAGACCTGGGAAGGGCACAAAACACAGGCCCAACCAATTCTGCACCTTTGTAGAGTACCCAAGAACCTGAACCTGAGCAGCTTAGACCTGAGAAGTGCATACAAACCAGGCCAGCCTCAGATAGTTCCCGGCAGAGCAACCTAGAGCCTAAGCAGGGTAGACAGGGAAAGCACGCACGCAGTGAGCAGGGGCAAACCCAGTATGGCTGAGACACTGCGAGCACACGCCAGTGTTATTTGTTTGCAGTGTTCCTCCCTCCCCACAGCACGACTGAACAAGTGAGCCTA
>SJYV01019352.1:0-18825 GCA_006410875.1 Neotragus pygmaeus
CACCTGAAAGACCACCACATTTCCCCTCCACCCCATACACACCCAGTTCTCTTTGGAAGACATACCACTTGAGACCAGGGCACTGAGGTCCCCTAGTATAGAGGGGACCCTGCCCTGGAGGGACACAGAACAGAGGGACCCAGCACTGGGTTCTGGTGGGACCCCTCCTTCTCGCTCCCTCCTATGTGTGTAAGCTCTTAAGGCCAGGCTGTAGGCACCTGATGCAAGCAGAAATATTGTTTTTCCAAACTGCAGCCCTGGCTCTCTGCCAGTCAGATCCCCTGAGGAGGATTCCAGCAACCTGGGACCTCCCAGGAGGAAGTAATTACACAAGGTAAGAGCTGCGCTTGACAGCCTCTTGTCCTCTTGGGAACACCAGCCTGGGAGCAGAAAAACCAGGAATATGAGTGCCCCTCAAGTGTAGGTACAGGAAAGCAGGGGCCATCAGTCCCATCCAGGTGAGCCCCTGCTTCTTTCGTCACCAGGGCCCAGGTATGTTTTCTACACCATCCTGCATCCACCCCCTGGATAACGTGTGTGCCAGTGACAGGACCATTGTCAATTGGGTGCCCCCTCCCCACAGACAGGACCCCCACCATTGACTCCTCTTCATCTTCCACAATGACTGCCTCCCACCCCGGCTTCTCTCTACCCCATAAAACCCCCGATCCACCCTGGAGAAGCACTACAGGGGAAGGGTGTGAGTGCGTGTGTGTGTTCTTAGTTGCTTCAGTCGTCTCGACTCTCTGTGACCCCATGGATTCTAGCCTGCCAGGCTCCTCTGTCCATTTGATTTCCCATGTGAGAATACTACACTAGGGTGCCATTTTCTCCTCCATGGGATTTTCCCGATCCAGGGATCAAACCCTGATTGTTTACCGTCTGAGCCATCAAGAAATTCTCCCTGGAGCGGGTGGCGGGGTGCAAATGTAAACCCACCTCAGAGGACATGGGAACTCAGCTGTTGCTTATCTGGGACCAAGAACGAGCTCTGGTGTCACCTCAGCTGCGCGAAGGGTGGGGACCAGCCTCTCCCTTCCCCTCCCAGCTCCCCCAGGCTCTGTGACTTCAGACAGTGATGCTGTTAGTCCCTTTGTCCCCGTTCTGGCTTCAGGCTGGTTCCACAGTAAATCTGTGTCCCTTCCTACCTTTCTGGGAGGCTCTCTGGTTGGGCAAGTTCTCCTGGAGGTGGGCATGGCAACCCACTTCAGTATTCTTTCCTGTAGAATCCCATGGACAGAGAAGCCTGGCGGACTACAGTGCATGGGGTCACAATGAGTTAGAAGTGACTCAGTGACTAAACAACAATTCTGTTTTACAGCAGGTTTGTTCTCAACCCCGTTTCCCCAAAAGTGATGAGGACACCATCCCCTGTGGGTGACACTAGCAGCTCAGCTGGGTCCAGGGCCTGAGTGTGCCATAGACATTCACCTGTGCGGTGGACAACTTGAGCACCACAGGCAGGGTGACATATGGGAGCTCTTTTCCCAGAAGCTGCAGCAGCCTCGACTCCTTGTGAGAGATGGGTGGCTTCTTGTTCAGGTAGTAGGTCATTGTGCTGTGCCTCCCTGCAGGCAAACCAGGCAGGGGACACGTCATCCCCTGAGCCTGTACTCTGTGCTCCCAAGCTGCCCTAAGGATGCACAGCTATAGCACCGTGGGGTATGGAGGAGTCCTGAAAGTCATATCCACTGAGTCCTGGGAACTGAGTTTTGTCTGGAAATAGGGTCTCTGCAGATGTGAGAAAGTGAAAGTCAATTTATTTAAGGAATACCATTTTTGGACAGGAAAGGCGTAAGATGGCTTTTGATTTTATGGTTTGTTGTTTCCCAGGTGGTGCTATTGGCAAAGAGCCCCCTTTCCAAAGAAGGATGCATAAAAGATGCAGGGGCGATGCCTGGGTTGGAGAGATCCCTGGGTTGGGAAGATCCCATGGGAAGGGAATGACAACCTATTTCGTTATTCTTACCTGGAGAATCCCATGGACAGAGGAGCCTGGTGGGTACAGTCCATGGGACTGAAAAGAGTCAGACACAACTGGGCAAACAGGCCCTCTCTAGTTACAAGTACTTTGAAGTTATTCATAGTAATTTCAGGCTCTTTATGACTCCACCGTTGTGGTTATTTATGTATGGTTTTACTTATTCTTTTCCCTTTTAAATCTGTGTGATCTTTTTCAGAGACAGTGTGCAGAGGTTCACACTTTAGCAGTCACATGGGGACAATCCAGAAATCCTTCCCTTCTGTCTCTGAACATAGGTTTGGACTAGCTTTATTTCTTTCTCTCTCTTCTTTTTTTCCCTCTTCTTATTTATTCTCAGGTTCAAGGGATGGGAAGGAGGATCTACAAGTTCATAATATAATTTGATTTGATGATGTGATGTTATGGAAGCGTGGATGGATGGGTGGATAGATAAGTCGATGGAGGATGAATGAAGGGTGAGTAGGTGGATGCATCTATCAGTGGATGGGTGGATGATTTAGATGGATGGATGGGTGGATGGATAGGTGAGTGGTTGGATGGACAGATAGATGAGTGGATGGGTGGGTGTGTGGTTGGATGGATGGATCGGTGGGTCAGCAGCATGTGGTCCATGCACACAGTGGTGGATGAGTCACCATGAAAAGGAGTGAAGTTCTGACACAGGCTACATTATGGATGGACCTTGAACATACGATGGTCACTGAGACAAGCAGACACAGAAGGACACATTTTATGTGTCCATTTATAAGAGATGTCCAGAACAGGTCAATTTACAAAGACAGAATCAGATGAGTGGTGCCCGGGCATGGGGGAGAGGCATCACGAGTTATTTTGTAACGGGTATAGGAAGGAGAGCGGCCAAGGGCCCCTCTGTGTGGAGGAGGCCTGAAGAGTCAGAAGCCTCCTCCTTGCGGGGTCCCCACAGCCTTCCACACTGGGAAGCACCTGGAAGGGCTGAGAGACTGTGTCCACAGTTCCCTGTCTTTTCCACACCCTCAAGGGAAGAGCTGTGTGTGGGCCTGTCTTCCTGGGGGGTCGGGTGGCTGGCATAGAACCCCACAATTGTCAAGATGGTGAGAAAGAGTATAAAGCTGCCTTCCATAGAAAACAGCACTTCCTGCTTTTCCAAATGTCCATGTGGGCTCCCAGGGAGCAGTGCCCAGGGTCACAGAGCCAGGGCAGGGTCCAGTGTTTGCACGTCCAGAAGAGTGCTGGTGGAGAATGGGGCACGATTGCACCTTGAGGAGGTGAGCAGAGTTCTGTCTGGCAGGGACACTCCCCTCCCAGCCCACAGTGTCTGGTGGCTACCCCTCTGATGGCCAGAGCACAGCAGTATCACCTGGAAGTGCCCGCCTGCCTGGTCACCACCGGGCATCCCCAAGTCCAGATGCCCGCCCAGAGCTGAGCTTTGTAGCACTTTTTGAAAACAAAACGGCTGGACTCAGAGGTTCCTCATTTTAATTAGATACTTCTGGTACCACTTACCAGGTTGTTTGGGGGGCGGGTGCCCCCTTAAACTTTGGGGCTTCCAGGCTCAAGTGCAGAAGGTTCTGGAAAAGCTCTGATGGAAAACATGGATGGAAACGTGAGGGGTCCCCAGGAGTAGGACAAAGTGGCTGAGAAAACACAACCCCACTCCCCAGGGAAGCTGGCATATGTCCTGAAGGCAAGCTCTTGGGGGTTCACTTACCTCCGGGTTGAATGGGATAAAGTGGACAAACAAGGAAAGGTTCTGGTGTGTGTATGTGTGTTTGCAGTATGTGTGCATGTGTGTTTGGTGTGTGTGTGTGTGTGTGTGTGTGCGTGCATATGTGTTACATGTGCATGTATGTATATGTGTGTGTTCAGTGTGCCTGCTGTGCCTGCATGTTTGCATGTTTGGCTCAGAGGCTTCCTGCACTCGGACCCATCTCGCAGCTGCATCCATGCCGAGCCACGCCTGCAGGGCCTCATCTGGGATGGATAGGTGTTGCAGAACCATGTTCCAGAGCTGAAAATTCAGCGCCGACATGCAATCAGAGTTCACTTTTATGACACAGGAAGGAGCCAGCCGAGCTTACCTGCCGGTACATCGGAGGCCAAGCTTGGGCGATCTGGGGAAGGAAATGGATCTTTGTGTAATTAAACAGGATGTGCAGAAGACCCAGTGCTGGTGGTGTAGAGGCATGGCTCTGAGAAACTACCTGCCGACTTCTCTCCAAGAGAAAGGAGGGTGGGGTGGTGGAGAGGGGAGAAGTGTTCTAGAGATAGAGAAACTGAGACACAGAGAGAAATGGACAGAGACAGACAGAAGTAGGGTGAGGGGAGAGAGAGACACAGGAGGTGAAGTGAGGGTTTGTGGGGGAGCAAGGGAAGGGGGAGACAGGGACCAACAGACAGACCCCAGCAGCTGAAGTCATTTCTCCCTGAGGCTAGAGCTTGCGACCCCCTCCAGAGGGTCCTCCTTCCTCGAACTGTGCAAGATCCCCCTTCTCTTGGGTCTGAGAGGGGCCCAGTTGATCATGTGGGCTCCAGTTATGGGGGCTTCCATGCTAGGGGCGATGGAGCCCAGCCACAAGGTCACATGCCCTTCAATCCCCAGAGGTGTTCTCTCCATCTGATGAGTATTGCTGCAGTAAAAGTGACTGGACAGGCTCCCAGGATGAAGCACCCACTTGAGCAGCTAAGAAGCTGGGAATGCCTCCAGTCAGGGTCTGAGTGTCCCCTCTCTCCTGTTATGGGTGGGTGTCCTGCTGGTCTGCATGCCATCTGGACTCCTTTCATGGCAAACACATGCCTGGACCTTTATTTTTGTGTTTACTGCTCTCCATGGACAGGGGTTGTCTCATTCATAAAGTCTACAGTAATAGTAATAGTTCTATACTCTATAGTAATAGTTCCCTTCTGTTGTCATAGTCCCCCCCCACACACAGCAATACTCCCCTTCTATTGTCATACTCTCCCCTCTACAGTAATAGTTCCCCTTCTATAGTAAGAGCTCCCTTTAATATCATAGTTGAAGAAAGGCATGGAAACCCACTCCAGTATTCTTAGCTGGAGAATCCCATGGACAGGGGTCTTGGCTGGCTCCATGCGGTCAGTCCATGGAGTCGCAAAGAGTCGAACACAACTGATCGACCAACCCTAATGTCATAGTGTTTAGAGTAATAGCCCTCTATTCTCAAAACTTCATTTCTCCAGTAACTGTTCTCCTCTACTGTCATAGTTGCCCCTCTGTAATAAAAGTCCCCCTTCATTGTATTATTCCTCTTCTATTGTCATAGTGCCCCCCTACCACACTAATGGTTCCTATTCTACAGTATCAGCTCCTCTCTATTGTCATGGTAACAGTTCCCTCTATAGGGTAACAGTTCTCTATTAGAGATCTAATAGAAATGAAAGTGAAAATGAAGTTGCTCAGTCGTGTCCGACTCTTTGCCACTCCATGGATTGTAACCTATCAGGCTCTTCCATGCATGGGATTCTCCAGGCAAGAGTACTGGAGTGGGTTGCCATTTCGCTTTCCAGGGGATCTTCCCGAAAAAGTGATCGAACTGGGGTCTCCCACATTGCAGGCAGACGCCTTTACTGCCTGAGCCAACAGGGAAGGCAAGAGTAATAGTGTAATAGATCTCCTTTACTGTCATAGTCCTCTACCCCATACACTAATAGTCCTGTCTCTATTGTCATACTTCATTTTCTATTGTAATAGCCCCCGCTCTGCAGTAAAAGTCTATCCTCTACTGAAGCAGCCCTCCCATGTCATAGTCCTACTATATAGTGATAGTTACCCACTCTATTATTTCCCCTCTATAGTAGTACTGTAATAGTCCCCTCTCTGCAACAAAATCGTCTTTGATTGTAGCAGTGCCCTTAAATTATAATAGTTTGCCTCTAATATCCCCCTTCTAGAGTAAAAGTCCTCCATTGCTATAATCTCCCTCAACAGTAAATGTCCCCTTCTACTGTCATAGTCCACTCCCTTTTGTAATAAGTCTGTCTCAGTTGTAGTAGTCTCTCATTTAGTAATCTCCCTCTGTTGTCAGTGTTCCCCTTCCACAGTCAAAGTTCCCCTTCTACTATAACAGTGCTGCCTCTATTGTCATAGTTTCCCCTCTATGCTAATAGTCGCCTTTTGCATTCCCTACTCTATATTAATAGTCATTTTAGTATCTTAGTAGTTCCTACTCTATAGTAATATTCTTACTCAATTTCAGTAGTGTCCCTGTCTGCAATAATAGACCACCATTCATTATAATATTCCCTCCTAAGTTAATAGTCATCTTCTATTATTATAGTCCATCTCTCTTTGTCTTAGTCCCCTCTGTTCAGTAATAGAACCCCTCTACATTGATAGACCACCCTTTACTATAATAGTCTCACATATGCTCAACAGTGAGAGTCCTCCTCTATTGTAATAGCCTCCCTCTACGGTAAGATTCCTCCCTCCATAAATGGTTCTGCCTCTTCTGTAATACAGCAAAGCAGAGATATTACTTTGTCAACAAAGGTCTGTCTAGTGAAGGCTATGATTTTTCCAGTAGTCATGTGTGGATGTGAGAGTTGCACTATAAAGAAATCTGAGTGCCAAAGAATTGAGGCTTTTGAACTGTGATGTTGGAGAGGACTCTTGAGGGTCACTTGGACTGAGAGGAGATCCAACCAGTCCATCCTAAAGGAGACCAGTCGTGGTGTTAATTGGAAGGATTGATGCTAAAGTTGAAACTCCAATATTTGGCCACCTGATGTGAAGAGCTGACTCACTGGAAAAGACCCTGATGAAGGGAAAGATTGAGGGCAGGAAGAGAAGGGGTCGACAGAGGATGAGATTGTTGGATGGCATCACCGACTCAATGAACATGGGTTTGGGTGTACTATAGGAGTTGGTTATGGACAGGGAGGCCTGGTGTGCTGCGGTTCGTGGGGTTGCAAAGAGTTGGACATGACTGAGTGACTGAACTGAACCGAACTTCTGTAATATTCCCCCTCTACATAATGGCCCCCCTCTATTGTAATAGTTCCATTTATTATAATAGTCCTCTGTATTGTCATAGCCCCTCACCTGTGTAATAGCTCCCATGGTATCAGAGTCTCCCTATTATAAATTTCCCCCTCCACAGTAATAGTCTCCCACTACAGTAAGGGTACTTCTTTAATATGAGTCCCCTCTCCACAGTAGGGCTTCCCTAGTGGCTCAGCTGCTACAAAATCTGCCTGCATTGCGGGAAACCTGGGTTCACTCCCTGGGTTAGGAAGATCCCCTGGAGAAGGAAAAGGTTACCCACTCCAGTGTTATAGTCCAAGAATACCATGGCCTGTTTTAGAGTCAGGTACGACCAAGTAACTCTCACTTTCTCCACAGTAACATACCCCACTACATGGCCACAGCCGCATTTATTGTTGTATCTCCCCTCTATCATATTAGTCACCTCTCTACAGTAATATGGCCCCTTGTACAAATAAAGACCTACCTCTTTGTAATCATCCCCTCTCTAGAGTAACAGTCCTCCCTGAACGACTCTTTTCCTCCTGTAAAAGTCCCCATTCCTCTTCACAACAACCCTTCAGAATAAGTATCTTTTCTAATCCAAATATTCAATGAGCTGCAAGTGGAACACACAGCAAAACAGTATGTCAGAACCCCGAGCATGGCACTGTGAGGAGAACCTGTGGATGTGTATGCCTGTCACGTAGGGCTCCTTTTGTGCATCTGTGTCACCATCCTGGGGATATACCTGTGGATGTGTGTCTGTCTTCCCCTCACAGAGCAGACCTCCCCATAATACAGGTCACCTGCCCACTGGATGTCCTATCCACAACTCTCCCCATAACACATGTCACCTTCCCATTCCCAAGTCCTCTGTCTCCACATGCCTGGACCTCTGTTCACTCAGAATCCAGATCAGTGTATCACAAGCCCTTCATCCTCCCATTTGCGCTGGCCTGAGATGCTGGTGGGTTCACTGTGATAATGTCCCATCACCTGTGGACACCTATCCTGTACTTACAAGACACTCTCCAGTCTTTCAGGTACATAGGTGTGGGTCACTGACCCTCTTTTCCTTGTCTGTGAACCCCTGCTGCCTGGTTTCCAATTGTAGATTCAGGAGTTATCAGCGGTAGTGCCACCCAGCCTTGTGACCTTGCACACGTCTGTGGGTGGGGATGTGCACAGAGACACTCAGGGAATAGTTCTCAAGTGAACGAATGGATGGAACAATGCATGGCCTTTTCACGAACACGAGGCCCCTAGACCTTAGCTCAGGCCGCCAAACACCTGTTCCCTGAAATGCTCACTGGGTCCTCCAAAATTGCCGGCTCCCTGAAATGCTCACTGGGTCCCCCAGATACTCACTAGTCTCTGAAACACTCACTGGGTTCCCCAGACCCTCAACTGCCCCCTGAAACACTCACTGGGTCCCCCAAACTCGCCAGCCCCTTGAAAGTCTCACTAGGTTCCCTTAACTCACCATCCTCCTGAAATGCTCACTGGGTCCCCCAAGTCCTTCCCAGGCTCCCAACATGTCTATGCACTCCAACCAATGTAAGGGCAGGACACAAGACCTGAGTCATCAGACGTTCTCCCCCAGTGTCACTGGCCAGCACAGGGTCAGCACTGGCTCAAGACTCATAATGGGCTTGTCACTGTGCCCTGTGAGCTGCACTCCAGCAGCTCTCTTTGGCTCTGTACTCTGACCCAGAGGGACTCAACTTCCACGTGGAGAGGCTGGGTGGGCGCCTCCTTTCCCCCAGGTAGTCCAACCCCTCCAGCCCCTCCTGTGCACAAACACACGCAGACATACATATATGATGCTGGGAAAGATTGAGGTCAGGAGGACAAGGGGTTGTGACAGAGTATGAGATGGTTGAATTGCATCACCGACTTCATGCACATGAGTTTGAGTAAACTCCAGGAGTCGGTAATAGACAGGGAGGCCTGGACTGCAGTCCACGGGGTCATGAAGAGTCAGACAAGACTGGGCGACTGAACTGAACTGAACACAGATTTTAGAGTTGCTGTTACAAAAAATGGCCACAAGGAGGCATCATTGCTTTTGCTTCATACACCACTTCTAAATTTTTAAAATTAATTAATTTACTTTAATGGGAGGCTGATTAGTTTACAATATTGTAGTGATTTTTGCCATACATTAACTTGAATCAACCATAGGTGTACATGTGTTCCCCATCCTGAAACCCCTTCCCACATCCTTGTCCATCCCATCCCTCAGGGCCATCCCAGCACACCAGCCGTGAGCACCATGTCTCATGCATCAAACTTGGAAGGGTGATATATTTCACGTATGGTAATATGCATGTGTCAATGCTATTCTCTCAAATCATCCCACCCTCGCCGCCTCCCAGAGTCCAAAAGTCAGTTCCTTATATCTGTGTCTCTTTTACTGTCTCACATACAGGGTCATCATTACCATCTTTCTAAATTCCATATATATGTGTTCAGTTCAGTTCAGTTCAGTTGGTCAGTCGTGTCCGACTCTTTGTGACCCCATGAATCCCAGCACACCAGGCCTCCCTGTTCATTACCATCTCTCGGAGTTCCCTCAGACTCACGTCCATCGAGTCCATTATGCCATCCAGCCATCTCATTTTTGGTCATCCCCTTCTCCTCCTGCATCCAATCACCCCCAGCATCAGAGTCTTTTCTGATGAGTCAACTCTTCGCATGAGGTGGCCAAAGTACTGGAGTTTCAGCTTTAGCATCATTTCTTCCAAAGTATTCCCAGGGTTGATCTCCTTCAGAATGGACTGGTTGGATTTCCTTGCAGTCCAAGGTACTCTCAAGAGTCTTCTCCAACGCCACAGTTCAAAAGAATCAATTCTTCGATGTTCAGATTTCTTCACAGTCCAACTCTCACATCCATACATGATCACAAGAAAAACCATAGCCTTGACTAGACGGACCTTAGTCAGCAAAGTAATGTCTCTGCTTTTGAATATACTATCTAGGTTGGTCATAACTTTTCTTCCAAGGACAAAGCGTCTTCTAGTTTCATTGCTGCAGTCACCATCTGCAGTGATTTTGGAGCCCCCCAAAATGAAGTCCAACACTGTTTCCTCATTTACTTCCCATGAAGTGATGGGACCGGATGCCATGATCTTCTTTTTCTGAATGTTGAGTTTTAAGTATTTTTCCCTCTTTTCTTTCACTTTCATGAAGAGGCTTTTTAGCTCCTCTTCACTTTCTGCCATAAGAGTGGTGTCATCTGCATATCTGAGGTTATTGATATTTCTTCCTTCAATCTTAATTCCAGCTTGTGTTTCTTCCTATCCAGCGTTTCTCATGATGTACTCTGCACAATAGTTAAATAAGCAGGGTGACAATATACAGCCTTGACGTACTCCTTTTCCTGTTTGGAACCAGTCTGTCATTCCATGTCCAGTTCTAACTGATGCTTCCTGACTTGAATACAGATTTTTCAAGAGGCAGGTTAGGTGGTCTGGTATTCCCATCTCTTTCAGAATTTTTCACAAACATAATATAATATATTTTCCACAGTATATGCATTAATATACTGTATTGGTGTTTTTCTCTCTGACTTGCTTCACTTTGTATAATAGGCTCCAGCTTCATCCACCTCATTAGAACTGATTCAAATGCATTCATTTTAATGGCTGAGTAATATTCCATTGTGCTTATGTTCCAGGCTTTCTTATCCATTCATCTGCCGATGGACATTTCGGTTGCTTCCATGTCCTGGCGATTTGTAAGCAGTGCTGCAATGAACACTGGGGTACTCATGTCTCTTTCAGTTCTGGTTTCCTCAGTGTGCATGCCCAGAAGTGAAATTGCTGGGTCGTATGACAGCTCTATTTTCACTTTTTAAAGGAATCCCCATCCTGTTCTCCATATTCTCACCAACAGTGTAAAAGAGTTTCCTTTTCTTCACACCTTCTCCAGCATTTACTGCTTGTAAACTTCTTGATAGCAGCCATCGTGACTGGCATGAGATGGTACCTCATTGTGGTTTGGATTTACATTTCTCTGATAATGAGTGATGTTGATCATCTTTTCATGTGTTTGCTTGCCAACTGTATGTCTTCTTTAGAGAAATGTCTGTTAGATCTTTGCCCCATTTTTTGGTTGGGTCATTTATTTTTCTGGAGTTGAGCTGCTTGTATATTTTTGAGATTAATTATTTGCCAGTTTATTCGTTTGTTATTATTTTCTCCCATTCTGAAGGGCTGTATTTTCACCTTGCTTATGCTTTTCTTCGTTGTGCAAAAGCTTTTAAGTTTAGTTAGGTCCTATTTGTTTATTTTTGCTTTTATTTCTATGACTCTGGTCATAAAGGATCCTGCTATAAATTCATTTTTCTGTGCATTCATTGCTGTTTTATTTTGAAGTAGGGTTGTTTTCTGATATTGTGTTTGTTTTAGGTGTACAGGAGCTGGATTCAGAGATACACAGCCATTTATCAATTTTTTTTTGGTTTCATTTTCTCCAGAGAGAGGAGTACAGTGTTTCCAGTAGGCTGCCCTTTGCTATTCAACATTGTTGATCCTGATTATCTGTTTGATGTATGCTAATGCCTGTTTATTCCTTGCAAACTCTTCACTTATCCCACATCCTAACTTATTTTTTAATAATCATAAAGTGGTTTTCTAAGTTTGTGAGTGTGTTTCTAATGTGTAATAGCCTATATCTGCATTAATTTCAAGAAGATACCTGTCAGTGATACGTTCTATAATTTGTCTTTCTTTATAAGCCTTCCTTTACTTGATTTGGTTTTCACTCTGTCCTTCCATGCTCTTGTCACTTGCATTATTCCATTGTGATTCAGGGCTGGGTAGCATTCCAGTGCAGAGGTGCACCACTCTGACTTCATTTTCCTGTCAATGAATAACTTCCTTGAATTTGTTGCAGGGAGGGCTTTTGGTGGCCCAGCCAGTAGAGAATCCACCTGCCAATGCAGGATACGTGGGTTCAGTTCCTGGATGAGGAAGATCCCCTGGGGAAGGGCATGGCAGCCCACTCCAGTATTCTTGCCTAGAGAATCCAATGGACAGAGGAGCCTGGCACACTACAGTCTATGAGGTCACAAAGTGTTGGTCATGACTGAAGCAACTGAGAATGAATGCAAAGCGGAAAAAAAGAGAGAGAGAGAAAAAAAAGAGTATTTTATTCTTTCCATTTTTTGAGAACAAAGGAGATCAAGAAAACTGTGAGCAGGCCTGAACATTCCTAGTCCATTTTACTTTAACTGCTCATAATTCTGAATGTCTGAATAAGTTTGCTTTTCTGTCCCCTAACTCTGCAGGAGCTATGAGTAACATTTTTTCCTTTGGACTCTATGCTAAATACAACACCTATCTGGTGGTTACCCTTACAACACCCTTCCCCTTCTACTTACATATCAGAAAGAAGGCTGTCGAGCCTCCTCAACTGCCAGAATCACTTACTGGGTTATTGACTTCAGTGTAAGACTGTCTTTGGAAAAATGCACGAGGAAGAGATCTAGATCCTACCCACTTTGTTCCTCATCACTGACACATGGCTGTGAGCCCTTCCCTTATGTAAGCCCCTAGACTTCATAGGCGGGTGGTGGTAGGGTACTCAGTCCTTGAGACATGAGCCTCCTGTGTTCCCCTCTCTATTGGCTTGAGAATAAAAGCCACTTTCTTATCTCTTTCAAACTCTGTCTCTGTATTTTTTATTTCGCTTCACTGGGCAGAGAAAGTCAAGATTTTGGCCAGCAACAATTCTAGTTCTTGGCCACTGCCAATCGATCTGCCATGAAAACAAGGTGCACGGGTCACTGTGAATTTTTATTTTCTCTGGGTCTGAGCCCAGACATGGTATTTTTGGGCCATGTAGTTACTGTGTGTTTAGTTGAAAAAGAACTTCCTTGCTGGTGTTGATAGTTACTGCACCCATTTACATCCCCACTGAGAGTTTAGGAGAATCCTCTTTTGCCTCCATCCTCTGCAGCCCCAATTCTCTGTAGATATTTAGATAGTGGCCACTCTGACCTGTGGGAGGAGATTTTTTTCTTGGGAGTTTTTATTTGTGTGAATTTAATACATAGTGGCATGATGCAGTCCATTGGATTGCAAAGAGTAGGACACAACTGTGCAACTGAATTGAACACATAGTAAGCTGGACGAAATTTCCAGGTGCTTTTCGGTACTATATAGAGTGACTACAGTTTACTTCTTGATATTTTTTTCTTGAAATGTGGCCCTGTTTTGAATTCCTGTCCGATGATCTACGCCGGGTCATGACTGGAAGGAAGGGATTATTTACAGTCCCACAGGCCTTGTGAATATGAAGAGCCAAGCAGCACTTGGATTCAAATTGTTATTCTGGAAGACAATTCTAAGGAAACGACATTAGTTCCTGGCCTACTCTGGTCCTCAGCCATTGAGGTTCATGGAAATCTCTGTTCGTTGATTGCCACCTAGAGTGGAATGTGCCAAGGCTTGAGTCTCATTTCTCCTTCATCTTTACCGAGGTTCCCCAGGACACATCCCATTTTGTGGACACCACTCTGCAGAGGATGCTGTCATCTGTAGGTGGGGTGACCCTAAGGATGGAGGATCAGGTAGGAACCCCAGCCTAGGGGACTTGGAGTGGCCAAGGGACCTTGCAAACCTGTTCCAGCCTGCAGAATCTTCCAGTTCTTGGGTGATGTAGGCTTGGGTTCTCTGCAGGAGGTTCCCCCTGTACCTGGAGATTGATGCTCATGCAGAGGGAAGGATGCACCCCAGGTCCATTGTGGGGTCACATTTCCTCCCCCATGCTCCAAGCTCCATCTGCACTGAGACCCTTCAGGCTTGGGACCAAAACCACCTCAGGCTCCAAGAATGTGAAAACATCCGGGTCACCATGGTCTGAGGACAGTAGAGTCTGCCTTTCTGCTTACTTTTTTGTACTTTTATTCCCTAACTTGAATTTGCATATGTAGTTGAATGACAGGGTTGGGGACGTTTTTTTGTTTTTATTTGAATCAACAGCAATTTGATTCACTTGTACGTGGATGTGTATATCTTCTCTTCCAGGTACTTTTCTGATATAGGATGTTACAGTGTTGAATAGAATTACTGTTTGCACAGTGGTTCCTGGTGGATTGTTATTATTGTTTTTAATAATATTAGCCTCCCTATGTTAGATTGAATCAGTTCTTTACCCCCTGTCCCACAGTTTTTTGTTTTGTTTTGTTTTGTTTTTCCTTTCTGGGGACCATTGCTTATTTTCTGAGTCTGTGAGACTGTTTCTCTTTGGTAAAGAAGTTCATCTGTATCCATTTTTAGATCTCAGCTACAAGTGACATCTTATGCTAATATCCCTCCCTGTCTTCCTCACCTCACTTGTTATGATCATCTCTACTCCCCCCATCCCCGAGGCCTTCCATGGCATTCTTTCCTACTTGTTATGGCTGAGTGATGGTTCATCGTCTATGTACCCCATCTTCTTTATTCCTTATGGACATCTTTGTTTGCAAATATTTTTCCCATTCTAAAGACTGTCTTTCTCTTTCATTTAGGATTCCTTTGCTGCGCAAACACTTTTAAGGTTAATTCAGCCCCTTTTCTTAGTTTTGGTTCATTTTTTCATTATTCTGGCACACTTGGTAGAATTGATGTTGCAGTACGTCCCCCCTATACTGTCCTCAAAATCACATCGTATCTTTCCAGCATTTAGACCTTTTTCTTCTTTGAAGTTTGTATTTGTGTATGGTTTGAGGGATATTTTAATTTCATTCTTGTTTTGATTATTGATGCACTTCCATGCTCTCCTCCTTAGTGGCTTTCTCCTACTTTCTTTTTAGCAATAGAGGTGGATGGTTCCCTTTTCTTTATGGCATCGGGCAGATTTAACCTTTGTAGACTGCTCAACAATCACCATTCTGATTGGTGTGAGGTGATACTGAACACCTCTCCCTAATATTTAGAAATTTTGACATCTTTTCATGTGATATTTTCTAAGTGTGTGTTAAAAGTACCTGTTAAAATTGGCTTTGTGATGGTCTACCCAGTTATAAATACTTTTTTGATGACCAGGCTTAGGAGACACCAGGAGATAAGTTGTTGTTTACTTAGAAACGCTTGGACCTTATGGATACTAAATGTCCATCAACACGGCTTTTTGTTGATGGGCGGGACTGTGGCCAGCCCTGTTGTTTTACCTGAGACCAAACTATGGTGGAGGTAATGAAGACAATGGCGAACTCGTTCAAAAGGTCCCAGTGCTCCTGACACTGCAGGAGGCCATGACTGACCCGTGCCCAAGGCCCCTGGGCAATCACGGGCAAGTCTTGGTCAGTTTCTTGTGGGTTCATTGCTCCTTTCTGCTGGGTCCTGGTGTGCACAAGGTTTTGTTTGTGCCCTTCATGAGTCTGTCCCCTAGTCCAGTGGAAGTTCTATAGTCAAATCCTAATGGCCTCCAAAGCCTAACGCCCTCGGGATTCTCAGTCCGTTTGCCAAATCCCCAGGTTGTGAAATCTGGAGGAGGGGTGGTGTGTGTACTGACCTGGAAATGATAGAGCTGGATTGGACTGTGTGCTGACCTTGCATGGATGGATCTGGGGTGGTCAGTGTGGTGACCTGGCATGGATGGAGCTGGGGTGGTCTGTGTGTTTAACTGGCATGGATGAAGGTGGGGTGGTCTGTGCACTGGCATGGATGGAGGTGGAGTGTTCTATGTGTTGACCTGGAATGGATGGAGTTGGGGTGGTCTGTGTTGTGACCTGGCATGGATGGAGCTGGAGTGGCCTGTGTGCTGACCTGGCATGGATGGTGCTGGGGTGGTCTGTGTGCTGACGTGCCAGGGATGGATCTGGGGTCTCTCTGCACTGATCTGGCATTGATGGATCTGGGGTGGTCTGTGTGCTGACCTGGCATAGATGGAAATGTGGTGGTCTGTGTGCTTACCTGGCATGGATGGAGCTTTGGTGGTCTGTGTGCTGACTTGGCATGGATAGAGATGGGATGTCTCTGCACTTACCAGGCATTGGTGGATCTGAAGTGGTTTGTGTGCTGACCTTGCATGGATGGAGATAGGGTGGTCTGTGTGCTGACCTTGCATGGATGGAGCTTTGGGGGTCTGTGTGCTGATCTGGCATCGATAACGCTGGGATGTCACTGCACTTACCAGGTATTGATGGATCTGAGGTAGTCTGTACACTGACCTGGCTTTGATGGATCTTGTGTGGTCTGTGTGTTGACCAGTTATGGATGGAGCTGGGGTAGTCTGTGTGCTGACCTTGCATGGATGGAGCTGGTGTGTCTCTGCACTGAACTGGCATTAATGAATAAGGGGTGGTCTGTGTGCTTACCTGGAATTGATGGATCTGGGGTGATCTCTGCACTGACCTGGCATGGATGGAGCTGGGGTAATATGTGTGCTGACCCAGCATGGATGGAGCTGGGGTGATCTGTATGCAATCTCTCATGAGAGGTTATGAGGCAGGGCAATCTATGTGTTCCTAAGTGACGAGAGTTAAGCTGTGGTTGATTGGTGGGTGGGAGAGCTTATTTATGATCAGGCAGGAAGAAGGTATATACCTGGAGCCTTTAAGTTACCTAGGTCTCATATGTTAATTTATGTTGTTCAATCCTTTAGGTTTTAGCCATGTTCCTTCATCTGCTGGATGTTTCTCTGTCATTATTTTTTATTTAATTTACTGTGTTTGTGATTCTTTCCTTGGTTGAAAGGCTGTAGCTCCTCTTAAGTATGGAGTCTACCTCTCCTGAGTGGGATTGAACCAAAGCTTTGTGATGCTTTCCTGGTTGGGGGGGATTTGTGTGTGTGTTCTGGTAGGTGGAGCTAGATTATGTCTTTCAGAAAGGCAGTGGTTGTGTCCACTAGTGTGGTTTGCATTATATGGGTTCAGTATGGCTTTGAGCAGCCTGCCTGCCAATGTGCAAGTCTGCGCCCCTATCAGTCTGAAGGATAGGTGAGAGGTGTTTAGCGCTACAGCTTGCTGGTTTGGGGATGTGGCTTAGTCTTAGTGTTGAGATGGAGCCTTTTGGGAGGACACTCACCTATTAATGTTTTATTGGGCCAGGAGTGGTCTAGTGATCAAAAGTTCTGAAGTCGCTCAGTTCAGTTCAGTTCAGTCACTCAGTCGTGTCTGAATTTTTGTGACCCCATGAATCGCAGCACTCCAGGCCTCCTTGTCCATCACCAACTCCTGGAGTTCTCTCAGATTCACGTCCATCGAGTCAGTGATGCCATCCAGCCATCTCTCATCCTCTGTCGCCCCCTTCTCCTGACTTTTTCAGTCTTTATCAGCATCAGGGTCTTTTCAAATCAGTCAGTTCTTCACATCAGGAGGCCAAAGTATTGGAGTTTCAGCTTCATCATCAGTCCTTCCAATGAACATTCAGGACTGATTTCCTTTAGGAGGGACTGGTTGGATCTCCTTGCAGTCCAAGGAACTCTCGAGAATCTTCTCTAACACCACAGTTTCAAAGCATCAATCCTTTGGCGCTCAACTTTTTAATACTCCAACTCTCACATCCGTACATGACTACTGGAAAAACCATAGTTTTGACTACGTGGATCTTTGAGGGAAAAGTAATGTCTCTGGTTTTTAATATGTTATCTAGATTGGTCATAACATTTCTCCCAAGGAGTAAGTGTCTTTTCTTTTCATGGCTGTGATCACAATCTGAGATGATTTTGGAGTCCCCCCAAAATAAAGGCTGTCACTGTTTCCACAACTATTTGCCATAAAGAAATGGGACCAGATGCCGTGATCTTCGTTTTCTTAGACTCCTGGCTTAGATATCCTTTGGCTTCCCTTGTAGCTCAGATGGTAAAGAATCTACTTGCAGTGCAGGAGACCCAGGTTGGATCCCTGGGTCAGGAAGATCCCTTGGAGAAGGAAATGGCAACTCACTCCAGTATCCTTACCTGGAAAAATCCCATGGACAGAGGAACTTGGTGATCTCAGTTCCATGGGGTCACAAAGAGTCGGGCACGACTGAGCGACTAACACTAATGTAGTTCAACTTTTCTTGGTGTGGCTTTCCTTAATGAAGCTCTCTTTATTTTAGCTACCTCTCCTTGGCATAGCTCTCCTTAGCCCTTCTTAGTTGAACTCTCCTTAGCTCAGCTCTCCTTAGCTCAGAGCTCTCTGTAGCTCTACTTATCTAAGCTTTCCTTAGTTCAACTCTCCATAGCTTAGCTCTCCTTAGCTTAGCTCTCTTTGCACATTTCTCCTCAGCTCAGCTCTCTGTAGCTGTCCATAGCTCTCCTTGGCTCACCTTTCCATAGCTCAGCTCTCCTTAGCTCTCCTTAGCTCAGCCCTGTTTAGCTCTCCATAACTCTCCTAAGCTTAGCCCTCCTTAACTCAAGTCTCCTCAGCTCAACTCTTCATAGGTCTCCTCAATTATCTATCCTTAGGGTAGCTGAGCTGTTCTTAGATCAGCTCCCTTTTCCTAGCTATCCTTAAACAAGCTCAGCATTCCTTAGCTCTCCTTAGCTTACCTTTCCTTAACTTAGCTCTCTTTATCTTAGCTCTTATTAGCTCTCCTAGAGGGCTATGTTGGGCTAAGGAGAGCTGAGCTGAGTAGGGCTAAACTAAGGAGAGCTGGTTAAGGAGAACCATGCTCAAGAGCAGAGCCACCCTCAGGAGCAGAGCCACATTCAGGAGCAGAGTCAAGCTCAGGAGAGAGAGGATGGCTGGGCTTAGGGGAGCTGAGTAAGGAGAGCTAAGTTATAGAGAGCTACAGGGAGCTAAGCTAAGGATAATTAAGAGCTATCCTAAGGACGGCTGAGCTAAGGAGAGCTATGCAAGGGAGAGCTAAGCTAAGGATAAATAATTAAGGAGAGGTAAGGAGAGCTCTGAAAGAAATAGTGGAAAACAACAGAATGGGAAACACTGGAGATCTCT
>SJYV01019353.1:12649-33812 GCA_006410875.1 Neotragus pygmaeus
AAAAAAAAAAAAAAAAAAAAAAAAGTAAAAAGCATAAAGCAAACAAACAATAAGTCATAAAACAGGGTAACAGGGTGAGCATTGTCCTCTACCACTATCTTGAATAGCTTGTCTTTTTTTTTTTTTTTCAATTTTAAAGTTCCTTGTTAGGGGGGACCTTGGTTCTCTAGGGATTGAAACTGAATCCCCTGCTGTGGAAGGCAGAGTCTCAGCCACTGGACTGCTGGGGAAGCCCGTGAATTGCTTGTCCTAATGCTCCTTGTGTGATAACCCTTTTTGACTTCAGGATGTGTAAGAGAGTATTTCAGAGATCACCCTGATTGGTCATCTCTTTAAACTCATTCTTCTTAAGAGCTCTAACTTTCAACACCAATACAGTATATTAACACATATATATGGAATTTAGAAAGATGGTAACGACAACCCTATATGTGAGAGAGCAAAAGAGACACAGATATAAAGAATAGACCTTTGGACTCTGGGAGAAGGCGAGGGTGGGATGATTTGAGAGCATAGCATTGAAACATGTATATTACCATATGTGAAATAGATGAACAGTCCAAGTTCAATGCATGAAACAAGGCACTCAAAGCCGGTGCACTGGGACAACCCAGAGGGATCGGATGGGAAGGGAGGTGGAGGGGAGTTCTGGATGGGGGACACATGTACACCCATGGCTGATTCATGTCAATATATGGCAAAAACCACCACAATATTATAAAGTAATTAGGCTCTAATTAAAATAAATAAATAAGTTAATTAAAAAAAAAGAGTTCTGACTTTCCAAGGCAGCATTCTGGAGAGTGTGAGGCGTCATACCCTCTAAAGACGTTCTTTTGTATGGCTAGATATATGAGCTGGGCCTCCAGGAGTGAATCCAACTCTGGCACACAGAGTTGGATTGTCCTCCACGCAGCCACTCTCTTCCCTAGTCTGAGCAGGAAATTGTGCAGGGAGAAGATTCATGGGATCTCTTGTAAGGGGAGCAGCTGTGGGTCCTCGGTTATAGGAACACTTCCTTTTGAGGGGATGCTTGGGCATCCTCAGGAACCTGATCCGCTGATAATTCTCAGATTGTCTCGCTGAGTTTTCCCATGGGGAGCTGCCACACACATGCAAGCCCTACTGATGAAAGGGGTCCTTTCTCCGCCTTTGGTGTGACCCACAAGAGGGAAACAGTCAGGAACTGGAGTGGAGGATGGTCATGAGGAGGTGCAGGAGAGACCTGAGTCATTTGTTC
Source organism: Neotragus pygmaeus (assembly GCA_006410875.1). Classification (NCBI taxonomy): domain Eukaryota; kingdom Metazoa; phylum Chordata; class Mammalia; order Artiodactyla; family Bovidae; genus Neotragus; species Neotragus pygmaeus. The sequence goes on from SJYV01019353.1 coordinate 13,890, forward strand.
CTGGGCAGTCCTTCCTTTCGAGTAATTGGAAGCTTCGTGATGAGCAGGGTGAGAGTGAAGGCTGTCATTACCTTCTGTATTTCAATAACTGACCCTCTCAGTTTGCTCAGAGGTAGGCGGAGGGCAGCTGAGTTTCCGGCAAGTTCCTGCCAACTGTTTCCTTGGCTGATACTGTGGGACAGAAGAGTAACAACCTCTTCTTCAAAGCTAGGCTCCCAACTAACGCTGCCTCTGAAAAGTGCTGACACACAGCCCGGATGCGATCAGACACATTTCTCCCATTTTCTGCTGCTCTCGGTGAAAGCTACTGGTGTTTGATGAGCGGAAACAAGCCGCCCTGCTGAGATTTCCTGCCAGCACTGGGTGTTTCTGCCAAGAGTGCTGAGTCTCCGCCATGATGCAGAGGCAACTTTGTGCCGGCTGCCTTCCCGAGATGGCCTCCCCACACATCAGCGAGGCTGGTGGCATCTCCTGACCACTGTGGAGACCTGGGACTTGAACCGAGGTGTGTGCACCCATGTGTTTACACGTGTGTGTGCACTTACACACACACATCATGAACCCCAACCCTTAGGTGGGGGCAGCGTATCTGACCTTTTCTCCGCTACCCTAGAGCTTTGCTTAGAAATGCTTTCCTTATCTGCAACTTATTTCGCCTGGAAAACCAGAGGCTTGGGTAAAGCATAATTCCCCTTTGGGCTATATCTTTCTTATATATTCCTTTCTTTTATTCCTGAAGAACCAATCTTTAAGACTCTTCTGGCCACTTCTTCTGCATCCTTTCTTCTATGGGTAATTCTGTGAGACTTTCTGTTGGGGATAAGAGGGGCTATTAGTGATCTTAACAGTTCTGTGGATCATGGAGAGGCCTCCTGCTCTGCGGGGTAATGGAAACCTGAAGCGAAAGAGCCCATGGATGGGGCTGGACACGCCCTCCACTCCCACAGTCAGTGGAGTATTAATAACTAGGATAATTGCACCCATAATCATCCCAGCAACAGTCATTTCTCTGGGGCACCCAGGGCAAAACCTGCTAGTGTACTGACGAAACCCTGCACAATGAGGGCCATTTCTGGGATCTCTGGGCCGGGTCTTTGCATCACCTCTTCTTAGCCTCAGTCTCTCCCTTGTATAAACTGGGTCCAAACCACCCTGAACCCCACTGGCTTTTTCTCTTTGTCCTCTGATCCACTTCTCTTGAACAGACACGGAGGGCTGTCTGTCCACAGGGCAGCAGAGAGAAGACCTCATACCCTCTACCCTTCATTCTCAATATGGAATAATTTTCCAATGCTTTAGCCATGCCATGGGATGGCAGAGAGGAACAGATGAGAGCCCTGCCCATTGTCCTGGCATCACGGGAATCTCCACAGATTTCCCTGTGGAACTTGGTATGCCAAAGCCCAGATGAAGACAAGAAGACAAAGGCTGAGCCACGCAGCGGCAGCACCGAACCGCCCAGAAGTTACCATGGATAGAAGCTGGAATCTCCATCGGGTTTTCTTTTTAAAACACAACTTTTACTAAATGCCGCGAGTCGGTCACTGTTAAGACAATGGACCTGTCCAAGCATCTTGTCTAGGAATCAAGGGGAGAGAGACCTTGTGGGGCCCAGGAGCAGATAGATGAATTGCTCCCAAGAATGGAAAACAAATGAGCCGAGGTACAAATGGATGGAAAAACAAAAGGACGAGATTCCCCCAACAATGCCGACTATTGAAGGGAAGGGGGCCGTGGACAGAGGCCCGGGTCGTGGGACCAGCTGAGGAGTGGTGGGACAGGGTAGTTTAGCTGTCAGCACACAACGGAGGAGCCGTGTCTTCTCCCCCTTGCCCTGTGATCCATGAAAACGTTGCACTTATCTTTTCTTAGCCCTCCTGCTACAAGTTTTGTGGCTCTGAGAGAGAGGGAACTGGCAAGGTTTGCCTCCTGCCCTCCTGCTCCAAGCCCTGCTGACATCAGGTGTTCACAGGGGATTCAGGCTGTTAACTTTCTGAGACCGCGCTGCAGGGAGGTCTGTGAGAATTTCAGTGGAGCATGAGGACCCCCTTGCTACTTGATCTCCGTGTTTATAAGGGAACAGGCAGGAGCACGGGGCGGGGGTGGCGGGGGGCTGGCCTCCTGCGACCCCTGGGAGGCGTGGTTGAGCGAGTTCTTTTCTCTCTAAAATACATGATCAACTAGCTCTCCAGACACAGTCACAGATAAGGAGGAAATAGGGGTGCAGGGCAGAGGCCCTTCTACATGGAAGCAACCCAGACTCGGTCACCTCGTGGAGAAGTGGAGGAGCCTGGATATGGCAAGATTGGTCTGTGATGGAAGAAACTGCAGACCGCTCCTCTTCCAATGTTTCAGTTCACGTGAACACTCAAGGCCCTAAGCGGAGGGTCACTGTCCTGACTGTGGTCACACAAGTAGCACAGCATCTGGGTTGAGACACCAGTCTCTCTTCCGGGTCACCATGGAAATCCTCAGGGAACCTCAGGCCACAATGCGGGGGAGGTTAAGCTAGGCCCCATCTGCAATGTGAATAGATGGAGACAAATTGTTTTCTCTCGCTTAAGCGCATACCAAATGACAAATGCCTTCTTAAAAAAAGAAATAACTGTCCATCCACGGGGAAATGCAGACCTAGACTCAGAGGGTTAGGCTGGAGCCTGACAAAAATAGAACAAACTTGTCAAAGGGTAGAGTGATGCACCAGCCAGTTCCTATGGTAGGGCTGCAATTAATGCCGACTGTGGAGGGCTGGCTTTGTGTTCCCTTTAACGGGGCTAATTGTCTCCTTGAGGGCAGAATGAGCTGCCCTTAGTCTTTGACAAACCCTTATTCTGAGGCCCGTGCAGCCGAGCCCGTAACTCCTGGAGCAGGGGTCTCCATATGAATTTTATTTTTTTTCATTTTCATTCCCCCTTCCCAGAGAAGGCCACTGGGGCTCAGAGAGGTGACTTTCCCAAGGCCATAGCAAGGGCCATTGTTAAAATCCAAGCCCAGATCTGTCTGACTCCACTACCTAGGTGCTCTCTGTGACATTTCCTTGGGGGTCATAGGCCTCAGACTCTGGAGAGACCGTGAAGCCAGGCAGGAGAAGGGCAGCTAAGGGCAGGAGTCCTAGAGTCCTGCATCCCAAGAGCCAAGTGGCAACACATCCCATTTCTCTTTAACCTTGGCCACCTCCAGTGTTTCTCCCAGGTCTTCTGGGATCCCCTCTCATCTCTGCTTGTTCCCCCGTCTGTTGTTCCTCTGTCCAGGCCTCAAAGCTACTCCTGGGAGAAAACAACTTTCTGTTATAACCCAAATAGATCAAGTTTGGTTTTGCAAGTTCATTATATCAGCTCGTCTTCAAGTGATGCAGCTCCTGGGTCTTCAAAAATACACTCATGTGTATGCACACACGTATACACACACACACACACACACCCCACACACAAACACACCAGAATGACATCTCTGTTTGGAGAAAAGAAAATGCAACAGCAGCTTTGGGGGTACATTTTGCTAATTCCTAGCTCATTAGAGAAGAAGTCATCAGTTTTGTATGAACAGAGAATGGAAAACTGCATTTCAGAAAAACCAAGTTTCAGAGACAACTAAAGAGGATGGGGCAGTGGAGGCAAGAGAGTTAATGTCAAGAAAAGGAGAAAATTATAGGGGTATGAGGGCAAACGGACAGCGAGAGAAGAATGGGGATAAATGGAGAAAGGCCAGCAAGTGTTTACATCTCCTCAAATTACATCAGCAGCTGTGGTCATAAGTGCAGAGACGGTGACAGGGATCTGAAAGCAAATCTTAAATGTTCCCCTCTGGAAAGGTGATAGATACGGATGGAATATCTTCGTAATGAAAACTCTTGGAAGGCAGAGAAATCCCTTCTGAAGCAAGAGGAGCTGGTCCTACAGCAGTTAGCATTTTTAAGGTAAAGTGCTGGTTTACTGGATTCTCATGAGGAAGGGGACAGGTGGTCCATAGGCATAGTTGGGACCTGGTGGGCTGCGTCTGGGGTTGAGGAGCAAGTGTGACTGTGGGCCTGTTTAACATATATACACAGGAGCTGGCGTTTCCAAAATCTATAATCATTTAAGTTGGTACAAATCTTAGAAGACACGCAGCTCATAGGGCTTGGAAATGGTGGGACAAGAGTGGAGCCACAGATCTCAAATCTCTTTCACTTCGGACTATTATGGGTTCTCCCCTCGGGCTGGACCTGCAGGTCCCCTTTCCTGGAGAAAGAATACCTAAAGGAAATTGAATTTCTGTTAGCAAGGAAGAAGGGGACAGATGGTGATGAGCTGGCAGCCAACAGAGGCCCATCACACATCCAGTCAGTCCTATACCGAGAGACAGGCTGTTTCCAGTTGGTTGGTCGTGCACACAACAGTCGCTCGGTAGCCTTGTACACATGCTGTAACTGTCGGGTGCTTTCATTTCTGAAGGCTCGTTTTCCCCGGGTGGGAATGCTGGTACCAAGGGCTTGTGCATTTAAAGCTTCAATAGGTACTGCCTGATTCTTGCCGAACATGTCATGGTGTCCACCTTCCCCAGCAATGGGTGGGAAAGCCCGTCTTCCCACATCCTCTGCAGTTTCCAGCTTATTTTCTTTCCCCTGTACTCTGCCATCACCCTTTTGGGAAGCATTTGCTGCTTGCCAAGCAGACATACTTCGAGTGGCCCACTGAGTTAGGATTAGTTAATTGCCTTCAGACACTTGACTCCTAAGAGACATCTGTTCTTAAAAGACAAGTGAAGCTGCTCTGGGCATAACAGGTTTCGCCAGAGCTGCAACTGCCCTGATCTCTGGAACTTGGATTTGACTCTCCATCTGCTGTGAAGGGGGTTCTTTCTCTTCGTTTACTGGCGCACACACTCTAATGTGCCTTATTGTGACTCTGTCTAGTCACTGGTCCTCAGACACTTCTGAAAATATTCCCCTATTTCTTGTGTTTACCCTTGAACTGTCTTTTTGTTAGTTTTCTTTTTGTTTTGTGTTTGGTTTTTACCTTTGACCAATTCAGAGAGCTGGGTCACTCTGGTTACCTGTCTGGCAGGGAGCAGCTGCTGTATACTTGTAATTGCCTTGATGTTGGAGGAATTACTAGAGAGGAGAGAGAAGACAGAATTCTAGACACGTATCCAATTCAAACTTTCTCTTGCAGTGGTCGAGGGTCTTTTTCAGTGTGATGACAGAGCTTCTGCATGTCATTATGTCATTGTTCCACATGACAGGGAGAATGACGACTGCCTGGTAAACCACAAGCCAATCAAGATCCCAATAGTTCTCAGATATCCTTTACCTCAGCACCAAAGCCTGCATTTGTATGCTTATGTTAACCGAGGCTTTTCTTTTCTTTTTTAAAAATCTCTGGCTATCTTGTTCCAGGGATCAGTTTTTAGAGACAGAAAATGTCACATTTCCTGGGATCACATAAAGAATTGAGTTTCAGAAATTTCTGATAATATTTGCAAAGCTGATTATTCCAAGCATTGATTTTGTTTTTAAATGGACCTATGTGCATCAACGCTTGGAAATTTGTATCTGAATGAGCATTAAAATGTCATCAACATTCTACAGTCTGATAATCCAAGTATAATAGAAACATTTTTTCCCAATATGCATGCTTATGCCTTTCATCCAAACATCCCTCTTTTTAGCTATCCCACTTTTGGAAGTCATTTCATGAACTTGAGTAATCTAAAGTTTTATGCACAAATCAGATTTTTGTAATTTAAATACTTCCAACATATCCTTAGGGGCTTCCCTGGGTGGCTCAGTGGTAAAGAATCCGCCTGTTAAAGCAGGAGACCTGGATTTGATTCCTGGGTCAGGAATATCCCTTGGAGAAGGAAATGGCAACCTACTCCAGTATTCTTGCCTGAAAAATCCCATGGACAGAGGAGCCTGGCAGGCTGCAGTCCATGGGGTCACAAAGAGTCAGACAGGAACTGAATGACTTAACAACAACAATAGCGACATATCCTTATTGATTCCTCCACTATGTGAAGCACATAACATATTTGAATGAGTCATAAGAAATCTCTAGGGACAAGATTACTTCCATTTTACTAAGGTAAAACAATATCATGGGGGCTAGAGGTGGCTGATGGTAGTAAATAATGCCTCCAACTGCATGATCTTGGACAAATTCATTTCCTTTTCCGTGCTTGGCAGTTTCTTCCATGTAAAATAGGAGTATTAGCTGTATAACCCTCATGGGTTATTGTGAAGATTAAGTGAAACAATCCACAAGAAGAGCTTGGAACAAAATAGTATCTAGGGGTAGTCAGGGCACAATACATATTAGTATCCTTTCGGAAGAGAAGGTAGTTTTGCATAGAGTATTTCTTCCTTGGGTTCAGCAGTGTTTATCAGTGGTGAGGAAGGAGACCAGGAGAGAAGGCATGGTAGAGCCCAGAGAGGTGTGTGCGGACATGTTTGTGTGCTGAGATGTAGACAAAAGAGGGATGTCAGACTATGTGAGTTATGAAGGGTCAAGAAATGAGAGGACCCAGTGAGGATGAGACCTGGTCCAGGAGGGCCGAGGCAGTGGGGACGGTCAGCAGGTGAGGAGGCTGTGGTTGAAAAGACAGCACCATTCTCCAGGTCTTTAGGGGAGGCAGACTGTGAAACGTGGTCTGACTGTGGCCACCATCCCGCAGGACAAGGTCACCAGGGTGGAGGAGGGCAGAGAAGAGAGCAATCATGGTACTGAACAGGCCATTGACCTGAAGGCTGAGGTCCCTGAGGATGCTTAAGGGGAAAATGGAAACCAGGAAGTGGCGGGGACCTGGAGAAGATGGTGTGACCGGATGATAAGGGCCTAATGACTGTGACCATTCGGCAAGGTTTGACTTGCTCTTCCTTCCCCTTTTGTCTTGGGGGCCCAGGAGGAGGCAAGGAGGTGAGTGGCAGGATGGTGACCGATGTCAGCAGGTTTGGGTTCAAGTGAGGGCAAAATTCAGAATAAAGGGACCATGGAGTGGGTTTCCACAGGGTGCTGTGGAAAGGTGGGGGCTCAAGAGAACCCCTAGATAAGAGCAGGTCAAGATTTAGCAGAGCTGGCTAGGAATGACAGGTCCTGCGGGTGAGAGTAGGGGTTTCACATACATGCAGGGAGTGTGGACAGAGCTGAGACATAGGAAAGGAAGAGGTGATTTAAGAGTATCTCTCCTCTGAGAGTCTGCGGCTGTGCCATAGCAAGCAAGAAGATTAAAAAAAGAAAGAGGAAATGAATCTCCTGGATTATTTTCCTCCAAAGAGAAGTGGAACATTTTGTTCTCTGGTAGTCTGAACAGCCAACCTGGCTGCCCTCTCCCTCCCAGTGGCCATGACCCCCACCCCTGCCCTGCCCCCGTTGCTTGGCCGGCAGAGCCAAGGTTGTTGGTTCCTGGAAGGCAGAGACCACGTGTGTGTGTGTGTGTGTGTGTGTATGTCGTGGTGTCACCTGACTGTCCTCAGACACACAGCTGGGGCCTACCTGCTGCAGGACACTCATTCTCCGTGGTTTTGCTGCAGTGAGCTGAATGGCTAATTCATTCCTGGCACCTCTGGGGACTATGAGCTCATTGTATCATTAAAGGAAGAAGAATAAACAGGAATGCTCAGGAGCTGAGCAAACCTCTGGCCCTCGCTGCCTCCCACACATCTTTGGAGAGACAAAGGGCCCAGGGCGGCCCCCAGCGCCTGCTGCCACCGTCCCCAGCCCTCCCACCTCCACAGGCAGCTCGTTAGAAGCAGTCCTTTGGTCAGGCTTTCTTACATGTCTCAAACCTGCGATGCGTCCAAGGACTTTTCTCCAAAGAGAAAACTGTTCTTCCTGATCTTGGATTTTCACACACTTTTCATTCCCCTGGCTTAGCTTAACCCCTGCTTCAAGACCCAGTCCAGAAAGTGTATCCTCCGAAAACACATTGCTTTTTCTCCCCTCTGAACCATCTCCTGTCTTGTTTCACCAACCTGGAATATCACCTTCCTTCTGTCTCTGAAAAAAAGTATTAGTCACTCAGTCATGTTTGATCCTTTGAGACTCCATGGACAGTTGCCCACCTCTCTGCATGGAATTTTCCAGGCAAGAATACTGGAGTGGGTTGCCATTCCTTTTTCCAAGGGATCTTCTCAACCCAGGGATTGAACCCAGGTCTCCTGCACTGCAGGCAGAGTCTTTACCAGGTGATCTACCAGGGAAAGCCCTGACTCTGAAAGGATGCCAGGAAGGACAGCATCAGTGGCTGGAGGATCAGTTTCTGGTCCCTTAGAGACTGAAATCCTAACTCTCTTTATTGAAGGTTTTTCAGAGACCCTCCATTTCCTCTTCCAACTCCTCAGTGTTTCTGGGCTTCTCTGTATTTGTCGCTGGGGAGGTATGCTCCCATCCTCTGGTTATGTTCTTAGTGAGGCATTCTAGTTACTGTGTAAATTAATCTATTTAAAATGTTAACCTCCCCTGACTTTTTTTTTTTTAAGTTAACTCTTTACTGATTTTAAGGCTATGCTGATCATCATATACATTTATATCAAACTATTGGTTATTTTGCTGTTGTTAAAGTAGTCAACTTTAACAACGAATTACTCTTCAGAGGTTTTAGAACTCAATTCAGATGATATCCCAAAACAATTTTTAAGTGGTTAACTTATTATTTTATGTCCAGCCAAATAACATGTGTGTCATAATATTCATTAGAATTAAAGATTCCATGAGACAAGTTTAAATAAAATATTCATATTAAATATTTTGTAATGACATTTAAAATTTTAGAATGCTAAATCTGGCTGTTTAAAAACATTGTTGAGTAAAACTATTTCATTGTCAACCATTTTTAGTAACGTAATGTTGCAGCTTTCGGAACAGAAAGTTTCTTTTTTTATCCTATTCTGCTACCGTCNAAATATTTTGTAATGACATTTAAAATTTTAGAATGCTAAATCTGGCTGTTTAAAAACATTGTTGAGTAAAACTATTTCATTGTCAACCATTTTTAGTAACGTAATGTTGCAGCTTTCGGAACAGAAAGTTTCTTTTTTTATCCTATTCTGCTACCGTCACTCTAGTATGCAGACTTAAGAATACAGTCTATTCTATTGTACAGTATAAGCATTACAATTTTAATTTCTCTATTAGTATCGAATATTAAAACTAGAGTATTCAAGTTTAGAGATGGTTTTTTCATTGGAAAGGTTCGTGCGTTCGATGCGAGAACTAGGACTTCCAACCTTGGTCAGCCAGGACTTCATGGAACTGACTTTCTCTTCAGGGCCTCGCACTTGGCCTGTCACAGTGCCTTTGCTGGTGTTCTTCACCCAGCCAACTACTCCAACTTTCCTAGCCTCATCTTCAGTGTACATCCTGAAGCAAACACCCCGCACTCTCCCGAACACTTCGTCGTCCACGGATTTGAGTGGCCCGGCGGCGGTAGACATGGCGGCGGCGAGCCCTCTGCCTCGGAGCCGGAGCGGGGTTCGGGGCGCGGTGACTGCGGCGGCCGCGAGAGGGAGGGCAGCATGGGGCCGCTCGGCGCACCCGCGTCTGACACCGGCCCGGGAGGCGCCGCGGGGTCACGCGCTGGGAGGTGGCAAATGAGACGGCGGGTACTGCGAGCGAGGGCAGCCCCTGATGCCTGGAAGGCAGAGGCCGCTGGGCCCGCGGCGGCCGGAGGGCCTCCCCTGACATTTTATATCCTTGCTTTTTCTTTTTTCTCAGTATTTTCGTTTTACGTTATTTAATATTCAGACGGCTGAGAGCCGCAGAATTGATGCTTTTGAACTGTGGTGTTGGAGAAGACTCTTGAGAGTCCCTTGGACTGCAAGGAGATCCAACCAGTCCATTCTGAAGGAGATCAACCCCGGGACTTCTTTGGAAGGAATGATGCTAAAGCTGAAACTCCAGTACTTTGGCCACCTCATAAGAAGAGTTGACTCATTGGAAAAGACTTTGATGCTGGGAGAGATTGGGGGCAGGAGGAGAAGGGGACAACAGAGGATGAGATGCTGGATGGCATTACAGACTCGATGGACGTGAGTCTCAGTGAACTCCAGGAGATGGTGATGGACGGGGAGGCCTGGCGTGCTTTGATTCATGGGGTCGCAAAGAGTTGGACACGACTGAGTGACTGAACTGAACTGAATATTCAGTCAGGCCTTTTAATCACACTCCTATCTTGCTCTAACCTGATCTGGACAAAGCATTTGGGAATTAGTTCCTGTCCTTCATAGCAGGTTTGTCTCTGCTTCATTAACTCCACAATAACCCACATTTTATGCAGTGCGTTGTTTGGACCCTTTTATTCGGGTCTTATTCCGTTACCCATTCATTGTGTATCCTCCATTGGAATGTAACCTCTCGTAGACAGATTTTGTCTGTTTGGTTCACTGTAGTGTTCTAGTAACTAGAACAGTACCTGGTCTTCATTGGGCCTCGGTGAATACTTGGGTGGTGGACGGATGGATAGATGGATAAATGCACCCATTTATCCCCTTTCCCAGGGTGGGGCCTTCATGCCTACTCTGTCTGTCTTTGCAGGGCCTCCTCTGGGGGTTGATAGGTTAATGAATTTGGCTCACTCACCAGCTGGTCAGCTGGAGATTCAATGTAGAATGGGATCCAAGACCCAAGAGTAACTCCTTTGAAAAAAGAGGGGAACTAGGCCTAACATTAGTTCAGGGCAGCAACTGCTCTGAGGAACAAACACAGTGCTTCAAAGGTGAGGCCAGGTCTCGGGGCAAAAATCCTGCTCTAGGGACTTCCTCGATGGTCCAGTGGCTAAAACTCCCTGCTCCCAATACAGGGGACTTGGTTTGATCCCTGATCAGGAAACCAGATCCTGCAACTAAAGATCCAGCGTTGCAACAGAGATGGAAGATTCTGCATGCTCCAGCTAATACCTGGCACAGCGAAATTAGTAGATAAATAAAAATAAATGTTAAAAAAAAAAATCTTGATCTAAAGAGAGCCATCCCACCTGCCTGGGTAGTGTCTACCCTGTGAAACCAAGGCAAAGACTCTGTATTGAGGCTTGGAGAATCCACGTGTGGCTAGTGGATCTTCTCCCATAAACAGCATGCCTGGGGGTTGAGGGGAGAGCTTTTCCTTAGCCCTGATTCTGATCTGAGGTGTCGTTTCTTCTAGTCACAAGGAGAGGCTTAGTATTAGAGGATACCAAATAATTATTGTTTATTTTGGGGGGCATGATACTGGTGTTGTGGTTGTGTCAGAAACAGCTTTATTTTCTTTTAGAGATGTATTGAAGCATGGAAGGATAAAAGGACTTGCTCTCCTGGAATTGCTTTAAATAAAATATTTTAGCAAAGGGAGAAACAAAATAAAGGGACAGAGCAAATGTGGAAAAATCCTGAATCCTGAGGGGTATATGGGGATTGATTATTATTTTTTCTACTTTTTTGAATGTTTGATATTTTTCACTTCTTAAAAAAAAGGTAGCATGAGGCTGTAACGTAAAACATGGTGACTATAGTTGATAACACTAATGTATAATTGAAATTTGCTAAGAGAGTAGGAGCTTCCCTGGTGGCTCAGACAGTAAAGAATCTGCCTGCAATGAGGGAGACCTGGGTTTGATCCCTGGATTGGGAAGATCCCCTGGAGGAGGGCATGGCAACCCACTCCAATATTCTTGCCTGGAGAATCCCCAAGGACAGAGGAGCCTGGTGGGCTACAGTCTATAGGATGGCAAACAGACGTGACTGAGTGACTACAAACAAGATGACTATGTGAGGCTGAGGTGATNCTGGAGGAGGGCATGGCAACCCACTCCAATATTCTTGCCTGGAGAATCCCCAAGGACAGAGGAGCCTGGTGGGCTACAGTCTATAGGATGGCAAACAGACGTGACTGAGTGACTACAAACAAGATGACTATGTGAGGCTGAGGTGATGGATGTGTTCACCAACTAGATCGGGACGGACCTTTCACCATTTACATGCCTATCACCCCCCACCACAATGTACATTTTAAATATCTTCCTATTTTATTTTTCAATTATATCTCCATAAAGCTAAAATTGGGGGAAAAATGGAGGAAAGGAAGTGGGACCATCAGGCTCCCACCCAGCTGCCGGTACCTCTGGCCGCCTCCTCCCCAGGAAGTCTGGTCTGGCTCAGACTGGTTTTCGTGCTTTTTCTAGGGGTTGCTTGGTTTTTCACTTTGAGCACATGAATACTGTATTTTTTTAAAGTCCTCTTGGTATTTTTATTGGACTCATATTACAGAGGGAATTTGAAGAATTTACATTTTTGATACTTAGTCTTCCTGTCCTATATACTATGCCTTTCCATTTGCTGATGCCTTTTTTGTCCTTCAGAAGTGTTTTTTTGTTGTTGTGTTTCCATGCTTCTTGCCTTCCCATTTATTTCTCTTGCATATCTATACAATCATATAATCTATAATGTCAAATTTATATTCCTCTTTCCAAATTTATTTATTTAATTTTATCTCTTGGCAGCACCACAGGGCATGTGGGATCTTAGTTCCCTGACCAGGGATTTAACCCATGTCCCCTGTGTTGACAGTGTGAAGCCTTAAGCACTGGACCACCAGGGAAGTCTTGAGTACTGTACTTTTAAAATGTAGGGCTTTGTTGCTGTTTAACCATGCTAAGTGGCCTTCCTCTGTCAGTCTGTCATTTTGTTCCTGTGATTTCTCCCTAGGGATGTTTTGGTGGGTCATTCGGAGGACTGGAGGGGGCTCCAGAAATTGAGCTCAGTCTTGGATCTTCCCATAAGAATTTCTAACGTTGACTAGAAGAGCCCCTTTTGTTAATGTTGCCTGGGAGAGTTCATTTTCTTTTATTCACTGCCTACCCTACCAGGTTTGTGGTGGTTTATTCATTTTTATTTTATTTTTTTTATTTAATGTTAAGTGTGACGTCTTGTTTTGGGGAAGAGCGGCTGTGGTTGAGGTCTACTCCAATTCTCTAAGACTCACCTGGGCACAAGAATGACCCTCACAGCACATTCCCTTTGTAGACTGACCTCCAGGCTTAAAGTTGACTCAGACTTCATCTCCCAGGCCACATCAGCCTTTGCTCATGGGGTAGAACCTCCATGCTTCCTTGAAGGGGAAGGCTCTTTTATTTTCCTGTTTAAAAAAAATTAAGGATCTTCTTTCATGACAGAGATCGGGGCACTGACCACAATTAGTTACCCTGGCTGTGTTTTTGCATTCTCTGAACATTTTAGAGTTCCTATTGCTAATTGTCCATGACGTTTTGGTAAAATAGGCCACAGAGTCTGTTGTCCTAGAAGTCAGAACAGAAGCATGAGATGAATCAACAGAACAAGCACACAAGGAGTTCTTAGGCAGAGATGCCTGAGATTCGCATCCCTTTGCCTGTTTATTTAACATGTCTTTTATTGAATAGCCACATGAGGCGGGCTCTGTGCTAGCCCCTTGAGGTGAAATGGGACTACCTAGACTCTACTTTTTAATTGTTTCTAGTCTGGAGGGAAGAGAGACACCAACAGATGCTGCTGTGAGGGAGCTGTGTGGAGAGTGGATGGGGATGGAGGAGGGCTCCCACCACACCTCTCTGGGAGAAAGGAAAATGTGGAGAACACCTGGGCTCAGACCTCTGCTTTTTCTAGTTTCATAACCTCCATTTCTCCATCTGTAATTTGGAGATAAAATAATGGCTATTGGATAGGCTTGATATGAGGCTAAAATGACATCACGCAGGTGAAATGAATACATAATTATTAGATACTTACTATATTCCCTGCTTTATGTCTTACTATGTATGCATGATTTAGATCTTACTGGTTTTTTTCCCTTTAATCTTTATTTATTTGCCTTTGCCAGGTCTTAGTTGCAGCATGCAGGGTTTTTAAACAGTTCCCTACCAGAGANTTATTAGATACTTACTATATTCCCTGCTTTATGTCTTACTATGTATGCATGATTTAGATCTTACTGGTTTTTTTCCCTTTAATCTTTATTTATTTGCCTTTGCCAGGTCTTAGTTGCAGCATGCAGGGTTTTTAAACAGTTCCCTACCAGAGATAAGAAAGCCTTCCTCAGTGACCCATGCAAAGAAATAGAGGAAAACAATAGAATGGGAAAGACTAGAGATCTCTTTAAGAAAATCAGAGATACTAAGGGAAATTTTCATGCAAAGATGGGCACAATAAAGGACAGAAATGGTATGGACCTAACAGAAGCAGAAGATATTAAGAAGAGGTAGTAAGAATACACAAGAACTATACAAAAAAGATCTTCATGACACAGATAATCACGATGGTGTGATCTCTCACCTAGGGCCACATATCCTGGAATACTAAGTCAAGTGGGCCTTAGGAAGTATCACTACAAACAAAGTGGAGGTGATGAAATTCCAGCTGAGCTATTTCAAATCTTAAAAAATGATGCTGTGAAAATGATGTTGCACTTAATATGCCAGCAAATTTGGAAAACTCAGCAGTGGCTACAGGACTGGAAAAGGTCAGTTTTCATTCCAGTCCCAAAGAAAGGCAATGCCAAAGAATGCTCAAACCACTGCACAATTTTACTCAACTCACAGGTTAGCAAAGTNGCCCAGAAAAATAAAGTCAGCCACAGTTTCCACTGTTTCCCCGTCTATTTGCCATGATGTGATGGGACCGGATACCATGATCTTGGTTTTCTGAATGTTGAGCTTTAAGCCAACTTTTCCACTCTCCTCTTCATAGTGCAATTACTGTGGAAAACAGTCTGGCAGTTCTTCAAAAGGTTAAACATAGTTACTACATGACCCAGTATTTCAACTCCTAGCTATATGCCCAGGACAAATGAAAACATATCCTTAGAAAAACTTGTACCCAAGTATTCATAGCAACATTATCAACAATAGCCAGTAAACAAAAATAACCCAAATGTTCATTGACTGGTGAAAAGATAAAATGTGACATATTCATACAAGAGGAGTATTTTTCCAGCCATAAAAAAGGAATGAAATTCTGATACAAGTTAGAACATGGATGGACCTTGAAAACAGGCTAAATGAAAGAAGCTAGTCACAAAAGGTCACACAGTATGTGATTCCATTTATATGAAATGTCTAAAATACTGATCTATAGATACAGAAAGTTGATTACTGATTGTCATGGGCTGGGGGCTGGTTGGTGGGCAACAGAGAGTGACTGCTTATGAGTATGGGATTGTCTTTGGAAGCAATGAAAATATTCTAAAATTAATCGTGGTGATGGTCACACAACTGCGAATATACTAAAGCCCACTGAATTGTGCATTTTAAATGGGTGAATAGTATGGTGTACAAATTACAGCTTAACAAAGAGGAAAAGAGAAGACAAAGTATGTTGGAAAAAGTCTTAAGATGCCATATACAGAGGCACAATCAATCTTTGAAGAATTTAGTTGCAGTGTCAATCCAGACTTGGATAAACATACATATACACTTTTCTTAGAGGAACCATTATGTGGCTAGGGACTAGAGAGAAAGCATTGTCACTGGAACAAGATGAACAAAGCACTCTTACTGGCCACTTCCCAGGACACGGGAATAGTCCTGTGGTACAGACCCATCCCCACCCCGAATCGTCTTTTACTCTACTCCTCTCCCTGTGTTTTGATAGCTGAAGTAGTGCACTGTTAGTAGAAGACTGAAGGCAGCCCACCATTTTGTGTATGAGAAGCCTGAAATATGTATCTCATTATTAAGGTTTTCCAGAGTTGGGAAATTCCTAAGATTTCAATACATTGCTCAGGTGCTGCATTNTGCAAGGAGACCCAACCAGTCAAACCTAAAGGAAATCAGTCCTGAATATTCATTGGAAGGACTGATGCTGAAGCTGAAACTTCACTTGATGCAAAGAACGGATTCATTTGAAAATACCCTGATGCTGGGAAAGATTGAAGGCGGGAGGATAAGGGGATGGTAGAAGATGAGATGATTGGATGGCATCATCAACTCTATGGACATGAGTTTAAATAAACTCCGGGAGTTGGTGATGGACAGGGAGGCCTGGTGTGTTGCAGTCCATGGGGTCACAAAAAGTCGGACATGACTGAGCGAGTGAAGTGAACCAGAGATCGAACCCAGGACCCCTGCATTGAAGGCATAGAGTCTTAGCCACCAGGGAAATCCCAAGACCTTACTAGTTTTTAAGCTCCTTAAGGACACCCTACCTGATCCAACCATATCATTCTCCTGAAAAACCCTGAAGGCTCCTCACTGACTTCCAAATTAGGTACAAATGTCTCTCACAGATCTTCTTCGATAGAGTCACAATGCGTGTGTGTGCAGTTGTTAAGTCATGTCTGACTCTTTGCAATCGCATGGATTGTAGCCCTTCAGGCTCGTCTGTCCATGGGATTTCCCAGGCAAGAATACTGGAGTGGGTTTCCATTTCCTTCTCTAGGGGATCATCCCATCCCAGGGACTGAAGCCACATCTCCTGCATTGGCAGTTGGATTCTTTGCCACTTAGCCACCTGGGAAGCCCACATAGGAACAATAACATTTATCGAGCACTTACTGAGTGTTAGGTGATTTTCTAAGCCCTTTTTACATGCTTTCTCCTTTTCTGTATGAAAATCTTAAATCCGCAACTTGTACCAAACCTCCTACAGAAGAGAAATTAGGGGAAAAGCAATACTAAACAGGGAAGTTTGAGAATCACTTTGAGGGCCCCCATCGTTAAAGGAAAAGCTCAACTATTCTGTATCCATCTGAATGGCAGTTAATGCTGAAAAGAATTCAGCTCTAGTGGGCCCCTTGCCTCCAGGCAGGTTCAGATAAGAGATTATAATTGTTATGGAGCCAGTCCAGTCCCTAAGATTGAAACAGAGATAATTCTTTGCTCTTTAACACGAAGTTGGAGTCCTTTGCAGACAAATTGGAAAAAGAAGAGGGAGGCTGCAGGGGAGAAGGGAGACTTGTTTAATCTCTTTATTTTCAGGAAAACAATCATTTTAAAGATTTGCCCTTTAATTTATAAAATAAACACAGCTGTGGCTTGATGCTCTTTATCTGATTTCAAAGGTGCTAACTTTTCAGCACTGGGCTCCAAGGGGGCTGCCCAGTGCAGAGACCAATGGGGGTCACATTATGGCTCAGAAATGCTGCCTGGAGTTGGGGGGCAGGAGCTGGGGGAACCCCACTGCTGTCAGCACCAGGGGCCTTCTAGGTGAAGACCCATGGGTGTGTACCAGAGCTGGCACACCTATTTGCAGATGGTTTCAGATCCACACACAGTCTTTGATAGTTAAGATTCCTCAGGTCTGTGTAACACAGAACCAAAGGGGCTGCCTTCTCCATGGTGTGTGTCCTTTATATGCCATAAACCCAGGACTGTTGGTTTCATTGGCTCCCAAGACGTAGGGTGGTGCCTGGCACTCGTGTGTGTGTGTTAGTTGCTCAGTCATGTCCAACTCTTTGCGATCCCATGGACTGTGGCCCACCAGGCCCCTCTGTCCATGGAATTCTCCAGGGAAGAATACTGGAGTGGGTTGCCATTTCCTTCTCCAGGGGATTTTCCGAACCCCGGGCTCAAACCTGGGTCTCTTGCACTGCAGGTACATTCTTTACCATCTGAGCCACCAGGGAAGCCCACTGGTCCATAGTAGGCTTTATGAGATTCTTTCAGTCAATCAAAAGGTATTCATGTTCAGTGCAATGTGGAATTAGATACCAGAACAGTGAAAAGACATGAGTGGAAAAACTGGTGGAATTTAAATCAAGTCTGTAGTTTACCTAAGTAATGGTCAGTGTTAATTATATTAGTTTTAACCAGTGTATTGGGTTGGCCGAGAAGTTCATTTGGGTTTTTCACAAGCTGAGATGGAAAAACCCGAATGGACCTTTTGGCCAATCCAATACCATGGTTATGTAAGATGGTAACATTAGCAGAAATGGAGTGTATAGGTAAAGCGTATACAGGAACTCTCTGTACTATTCTTGCAACATTTCTGTAATATTACAGAATGAAACATCATTAAAAAAAATTATGAGGTTAGGAAAAAAGTTATAGAGGCACATGAAGAAATAAAACATCACATAAAAGATAACATCATCACCCCCACAAAGCACTGATAAAAAAATATATGTTATGATGACCAAAGAGCTGTTGTTGATAATTTAGTCAGAAAATAAATGACCAGTGCTTCTCAAACTTTTTCATAGAGGTACACCAATGACTGAGAGAGAGAGAAGGGGCCCTATTTTAAGGATAAAATCTCCTTAAGATTTAAACTTTAAAATTGTAAGTGTTTTCATTCCTTTTTAAGGTGTTTGTTTTATATAAAATATTGATACTGCCCCCACAATTTTAAGTAAAAATAGATACTTTAGGAGGATTTTCCATGTTTATTTTGTGGTTTTTAGGTACCATGGGGTTATGCATTTGTGCGTTACAGAAATACGTGGCCCCTGTGACGGTATATAAGCTCTATGTTTCTGGAAAACAGCAACAGCTAAGGAAACCCTCACCCTGTTTGTTCTGAAAATGGCTAACTAGAAAAGACCAGTCTGTCTGCCATGGAATATTCCAAGGTAATTCTTTCATCTGACTCCCAAAAGACTTGGCGATGACTCCCTTGTCTTCCTGCCTCCATAAAGCCTCAGGATCCTTCCTTTTCTTTGGTACCTTCCTCATTAATGAATGTTCTTCCTATTGCAATAGCCTGAGTAGAATCATCACTGTTTGCTGCATTTTGTCTTTCATGCCTGTTTGAAAAATAAGAGATGTATGGACAGAGCCTGTCTCAATGGTCGGTACAGAAGATGTAAATGCTTTATAGCATTAACAGCTACTACCGTTAGAATCAAACTTTAGAGCTAGAAGCACTCTTCAAATAGTATCCTGAACCACCCCTTCACTTTGCAGCCATGGAAACTGAGGTCCAGAGGGCTAACATGAGGTTACACAGCAGGTGAAGGGCAGGATGGTCTCCCCACCTCAGGCCTTGCCTCACCTGGTGATGCATCCTTCCATCTTTCCCCCATTATGTCACGTCTGGGACTAACAGGTACCACCTTTCTCACAGTGTAGGGACCACTGAGGCTGAGTCATCATCTCTCTAGAACCCAGCAAAGTGCATTGCATGTGGTGAACGTGGATGGGTGAGTGAGCTAAATTCTTGCCTTCTTCCAGAAGTTGAAGAGTTATATTTCTGAAATTCTTCAGAAGAGATAGAGACTCTAAGTTAGCACACTTTATATTATCTCTGGCCAGTGGATAAGAAATAAGTTGACACAGTCCAACTAAACAAATCTTCTCTGGAATTTTCAGGGCCTTGAGACCAATATTATACCCTACTTGGGCCCCAGGGGGTCTACTCCCTCTGGCTTCTATGGGACAGCGGCCACTAGATGAGTAGAGTGGACGGTAGGAAACATGAACTCAGAAGCCAGACTCCTGGAGTACAAGAGCCCCCCCGCCATCTTACTAGATGCATGACCTTGAGCAAGTGTGTCCCTCTCTGAGCCTCAGTTTCCTCCTTTGTAAAATGGGGATAATGATAATATATCTATTTTATGGATGATGATGTTGATGATGATGATGATGATGATGATGATATGTGTGTGTGTGCACACAAGTGCTTGGAACCGTGCCTGGCTCTTGCATAGTTTGTACAAGTATTGGTTAGTTCATTATTGAGAAAAACCCAAATTAACTTTTTGGCTAACCCGATATTTTTCTATGGTAGAGTAAAGGCAAAACGACTTCACCCATGTATTTATTCTATAGCCTTTCTGGTTCCTCCTAGGAATATGTATTTAATAGAAAGCCAGCATAGACTTGGCTCTAGAGTCAAGTGTGAGAAAAAGCATCTTCTGTGCTTTGGGATGTTTCCTGTGTGACAGGGAGAAGTGCCTTGAAAGTTCCTCACAGACCTGCCTGTCCCTGCTTCTTGGTCCCACTCTGTAGGCCTGAGAGGATAATCAACTAGGCGTCCACATTGTTCCGAGGTCACCTGAGAGG
>SJYV01019353.1:33928-126442 GCA_006410875.1 Neotragus pygmaeus
TCTGTCTGCCATGGAATATTCCAAGGTAATTCTTTCATCTGACTCCCAAAAGACTTGGCGATGACTCCCTTGTCTTCCTGCCTCCATAAAGCCTCAGGATCCTTCCTTTTCTTTGGTACCTTCCTCATTAATGAATGTTCTTCCTATTGCAATAGCCTGAGTAGAATCATCACTGTTTGCTGCATTTTGTCTTTCATCCCTGTTTGAAAAATAAGAGATGTATGGACAGAGCCTGTCTCAATGGTCGGTACAGAAGATGTAAATGCTTTATAGCATTAACAGCTACTACCGTTAGAATCAAACTTTAGAGCTAGAAGCACTCTTCAAATAGTATCCTGAACCACCCCTTCACTTTGCAGCCATGGAAACTGAGGTCCAGAGGGCTAACATGAGGTTACACAGCAGGTGAAGGGCAGGATGGTCTCCCCACCTCAGGCCTTGCCTCACCTGGTGATGCATCCTTCCATCTTTCCCCCATTATGTCACGTCTGGGACTAACAGGTACCACCTTTCTCACAGTGTAGGGACCACTGAGGCTGAGTCATCATCTCTCTAGAACCCAGCAAAGTGCATTGCATGTGGTGAACGTGGATGGGTGAGTGAGCTAAATTCTTGCCTTCTTCCAGAAGTTGAAGAGTTATATTTCTGAAATTCTTCAGAAGAGATAGAGACTCTAAGTTAGCACACTTTATATTATCTCTGGCCAGTGGATAAGAAATAAGTTGACACAGTCCAACTAAACAAATCTTCTCTGGAATTTTCAGGGCCTTGAGACCAATATTATACCCTACTTGGGCCCCAGGGGGTCTACTCCCTCTGGCTTCTATGGGACAGCGGCCACTAGATGAGTAGAGTGGACGGTAGGAAACATGAACTCAGAAGCCAGACTCCTGGAGTACAAGAGCCCCCCCGCCATCTTACTAGATGCATGACCTTGAGCAAGTGTGTCCCTCTCTGAGCCTCAGTTTCCTCCTTTGTAAAATGGGGATAATGATAATATATCTATTTTATGGATGATGATGTTGATGATGATGATGATGATGATGATGATATGTGTGTGTGTGCACACAAGTGCTTGGAACCGTGCCTGGCTCTTGCATAGTTTGTACAAGTATTGGTTAGTTCATTATTGAGAAAAACCCAAATTAACTTTTTGGCTAACCCGATATTTTTCTATGGTAGAGTAAAGGCAAAACGACTTCACCCATGTATTTATTCTATAGCCTTTCTGGTTCCTCCTAGGAATATGTATTTAATAGAAAGCCAGCATAGACTTGGCTCTAGAGTCAAGTGTGAGAAAAAGCATCTTCTGTGCTTTGGGATGTTTCCTGTGTGACAGGGAGAAGTGCCTTGAAAGTTCCTCACAGACCTGCCTGTCCCTGCTTCTTGGTCCCACTCTGTAGGCCTGAGAGGATAATCAACTAGGCGTCCACATTGTTCCGAGGTCACCTGAGAGGAGGCTCTGTCCTCCGACCCTCCCCGCTTCCTCTGCCATGGCTGGCAGAGCACAGGTCTCCCTAGCACAAGGCTTTCTCTCCTACGAAAGTCAGCTTGGCCAGGCGGTGCCCCTCTGCACCAGTGTTCCCTTTGGCTTTTGTCGGCATCAGACTTGAATTCCCCGAAGAAACTGAATAAACACAAGAACTCAGGATGTAATCCAATGAGAGAAGTTGCTACTTTAACTAAGAACTCCTACCCCAAACTGGATTGCCTTCTGTGGCAAGGCCATTTATAATGGGAACAGAGAGAGGGTAGTTAACAGGCTCAAGAGAAAGTGTCTTGGACTTGCTTTTATATGTGGAATGGCTAGAATAAGTGGCCAGAAGGAAACAAGTGTCCTGTGAGGAAATGTATATTCATGAGTCATGGCCTGTCTACTTCCCAAAATGATTTTAGGATGTTTAATGTTGAAGACATACGTACAATAAAACCATAGTAAATAGACAGTCGTACATAGAAACCCACAGAAAAATAGTAAATGCTATGTGTATATATCATACATATTCTCCAATTACTATTTATGCATACATATATATTTAAGAAACATAAACCATAACACATATATGATAAATGGAGATATAAATATAAGAAAAATCTATGCTGATATATTGGTTGTAACTGAATACTGAACGTGGTTCTGGGATTTCTGGCAACCAACACAAAATAGGAAACACAAAGTGGGTGTATAGTTTTCATCTGGTAAAAAGATGAATACCAGAGTGGAATTATGGGAGTTACCAAGACCCACGAAGCCAATTATTAAGGAGAACACAGTTTTGTGTTGCCAAAGAACCCTAGTAAAAGTATTCTGGTCAGAAACTCCCCTCTCAGTGCCTCCCTCTCAGACCGATTTTGTGTTTATAGTTGATTTAGCACCAGGTGTGTTCTGTCTCAGAGTTAGAAATAACCAATCCAGGAAGTAAACAGCCTCAAAAAGGATGAAAACCGTATGCATCCTTCTTGGGCCAGAGACTGTGGGAACATGAAGAGAAACACACCACCACCCCCAAAAGCTTCAGTGGAATCTCCTTTAAGCAAGTGATAAAGTCCTTGAGATGGCATTGGAGTCCATGAATGATTCATTTTCACTGACATAGATGTATTAACATAGGCTCACAAATGCATCCTTGGCCCAGAGAGAATATAGAGCCAAAGTCAGGTACTGTTTACTCTTCTGAATAAGACTTAGAAGACTCACAAATGTTTTTTCATGTGTAAAACTGAGAAGGAAATTAACAACGAATTCTTCTAATACATAGGCCATGAGTTTAGCCCACGTGGAAGTTAGCCTGACTGACATCTACCCAAGTCTGCCCTTTGACCTGTACTCAACCTCCTATGTAGACCTGCATCCTGCCTTGTCCTTGGGAGCTAGGGCCGTTGGCAACTGACGTGTGGCTTAAGTGGGTGCTGATGGAGGAAACCATTCCCTTCTACCTAGACCTCACCTCACCCCTGGGGCCACAGCCCCGGAGAACCCAAGAACAAAGGACAGCTTATATACCTACCCAGTTTGGTGGGGGGAGGAAGTGCTAAAAAGGACATTGTTGGGTCAATTGGGGAAAGAATTGTGTCAATGTTAAATTTACTGAAGTTGATAATATACTATGATTATGCAAGAGAAGCTTTCTGTGTAAATATACACTAATATATTTAGAGGTAAAAGGCTGTGATATATGTATGTATTTAGGCTTCTCCAGTGGCCCAGCAGTAAAGAATTCACCTGCAATGCAAGAGATGCAGGATACATGGGTTTGATCCCTGAGTGGGGAAGATCCCTGGGAGGAAGGCATGGTAACCCACTACAGTATTCTGGCCTGGAGAATTCCATGGACAGAGGAACCTGGCAGGCAGGGGCTTTTGCGTCCATGGAGTCACAGAGAGTCACAACTGAGTGACTTTCACTTTCACTTTTATATGTATGTATTTACTCTCAAAAGACTCAGAAAAATATATTAAATATATGTGCATATATATCCATGTAGACATATAATTTACATATATATAATACATGTATATATAAAGGAGAGAAAGCGTGAGAGCAGATGATGAAACAAATGGGTAAAAGTTAACAATAGGAGAAACTGAGTAAAAAGTAAATAGACATTCTACGTTCAATTTATGTTCTTGCAACATTTCCACACGTTTGAAGTTATTTTCAAATAAAAGGTTTTAAAAGGTTTATGTTTAGATTAAGGCTGTCCTCTGCCCACAGCTCTCTGCTGTAAGTACTCTCTTGAAGGTCCCACACCCACCCTAGTGTTCGCCACTTGACAGTCTCTCGGTGGTCCAGATCCCTATCCTTGGTGACATGATCTCTCTATAGCCCTGACGCTGTTGATCATCACCTTCTGCTTGGAGCTCTTTGGAGATCTTCTGCCCCGTTGCACTCTGAGGATGTCATCTCAATCATTCCCAGTACTCATGCTTTAATAAATGGAGGCCCTCTCAAGATTTGGTCTTTAATTCTCTTCTCTTTTCCAGCACCTGGACGAGAAACGGGAAGATGATAGTAGAAATGACTTCCAGAATTGTATCTTTATTCCTGCTGCTGCTGCTAAGTCACTTTAGTTGTATCCGACTCTATGCGACCCCATAGACGGCAGCCCACCAGGCTCCCCCATCCCTGGGATTCTCCAGGCAAGAACACTGTTCTCCTAAACTCTAGAACTGCTTCTAGCTCAGCCTCAGCCTATTAGAGACACCCATACTCTTTCTCTCTGACTCGATCCCATNCTATGCGACCCCATAGACGGCAGCCCACCAGGCTCCCCCATCCCTGGGATTCTCCAGGCAAGAACACTGTTCTCCTAAACTCTAGAACTGCTTCTAGCTCAGCCTCAGCCTATTAGAGACACCCATACTCTTTCTCTCTGACTCGATCCCATTCTAAGGTTACTTTGTAGAAGATTCAGACTCATGACCCCAACCTCTTCTCTGCATCTCCTCATTCTCTTCTACAATAAATCTCAATCTTAGCCTTCTTTGCCGTGGTCACTCCTCTGACCTAGTCAGGTCCTTATTCTCGCTCTCACTGTTAGAACAGTCTTTAACTGTTCTACCTATCTCCAAGCTCTGCATTTTTGTCCCATCAAGAACCTATAGTTCTAAAATTCTGATCTGATTAGGTCACTCTTATGGTGGCATCTCTTCATGACTCTCTAGTATCAACAGAATAAAATTCAAATACATTAGCATTTGAAATTCTCCATAATTTAACTATATCCATCACTATAACCTTAGCTTTAAAACACCATATACTCCATGCTTCAAGGCTGGTCACTGTGCCCTGGATCCTCCTTCCAAGTACTTTATTGAGAAAGTGTGGAGGGGACCAACAGGGCTCCCCAGTCACAAAGCTCGTGGCCTGAGTAGAGAGCAAAGAAAAGTTTTCAAATTTTGTGTGAGCTTCTGCAGAGTACAGCCCAGGCTCCTGCCTCTAGTACTGTCCCCTAACCCCTGTTAGAGATGTGCTTCTGCATCTGGGTCTCCAGCCTGTTGGGAAAATGTGTCATGCAACTGACAAGGCCTTGTCCCCTTGTCATTTGCCTGCTGCCCCTGGGTTACAGCTGAGAGATTGGCTATACCTCCCCTACTTTCCTGTGGTGGAGATCACTGAATCCTTGATACTACTGTCCCCTTAAGAAAGAAAGAAATGGGAGTCATGAGCAGAGCAGACATGTGTCCTTATAAATGGGACCCTCCCCTTGACACTCACACTCCCCTTACTGTCCCCNGGGGGGGGGGAGGGGCAGTGTGGGGAATATGCGGAAATATTATGAACTGTTATGAACTGAATCCTTGTATCCTCCCAGAATTCCTATGGTGAAATCCTACTCCTTCAGTATGATGGTATTAGGAGGCATGGCTTTTGGAAGGTAATTAGCTCATGGGGGTAGAGTAGTCAGAATGGGACTCTTGCCCAGAGAGTTCTCTTACCCTTTTCCACTATGTGAGGACGTAGCCAGAAGACCACTGTCTATGAACCATAACGTGAGACAGAGACAGAGAATCTGCTGGTGCTGGAAAACTTGAGTATCTAGAGCTCTGAGAAGTGTTAAGTCACTCAGTCTATACTATTTTTGTATAGCCACCTGAATGAGCCAAGCTTGCTAGAGACAATGGACCTGAGAGGACTCTTGAAAAATGAGCAGTTTTCACTAGGCAGGAGCAGGGAAAGGAAACTGAATGTTTAGATATGAATTATCTTGGTATTTCTGGAAGCTGGAAGACAATGGCCCAAATCCTTGAAGGCTATGCATCTTTCAAAGGAAAGAAGTCATCCTGGAAAGCTTTTTGTATGAGAAGGTATGAAATATGGTGCAGAGTTTGGAATGAACATTCTGAGAACTTAGAAAATGGATAAGAGGTGGAAAGAACATAGAGAAACCAGTTAGGACATTATTGAAATAGATAGAACAGCAGAAGAGGATATAGATAGATAAATTAGGTAGATAGATACAGATATAGATAAGTTAAGGCAGAGGGGACAGAGAGAAGCTGGACTGGTCTAAGAGAAATTGTAGACGCAGAATCAATATAATTTGGTACATACTAAATGTAGGGGAAGGTTAGGAGAGCCAAGAGGGATAAGAAACTGAGTGTGTGAGAAGGAAACCAGTGTTTAAGGGATGGAGAGAGGAAGGTGAACGAAAAAGATGTGGCAAGGAGAAATCCAGGAACAGGTGGTATCCAGAAGCCACGTGAGGAATGAGTTTCAGAGGAGGAATATTCAACACTGTCATTCCCAAATAAGTCAAATAAAATGAAGGTGGGGAAACTAGTCAAATAATTCAGTGCATGGTCATTAGAGGTGAAGACTAGAGGCCAAACAGCAGTGAAGAAAGAAGCAAGCAGGGGCCAGGGAAATGGAGACTGCAAATGCAGCCTATTTCTCCATTAATCCCTTAAACCAGATTTAGTGAAGTCACTCAGTCGTGTCTGACTCTTTGCGACCCCATGGACTGTAGCCCACCAGGCTCCTTGGTCCATAGGATTTTCCAGGCATGAATACTGGAGTGGGTTGCCATTTTCTTCTCCAGGGGATCTTCCCAACCCAGGGATCAAACCTGGGTCTCCCACATTGTAGACAGACGCTTTAACCAGACTTAGGAAGGTTTAAGTCCACTGTCAGAAGCTATAATGCCCAGTCATTTGTTGCTAGTAATTGCTGTAGAGCCAGACCTCTTGTAACAGAGGACAGAGGTGCAGGATGGCATGGGAGCGCTTCAGTCTGCTTTGGGATGCTGGCTACATGGGGAAGGTACCTTGAGGTTGTGAGTCAGGCACATGTGGTTTGGAATCTCAGCTACTTGACCAGCTAGAGACATTACTGAACCTCCCTGGAACTCTTTTCTTTAAAAACAGAAATAATAATCCACCCACTTACTCATGGACACACCTCACAAAATTATGATGATTAAATAACAATTAGATAGACTATTTAGCACAAAGGCAAGGTTTCCCTTTGTTGAATACCTATTGCTGTTATATTTATTATGTCTAATATTAACAATAAAGAAGTTCTTCACTTGGAATGATCTACAAAATCAATAAGGACTCTTGGCAAGGTCTCTTGGGCACTTGCAATGAGAAAGCACATGCCAGTAGTGAGTTTTCCTGTGAAGTCTGCATTCCCTTTACACTCTACCATCTGAAAGTCAATTCAGGTCTATAGATCTAGGTTCTAACCAAAATCATTTTATGAACAATTCCTGGATGAATCATTTGTAGAGCAGCCAAGAAAAAGGAACAGTTGATTTTCAGAACAGAAATACAATTTTCTCATTAAAAAAAAAAATCTGTGAGACTAAACAGCTCATATGAAGTCATTTAAGTAACTTCTATCTTTCATGTAGTTTCTCTGCTTATATAGCAAATCTAGGATCCTTACCCCCCCATCCCCGCCTCCTAGTATCTATAATATTGTATGATCTCCTCCCCTTCAGTGTGGGCAGGACTTACGATGTGCTTGTAACCAACAGAGTATGTAACCACTAACTTGTGATGTGCTTGTAACCAATAGAATGTCATGCCCATGATTTCATTACATAATACAAGATGTCTTTTGCCAGTGGCCCCTCCTTGCTCACTTCATGTAGTAAGCAACCACGTGCTCATGTGGCAAGGAACTGTGGGCATCCTCTAGGAACCACAGGTAGCCTCCAGGAGTGAAGGACAGCCTGCAATCAACAGCCAGCATGAAGCTGGCACCCTTAATCCTACTTCTACAAGGAAATCAATTGTGCCCATGACCCGAGAGAATCTGGAAATGGAATTTTTCCCAGTCCAATGTCCAGATGAGAACACAACCCAGTTGACCTTTTGTGAGACCCTGTGCAGAGGACCCAGCCAACTCATTTCTGGATTTCTAACCCACAGACACTGAAATAAATACATATAATATAAGCTACTAAGTTTGTGGTGATTTAACATGAAGTAAAGTATGCAGTTAAATCAATCTAAAAAGATGAGTTAGCAAGATTTTCTAATATTCAAGGGAGGGCTTCCCCGATGACTCAGATGGTAAAGACTTTGCCTGCAGTGCTGGAGACCCAGGTTTGATCCCTAGGTCAGGAAGATCTGATCCCCAGGAGAAGAGAATGATAACCCACTCTCGGATTGTTGCCTAGGGAATTCCAAGAACAGAGGAGCCTGGTAGGCTACAGTCCACCAAAGAGTCAGACACAACTGAGTGACTAACACTAACTAAGTCATGATCAAAATCCAAATTATCAAATAAAAAATCGCTTTTCCTGACTCATAAGAGATGTGCATTCCTAAACACTGAGAAACAGGTGTTCACGGCACCTGTGATGACAATAAGCCATATGCGATGATACAAGGAGTCCAGATTCACCCCTGAAACAGGCTTCTGATCAGTGTACAGTGTAAGGGTAATGGAGACATCCATGAGAGGCACTGACTCCTGCAATAGAGGTTCATTTTCTTTGCCACCCGATATCTACTCTTTCAATTTTTGGAACCCTGATTTTCTTCTAGGTAAACCACCTTTTCTCTACGCTTAGACCTTGCTTCTGATAAAGCTCTCTCTCTCTCTACACCAGCTATAGAAATGACAAATGACTTAGGCCTGGCCAATCAGAGTTCCATATTTCCCTGATTTCAAAGATTACTAAGGTTTGCCACATAAGTCAAGCCGAGTGGGAAGAATCAAGCCAATGAGTGCTAACCTCAGGATTTTTTTCAGTTGCCAGAAAGTGGCATTTCTTTCTGCACTGGATTATAACCTAAGAGGATATAAATCTGGAGATTTGGCAACCGTCTCACTACACATGGAGCCATAGAAGGGAACCAGCCCAGATGGATGCAGAAATAAGAGACATAGGGAGGGAGAGAGACCAAGTTCCAAAGACATTTGAACTTTTGGATATAACTTTTCATGGAACCAGATTTATCCCCATACTTATCAGTCACTTGAGCTCACCCACTCTTCTTTGCTTATAAGAAATTGAGAAATCCTCCATATAGTTTCAGTTTAGTTCAGTTTTGTAAATAGCATCTCTTCTGGTACATAAACAATATTTGCTCAACGTCATCTTTATGGCTAAGAAGTCCAACCTTGCAAAGCAAAGTAACAAGAGTAAAGCTCATCTATCACAGACTCAAATGAAAGTAACTGCTTGTCATTATGGGTCTAAATGCAGGAGAGCAATTTTCAAATGTTCCATATAAGCAGTGGCTGCTTTTTGCAGGATCAAAACAGAATAAAATCTAGACAGTCTCAGAAAAACTTGAAGTTCTTATTTTGATTTTGAAATACACTTTGATATCATAGCTTAAGAAGGTAATGCTTTAAGTTTCAACTTCATAATGGTTTCTTTTTCCCCAAAGGAACTGATTTTTGAAATGATATAAAAGTCCTTCCATATCACGAACAAGAATGTCTCCTGTGATAATCCTGTACCTGACATTCTTAAAAAAAAGATTCATGAAACATCAGGAAATCTCAAGAACAACAGAAACTCAGGAGTAATACTAGACAGTATTACTGATGACCAGCTACTGAAAAGCTTTGGCAAAGCCACATTTTATAATCAATCCACCAAACACAATTCTCATCCTACCCCACGGCTCCTCCTTTTACTCTTCCCTCTAGTAGGATCACTCTTTCCTTCAGACCTCAGTGTAACCGCTGTCTTCCCAGACAGTTCATTGTGTATAAAATTCAGAAAAGACCACCCTATATAAAACAGCACTCACTCAATTAATTTCTAACCCCTTATCTTGTTTTATTTTTCTACGTGGCATCTCTCATCTGACATGTTATATTTATTTGTCCACCTAGTGAATATCAGAATGGGTAAGACTTAGATGTCCATCATGTCAGTTACTTATCATCTCCAGAAAGTCCTACTTCACCTGCAGATTGTAGCTCTTGCACATAGATTACTTCAAAACCTACACAGCTGCTTGGACAAGACTTTAATTACTACACTGGTCAAGGTCCAGTAAGGAAACAAAACCCACAATAGGTATTTCAACAGAGGGAATTTAGTATAGAGAATTGGTTCCTCGGGTAGTGGGTATTGGATGAAGAGAAGGAGGAACAGAGAAATAGCCAGAGACTGGAACAGCAGGAGGCAGTTACCACCCTCTGGCTGAGGAAGCAAAGGGAAGAGGTCAAGGTTATTATAAACTAGAAGCTCAGAGGTGAGGCCCCATGGATATGCAGCTCAGACATCTGCCGAGGGAAAAGGACCTGGTAAGTGCTCCCACCTCGGAAGAGTGCAAAGAGGCTGGCTCTGGAATGCTCAAAGAAGCTGGAGACCAGAACCCATGCTGCTGACAGCCCCATGAAGGGCAGCGCTAAGATGCCAACATCAGAAACAGTGGGCCAAACGCTGGAAAACGGAAGCCCTTTCTCCCTACTCCCACCTCCCAATAGTCCTTTTGTCACAAGATCAGAGAATGCCCACAAGCAAAGGCAAACTGTAGTTTGCAGAATTCCAGCCTTAACATTCAAAGCAAGATATGAAAGAATGGATTTGAACTGAGAGAAAATAGTTTAAAAGCCAGCACAGATCCTAACGCATATCTCTAATTTCCTTTTCATAAAAGAAAAACCAAACTTCAAGTGAAATGGTACAGTGGTTTTCTCCTGACTGTATTGTCATTAGTTTCTCTCTTATAAACTGTGTTGATTTTAATCTAGAGTTGTTGTTGTTCAGTTCACAAGTCATGTCCAACTCTTTGGAACCCCATGAACTACAGCACACCAGTTCTGCTGGAGTTTGATCCCCAGTCCTCCACCAACTCCTGGAGTTTGCTCAAATTCATGTCCATTGAGTCAGTGATGCTATCCAGAGTACCAAAGATGAACTCTGGGTGGTGCGGGAACACATGAATTGTGTTCGTATTCAGGATCCCATCAATAGTGGTGCTAGAATAAGGGGATCTATTCAAGGGACCTCAATCAAAGAAGAAATTACCATGTTTAAAAAGGGGGCTCAAAATAGGACTATCTCTTTCATATATTCCATCTAAATAAGCTTTAGTATAAGTGCTCAGAGATATACTTACATTACAGAATTATCTGTTACGGTAATGAAAATTTGGAAATAAATTAGATGTTCACATGAATAGATAAATTAGATCAATAGAAGAACAGATCAATTAAATGGAATGTTAATTAATACAGTAGATTCCTATATAGCTGTTAACGTAAACCATATAGACATGTATCTGAACAATTTAGAAGTATAACATTGAGTGGAAGCAAAAACAAGTTGC
This sequence comes from Neotragus pygmaeus, assembly GCA_006410875.1. NCBI lineage: Eukaryota > Metazoa > Chordata > Mammalia > Artiodactyla > Bovidae > Neotragus > Neotragus pygmaeus. Next base: position 45,182 of record SJYV01019353.1, read on the forward strand.
AGAATAAAATATGTTCAATGTTCTATCATTTGTATAAAACTTTAAAACATGCCAAATTATGTTGTGCGTAATTTACAAATACTTGCAGCAAAAGGATAAAATCACAAAAGGAGTCATAATGCCCAAATTTAGATTTGTTTTACTCCTACTAGGGAGAGAAGAGAAACATAGAGGCAATCTCGGGGGAATCCAATGATCTCCAACCTGGATGACTTCTTTAAAATAAATCTGAATTAAATATAGCAAAATGTTAAGACTTGGCAAAGTTACATGGTGGGTGTTTGTTGTATGGTGCTATATTTTTCTATGTTTCTGAAATGTTTGATAAATTTTAAAACTGGGAAATATGAAGGGCACCAAAAGCTCCATTAACAATGGCCTAGACCACCCCTTAGCATAATTAACAAGAGCTCGAAGAAAAGAGGAACTTATAACCACATCTCAGCAATGCCATAGCAAGGTTCCTTTTCAGAAACTCTCTCTCCACAAAAGTGGACACTGGAAAAGAGTACCAGGCAGGGAGAAAGAGGACTTAACAAACAAAGGGAAAGATAAGAGGGGAAGAAGAGAAGAGGATAAATTCCCCATGGTATTTCAAAAGATAAATACACAACACAGAGGACAACACAGATAAGAATCTTCCTCAGCAAGAAGAATCAAGGTACACAAATGAAGAAAGTTCTTACTAAATTATAGTTACTACTTGACTCCAGCTTCTTCCCTGTTGGGCTAGATAATTGCAAAAAAGATACACCTTCATCAATTACAGTGTGTGTCTCAGGGCAAGGAAGCCTCCTGAGCCTTTAATTATAAGGTAATTTCATTATTAAGGAAAATTTTCTGGTTCTCTGGGAATTGTGAAAATGGAATTAAAGCTTATTTGTAGCATAATTTACCTTTAATTCCTCTAATCCGTTCCTAATGGTAGTAAGAAGAGGAAAATAGAAAATGGGCTCTCTTACTTTAAACTTGTCATTAAAAATGTCCTACCACCTATTATAATAATATTCAGAAATCAAGGCAAAAATTGGATCTCTATTTGACCATTCATATAAGTTATATGTTCTAACTTCTGTCCATATAAAATTGTGTTACGCACCTGAAATTTCCTTTTAAAATGACACAAAGTTGAAAACAAGTGACACTGACAATAACAACCTCTGAAAACTAGAGGTTTTGTCAAGGTTCTGAAAACTAGAGATTCTGAAATGTCAAGGTTCTAGAGGTCAGGTACTGGCATGTCCATTAATACCCAGCTTTTCTAAAACATGCAAGTCAACATAGCAAGAAAATTAACTTCATAAAGCTTTTAGAAAACAAATTCTGAAGCTTTTGCAGAATACTCAGACTTTTTCATGGACAGTTCTGGATAACCAGTGACACGGTGGCAAATGCAATCAAACGAAGTATAATGTTGTACTAACAAATGAAGATAAATTTAACCAGGGACAGGTTTGCTTTCAAGAAATCACTTGGGCAATAAAAAAGCAAAGTTCCAGTACTGCAATTAAAGGAAAGCAGGAAGTAGCATTCTGTGTTCAGAAAGGCATCCTCTAGAAAAGAAATGACTGAGAAGGCAATGGCACCCCACTCCAGTACTCTTGCCTGGAAAATCCCATGGACAGAGGAGCCTGGTAGGCTGCAGTCCATGAGGTCGCTAAGAGTCAGACACAACTGAGCGACTTCACTTTCACTTTTCACTTTCATGCATTGAAGAAGGAAATGGCAACCCACTCCAGTGTTCTTGCCTGGAGAATCCCAGGGACGGGGGAGCCTGGTGAGCTGCCGTCTCTGGGGTCGCACAGAGTCGGACACGACTGAAGTGACTTAGCAGCAGCAGCAGCAGCAGAAAAGAAATGAAGGTTGTGTAATTTACAAATCAACTGCATTCTCCTGCCTGAAACCATTTAGTCTCAATTGCCACAAGTAATCCTCAGAACATCAACAGAACAAAATACCTTCAATCCATAAAAGCTTGAGATAAACGAGTAACTAACAACACAGTATGGTTTTCCCTTCCATGTTACATTAGCCTTGTAGAATAATCTGATTGAAAAGTCAAATTATATCACCATGATTTCAAAGCCTGCTGTTCTATTTTTTAAATACATTCCATCTAGCCAAAGAGTATTTCTAAAGTTCTATATGCCAATGTACTTGGAACACATTAATTCCATTAGCGAGCTATTTCAGGAAACAGTGAGCATATTTCTTGGAAACAAATACATGTGGTTAAAAAACAGTCTCAAAAAAAAAAAGTACGAGGTGAAAAACTGTAAACAAAGATGATTTTTAAATGTAATTAGAACTCCTTCCCATCACATATCAAAGGTGTCATAACTGCTTCTAGACAGAGAAGTTGCTGTTTGGGATTTGGGTCTTTTAACCAAAAAGCTTATCTTGAGATGGCAGTATAAGGACTCTATCTGTCTCTTAATCATAGGCAACTGCTAAATGAAGTGTATCTATTTTCTCTGTTGCATTACTATTGGCAACCAGGTCCTCAGTAAGTGCCCAGAAATGTTTCCATGGTTACAAAAAGCATTCAGCATCCCTCTTGTTTTGGGCCAATTTAGCTTAAAATCTATTGTGGAGAAAAATATGGCACATTAAAAAGCATGAAATCAAGATACAACATTATGAAAAGAATTCAAGGTTAAATGGGAAAAGCAGGCTTGACAAGGCTTTTTTAAAAGTGCATATAAATCAGTGATTAAAATGCTGCCTTCTCCTACGGTATCTCCAAATACATCTCTCTAGTAGACTGCAAAGAAGCCCATATGCTGAAGCTGATGTGATTCTCTGGTATAAAGGAAAAATTGAGCACAGGACAATAATTTAAGACTATTAACTGGCAGGTAAAATCCCTCCCCAAAATAGGCTTTGAACATTCATGAAGCTCAGAGTCCAGTCCCTTATCCCAGTTTAAGACAGTCCTGAGGGCATTTAAATAATTTGACGAAAGAGAGGAATAAGAGCTTTTGTTCATTGGCTATAAGGCATCTGAGGTAAATTAGTGGGCTCCATCTCATCAGGAAGAGGGAGAAAGATGGAAGTTCTCTAGAGATAACTCAGTAATGCTTCTCCATCTATAAAGTAATGAGTGATTTGGGGTAACAGAACTATCTCATTCTCATTTTCTGCTGCATTCTCAACTCCCACTGCAACCGAAGAGACAGGGCATTGAAAACATTTCTGAATCTTCTGTAACGTATTAAACAAATGGTATAAACATTTCAACAGTCTGAAGGAGTGGTCCACAGCTTATGCTTGTGTAGGTGGGTCCATTCCCCCAGTGCTTTGTACATGGTAGGCATTCAATAATATTTGGTTTACTGAGGAAGGCCATCGTACGTCTCTTTATAGAGGAATATTTCTCCCTATACTATCTACACAAACATTTGCCCCTTTATCATTTTTTCTATTCCTCTTATTTTCACTGTGAAATGGAGAGAATTGGGTGGAAATTAAAGTCACAATGTTATAAAGGGCTAATTTGAAGATTTTTACTTCCAAGAAGATAGAATAGATATACTTTTCCCTATTCTTCCCTCCAAGTACAACTCAAAACTCTGGGCATTGTATATAAAACGAAGATTAGAAGATTGAAGGTCCCAAGAAGAAGGCAAACCAGCTAGGGACCACAAGACTCAAGGAACAACACGGTGGTGAGTTTCCTGGGTTCTTCTGCCTCATGTATCACAGGCTTGAAGCTGAAGAAGGTGGCAACCCAGAAACACCAATAAGCAAAGACACAAAACTCAAGAGACCCCTGCTCTCTCTGTGCAAAGGGCCAGGAAAGGGACAGAATACCAAAATAGAAAAGTTTTAAACAATAAATATTATACTCTAGTCAAATAGCACAGGAAAACTGTGTCCCCCACGCTAAATCATGCCAGCAAAGGCCAAGTAGGCAACCTAGACTTCCATCCTCATTGAGCTTTAATGAGGATCGTTTTGGCTCGTCTCAGGTCATATTTGGAGAAGGAAATGGCAACCCACTCCAGTATTCTTGCCTGGAGAATCCCATGGACAGAGGAGCCTGGGAGGCCATGGTCCATGGCGTCTCAGAGAGTCCTACATGACTGAAGCGACCAAGCATGCATGCACACCAATATCCCCACTAGGGGGTGCCAGAGAAGGCTGAGGAGGAATCGAGAACTTTCATCCCTGATGGCCAGTAATAAGTATCTTGAGAACCCCACAGTATCAGTGGAGGGCTCATGGGGAGTCTGTACCCCACCTGGAGTAATGAGGCATCCTTGCCCCTCTCCACTTGGGTGGTGTCAGAGGAAGGTCTAGTGGAGACAGGATTCTCACCATCATCAAGGCTACGTTCAACTCTATGTCAGATGAATCTCTCATCTAACACAGCATTAGTGAGGAGCACCCCTTCAAGGGTTAAGGAGGCCAAGAGAAAAACTGGATGTTTTTCTGGATGCAATTGGAACTGGATATTACTGCCTCTGCCTAGCAGTAATAAGGTGGTACTCCAATACCCCACTACAAGCTTGGCAATGACTCTCTTTAGTTGAGAGGCCTTTCAGGGGAGTAATGTCAAAATAAGGACAATCATTTCCTTTTATGCATTCACATTGGCTTACACATTGTTTCTTCTTACCAGCTACTATGAAAATTGGATTTAATTCAGATGACCATTATATCTACTATTTTGGGCAAGAATCTCTTAGAAGAAATGGATTAGACCTCATAGTCAACAAAGAGTCCAAAATGCAGTACTTGGGTGCAATCTCAAAAATGACAAAATGATCTCTGTTCATTTCCAAGGAAGTATTCAGTATCACAGTAATCCAAGTCTATACCCCAATCACTAATGCCAAAATAGCTGAAGTTGAATGGTACTATGAAGAACTTCAAGACCTTCTAGAAATACACTAAAAAAGATGTCTTTTTCAATATAGCAGACTGGAATGCAAAAGTAGGAAATCATGAGATTCCTGGAGTAACACACAAGTTTGGCCTTGGAGTACAAAATGAAGCAAGGCAAAGACTAACAGAGTTTTGCCAAGAGAACATGGTGGTCATAGCAAACACCCTCTTCCAACAATACAAGAGATGACTCTAAATGGGGACATCACCAGATTGTCAATACCAAAATCAGACTGATTATATTATTTGAAGCTGAAGATGGAGAAGCTCTATACAGTCAGCAGAAACAAGACTGGGAGCTGACTGTGTGGCTCAGATCATAAACTCCTTAATTGCCAGATTCAGACTTAAACTGAAGAAAGTAGAGAAAACTACTAGGCTATTCAGATACAACCTAAATCAAACCCCTTATGATTATACAGTGGAAATGATAAATAGATTCAAGGGATTAGATCTGATAGAGTGCCCAAAGAACTATGGATGGAGGTTCATAACATTGTACAGGAGGTGGTGATCAAAACCATCCACAATAAAAAGAAATGAAAAAAGGCAAAATGGTTGTCTTAGGAGGCCTTACAAATAGTTGAGAAAAGAATGGAGCAAAGGGCAAAGGAGAAAAGGAAAGATATACCCATCTGAAAGTGGAGTTCCAAAGAATGGCAAGGAGAGATAAGAAAGACTTTCTAACAGAACAATGAAAAGAAATTGAGGAAAACAATAGAATTGAAAAGACTAGGGATTTCTTCAAGCAAATTAGAGATGCTAAGGGAACATTTCATGCAAAGATGGGCACAATAAAGGACAGAAACAGTATGGACTTAACAGAAGCAGAAGATATTAAGAAGAGGTGGCAAGAATACACAAAAGAACCATACAAAAAAGATCTTAATGACGCAAATAACCACGAAGGTGTGATCACTCATCTAGAGCCAGATATCTTGAAATGCAAAGTCAAATAGGCCTAGGAACAAAGCTAGTGGAGGTGGTGGAATTCCAGCTGAGCTATTTCAAATCCTAAAAGATGATGCTGTTAAAGTGCTGCATGCAACATGCCAGCAAATTTGGAAAACTCAGCAGTGGCCACAAGACTGGAAAAGGTCTGTTTTCATTTCAATCCCAAAGAAAGGCAATGCCAAAGAATGTTCAAACTACCATACAATTGCACTCAGTTCACATGCTAACAACAGACTGATTCCAAATAGGAAAAGGAGTATGTCAAGGCTGCTTATTTAGCTTATATGCAGTGTACATCATGAGAAATGCTGGGCTGGAAGAAGCACAGGCTGGAATCAAGATGGTGGGGAGAAATATCAATAACTTNGTTGTATCATCAAAACAAGAGAGTTCCAGAATCATATTTTCTTCTGCTTTATTGACTATGCCAAAGCATTTGACTGTGTGGATCACAACAAATTGTGGAAAATTCTTCAAGAGACAAAGGTCCCTCTAGTCAAAGCTATAGTTTTTCCAGTAGTCATGCATGAATGTGAGAGTTGGACTCTAAAGAAAGCTGAGTGCCAAAGAATTGATGTTTTTGAACTGTGGTGTTGGAGAAGACTCTTGACAGTCCCTTGGACTGCAGTGAGATCCAACCAATCCATCCTAAGAGAGATCAGTCCTTGGTGTTCATTGGAAGGACTGATGTTGAAGCTGAAACTCCAATACTCTGGCCACCTGATGCGAACGGCTGACTTATTTGTAAAGACCCTGGTGCTAGGAAAGATTGAAGGCAGGAGGAGAAGGGGACGACAGAGGATGAGTTGGTTGGATGGCATCACCGACTCAATGGACATGAGTTTGGGTAAATGCTGGGAGTTGGTGATGGACAGGGAGGCCTGGCATGCTACGATTCATGGGGTCGCAAAAAGTTGGACATGACTGAGCGATTGAACTGAACACATACTAGCAAAGTAATGCTCTAAATTTTCCACATGAGACTTCAACAGTACATGAACCGAGAAGTTCCAGATGTTCAAGCTGGATTTAGAAAAGGCAGAAGAACCAGAGATCAAATTGCCAACATCCAGTGGATCATAGAAAAAGTAAGAGAATTCCATAAAAACATCTATTTCTGCTTCATTGACTACTTAAAGCCTTTGACTGTGTGGATCACAACAAATCGTAGAAAATTCTTAGAGAGGAATACCAGACCACCTTACCTGTCTCCTGCAAAACTTGTATGCGGGTCAAGAAGCCACAATTAGAACCGTACATGGAACAATAGACTGGTTCAAAAGTGGAAAGCAGTATATCAAGACTCTATATTGTCACTTTGCTTATTTAACTTAAATGCAGAGTACATCATGCAAAATGCCAGGCTGGATGAAGCAGAAGCTGGAATCAAGATTCCAGGAGAAATATCAGTCACCTCAGATGTGCAGATAACACCACCCTTCTGGCAGAAAGAGAAGAGGAAATAAAGAGCCTCTTGATGAAGGTGAAACAGGAGAGTGAAAAAACTAGCTTAAAATTCAACATTCAGCTAAGTAAGATCATGGCATCTGGTCACATCACTTCATGGCAAATAGATGGGGAAACAATGGAAACAAGGACAGGCTTTTTTTTCTTGGTCTCTAAAATCACTGCAGATGGTGATTATAGTCATTAAATTAAAAGACACTTGCCCCTTGGAAGAAAAGCTATGATAAACCTAGACAGCGTATTAAAAAGCAGAGACATTACTTTGTCAACAAAGGTCTGTCTACTCAAAGCTATGGTTTTTTCCAGTGGTCATGTATGGATGTGAGAGTTGGACCATAAAGGAGGCCGATCACCAAACAACTGATGCTTTGAAGGAGAAGACTCTTGAGAGTCCCTTGGAATGCAAGGAGACAAAACCAGTCCATCTTAAAGGGAATCAGTACTAAATATTCATTGGAGGGACTGATGCTGAAGCTGAAACTCCAATACTTTGGCCACCTGATGTGAAGAGCTGACTCATTAGAAAAGACCCTGATGCTGGGAAAGATTGAAGGCAGGAGGTTAAGGGACAACAGAGGACAAGATGGTTAAATGTCATCACTGACTCAATGGACATGCATTTGAGCAAGCTCTGGAAGATGGTGAAGGACAGAGGAACTTGGCATACTGCAGTCCATGGGGTCACAAAGAGTTGGACACAACTGAACAACTGAACAACATGATAGCTCTCTAACATATATCCTTTCCGCCAACATAGTCTGGAAACTGATGCCACAATTATCCTTCTAAAATGGAGTTCTGTTGGTATCACGCTTCATTAAGAGCTCTTTGAGAGTCCCAGCTACTTACAAGATAAAAGATAAATCCTTAACACACACATAAAAGGCTTTCCCAATTGCAGCCTATGCTTCTAGCCTAGCCTTATGATCGATCCCTGAAAATATCATGCTTGTCCACACATCTGTGTTCATGTCATTCCTTCAAATGGAATGCTTTTCTCTCTCCACTCATTAGTTGAATTATACCTCATTCCTAGAGTTTGTAGTCCTATATCATACGCTCTGTGGAACCTCCTCTGATCACTACTGGCAAAACTATCTCAAAAGTTACCATGTTGTTAATTGTTCTAATTTTCCACAATTTTTTAAAACGGGACCTCTTACATGTAACTATCGCTTAGACATTAGCAAACTCCTTAAAGGAAGATCAATATTTTATTTGTATGTGTATCTCCCAGCCCAAACTCGTTACCCAAATTAACGAGAATGTCCAGCTTAATTTTAGAGTGTTAAGTGTTCTAGCTTCCACTTAGAATGTAAAACAAATGGAAATGATGCTATCACTCTTTAAATAAAAATGAAATCTACATACTATGTAAAAGTACACATTTCAAAACTTATTAGAGAGCTGAGGTCATAAGGCAACCAACTAATCCAAAAGTTACAAAGAGCAAACTTCTTTCAGTGGGAGAAAGAGCAAAAGCATTTGCTTGCCAGGGGTAAATGCTGGATTCATACTAGCTGGCGAGAAAAATTAAGATAATATTTTCAAAGAATTTCTAAAGATCAAGTGTGTACTGGCACAAGAGTAGAGAGCCCACAGGAGCCACAAACCCCAAGGAAATGAGAGGTTTGGCTCCACAGAAGTCACCTGGTACTCACAAGCATGGGCAGAGCAGAGCAGGCAGGGCAGGGGTGGAGAAAGCTTCCCGCATGGTATGGTTCTGGAGGAGGGGAAGAGCAGCTGCTACAGAAAAAATCAGACGCCTCACCAGGATTCCTCTCTCATCTTTCCACTGTCGAATAAAAGCCACAAGCCACTTGGGAAAGGGCAGCAAATCCCATCACCCTCAGACCTTAGGTGGAGACACATGAAGGTGATGAATAGAACAGAATAAAAATTACCACCTCTGCAGAAGAGGTAGAAAGAAGTCCTGGGGTCAGACATGTGAAAATCCCCTAACTCTGAGGGAGGGGCAGGATAACTGAGAAGGCCGTAACCCAAGACACAGGAACATATCACCTGCCTAAGACAGAGGCTGCTCCAGAACAGCAGGAGACAGAAACTTCCAACATAACCATACCACACGAGCAAATACCAAGTATTGAACAGCATCAGGCTCCTTCTGGGAAAGGGCCAGCATCCCACAAAGAGAGACCCTCTCTGAGCTGCAGGCAATAAGAAGAGACTCGATGCTAAAGATGTAGCAGATAATGACCAACTCTGTAGCAAACATGTCTGAGCCCTAAATACAATGGAATAATAGAGGGTTTTGAAGGTTATGCTTCCCTTGTGGCTCAGCTGGTAAAGAATCTGCCTGCGACCTGGGTTCGATCCCTGGGTTGGGAAGATCCCCTGGAGAAGGAAAAGGCTACCCATTCCAGTATTCCAGCCTAGAGAATTCCATGGACTGTATAGTCCGTGGGGTCACAAAGAGCTGGATATGACTGAGTGACTTTCACTTCATTTTGAAGGCTATACTACAAGGAGATTAACAATGAAAACAGCAAAATCCAAGCCCAGCTCAAATTCTGACTAAATCACTCAATATCTTCACACTAAAGGCCCAGCATTAGAAAAGGCTAATCTACTTCTAGGCAGAAACACCATTTACTTCCCCTACATATGATGTTCAATTCTCAGTCAAAAATACAAGACAAGCAATAAAGCAGAAGGGAAAAATTACACTGTCAAGACACAAAGCAATCAAGAAAATGAAACTCAGATACAACTCAAAGGTTAGAGGTAGCACAAGGAATTTAAAAGTACTATGACTAATATGCTAAAAACATATTAATAGTTGAAAAAGGGAGAAATATGCATGAATTGTTGAGGAATTTCATCAAAGAGACTGAAATAATTTTTAATCAAATCAAATGTTAGAAATGAAAAATAAGGCAACAGACATTAAAACATATTTTTGATTGGCTCATCACCAGACTTCATACAGCCAAAGAAAATAGTAGTCAACTTGAAGACTATGTCATTAAATACTACTACCCAAACTGAAATACAAAGGAAAAAAAGAGTGAAGGAAAGAAAAAGAACATTCAAAAGCTCTGGGATGATATCAACTAGGCTAATAATTCTATAACTGGAATACCAATAAGAGCAAAAGAGAATGGATTAGAAAAAATGTTTGAGGAGGTGATGATCAAGAATTTTCCAAAACTAATGAAACTCACTAAACCACAGACACAAGAGGGACAGAGAACACCAGTAAAAATGAATGCCAGAATAACATACACATATACAGTATTAATAGAAATGCATACACACACGCCCATATATATGCTTCTGAAAACCAAAGATAAAGTCTCTAAGGCACCCAGTTCGGGGGGCGGGGGGAAGACACATTATATTACATGCAGAGAAACAAAAGTAAGAATTATAGCATATTTCTCATATGAAAGCTATGCAAACTATAAGACAGTGAAATGGCAACATTAAAGTGCTGAAAGAAAAATAACTGTCAACTCAGAATTCTTTATCTATCTAAAAGTATTTCAAAACTAAATATTTTTCAGACAAGCAACAACTCAGATAATTTATTAGCTACATATATGCACAAGAAAAGTTAAAGAGTTCTTCAAACAACATAAATGAGGTAAATATAGAATTCTTATTTTAATTATTCTAGGAGATAACCAACTAATACAAAACTGTATCAGCATATTGAATATTACTGAATATGTAAAAGTAAAATAGGTAGTAGCAAAAAGTGAAGGATGAGAAGAAAGAATTTGAAGCTTACTGTTGTAATATCACCTAACTATAACTGAAGTAGTACAGTATTATTTCAGGATAGGCTGCAATTAACTAAAACTATATGTTGTAAAATCTTATGATGATCATTAAACTTTATTTTAAGAGATAAAAACAATGACCCCATAGTGGAGTTATAATGGAATAACAAAATATTCAATCCAAAAGAATGCAGAAGAAAACAAGATAGAAGAAACAAACAATAGATGAAACAAATAGGAAAAAATCTAACAAAATGACAGATCTTAGTTCATTATAGATAATTACAATAAATGCAAATAGTATAAACACACCAAATAAAACTAAAAGATTGTCAAACTGGATAAAAAAGCAGGACCCAATTATATGCCACATACAAGAATCCCACTATAAAGATAAGGATAGGTTTAAAGAATAAAAAAATAACATGTCATGCCAACACTAATCAAAAGAAAGCTGGAGTAGCCACATTAACATCAAAGTAGACTTTAGGTCAAGAAATACTGCCAGGGATACAAAAAGGTGTAATATATAATGACCAATAGGTCAATTCACCAAGGAGACATATATTTCTAAAGTGTGTACGTATTTAACAACAGAGCTCCAAACTACATGAAGCAAAAATTGAAGAACAGAAAAGAGAAAAAGAGCCAATTCCACAAGTAGTGTTGAAGGCTTTACTACTACTGTCTCAGTAACCAACAGAAGAAAATAAGTAGACAAAATCAGTATAAAAATAAGTATATAGAAAATCTGAAATAGCATCAAACAGTTTGAAGTAATTTATAGAACACTGTACCCAACAACAGCAAAATACATAGTCTTTTCAAGTACACATGAAACATTCAACAAGTTAGAACAGGTCAAGATGACAAAACACAAACTTTAATATCTTAAAACTAAAAATGCTCAGGCCACAACTGAATTAAACCAGAAACTGGTAACAGAAAGTTATCTAGAATATTCTCAACATTTGTAAACTAAACTATACACTTTTAAGTAAACAATGCATCAAGACGGAAATCAAAGGTAAATTAAGAAATATTTTAATACAATGAAAATAAATATATATAATATTTTTAGGTGTAGACAAAGTAGTGCCTGGAAAAATGTATCCATTAAATGATTATATTAGAAAAAAAAAAGACAATTAATACTCAAAGCAAGCAGAAGGAAGAAATAATAAATAATAGAAACAAATCAATACATCTAAGAACAGAAAAATAATAGGGAAAAATTAATGAAACCCAAAACTCGTTCTTTGAAAAATATATAGACATATAGAAAGTCCTCTACTCAGACAGACCATTGCAAAAAAAATGAAGATAAAAATTACCAATATCAGGAAACAATGGAGAACTAGCATAAATACTACAAACACTAAAAAGATGAAAAAAACTATGCCCACAAATTTAACCTAAATGAAAAAAAAAAAAAAATTCTTGAGAAGCCAAATTTCCAAAAGTCACTCAAGAAAAAGATAGACATTTTGAATAATTCTATATACCCTAAAGAAATGGAATTTGTATTTCAAAATTGTGTAACAACAAAAATCCCAAATTCCGCTGATCTCTATAGAAAATTCTAGCAAACATTTAAGAAAAAAATACTGATTTAACACAAATTTGTCCAGACTATGAAAAAAGAGAAACATTTCACAACTCATTTTATGAGGCCAGCATTACCCAGATACCAAAACCAAAGATATTGTGAGAAAACTATATATTAATATCCCTTATGTAAACTGATGAAAAAATTCCTCAACAAAATATTAGCAATTAAAATCCAGCAATGGGAGGGTGGGAAGATGGCGGAGGAATAAGACGGGAGATCACTTTCTCCCACACAATTTCATCAAAAGAACAATCCAACGCTGAGTAAATTCCACAAAACNGTTTGAGCAGGCTCTGGGAGTTGGTGATGGATAAGGAAGCCTGGCGTGCTGCAGTCCATGGGGTTGCAAAGAGTTGGACACAACTGAGGAACTGAATTGAACTGATAGCTTCTCTCTTCATCTGCCAATACAGTGTCTAACAAACTGGCTTGCAGCGAAATTAATCCTCAGGTTCCTGAGACCCAGCTGGAGTAGGATCTGTTTCCTTCATGGGCATCTGTTCATTTGTGAGGCTGTTGGGTGGGGGCTGGGGTAGAACTGCATGGAACTTAGGGGGGCTAAGTCCAGAGGTCCTGTGGGAAACTTACGGGGACTCGGAGGACCAACCATCCTAAAGAGGAGTTGTCAGCTTCTTGGAGGCAAGCTCTAGCCTTTTGTTAGGGTCCAGGACAAGCAGCCTAATCTTTTTCTGGGTCTCAGATTCTTCTCATGTAAAAGTGGGTAATAATAACAACTGTTACTATACTGTCACCTACAAATAAGGATTACATAATGTTGTCTATGTGTGACATGCCTGGTGCCCATCACTAGGGCAGTGATGAGACTGGAGAAGCAAATGAAGTCATGTTGCCCAAGGCAGATGTTTTCAGCCCTCAGTGGGCAGTGAAAGTGTTAGTCAGTCAGTTGTGTCCGTGGACTGTGGTTTGCCAGGCTCCTCCCTCCGTGGAATTCTTTGGGCAAGATTACTGGAATGAGTAGTCATTCTCTTCTCCAGGGGTTCTTCCCAAGCCAGGGATCAAACCTGGATCTCTTGCATTGCAGGTGGATTCTTTATCATCTTACCCCCAGGGAGGGAACTATAAATGATGGGCACTGGGGAGAGGGCATGTCTCTCAGTAGGATGGGAGGCAGCTGTGAAGTCAACCCAGCTGGAGCAGAGCTGAAGCTTGAACTTTTAAGGAGACAATTACTATCACAAGGGAAGGCATCTGGGGGTGGTCCGGGTGGAACATCCCTCCTCCCAAGTTCATTCACTTACTGACTGTGGCCATAAGAAGGACAGTATCTATCCAGGCATCATGTTTGTCATTATCATTATCCAGATTTTGAGTGTGGTTTGCACGCATCTATGTCCATGAATGCATTTGATCCTCAGAACAACCTATGAAGTTAATATTTCCAGATGAGAAAATGAGGCTTAGCGAGGTTGTTATTTGCCTCACTTGGCCACAGGGCTGGGTGAGAAATGGGGATTTGAAGTCCATTATTTTCTGAGTCCAGCAGTGTATTATGCAATCATGACGACAGACACCTCTAACATTGCTGAGGTCATGGGTTGCTTATGACCCTTCTAAACATTGCTGGGAGAGGTTGTCATCAATGTTTGATTTAACTCTCTGTCCATAAATGTGCAGGTCACCAAACTCCACTGCTGGTGGAAGAAAGTGCCAGCCCTGCCATAGACTGAAAGTGTCTGTCCCAGCAAAATTCATATGCTGAAGCATAATCCCCCAAATTATGGTATTTGGAAGTGGAGTATTTGGGAGGTGATTAGTTCATGAGGGTGGAACCCTCATGGTGGGTATCAGTGCCCTAATAAAACAGACCCAGGAAGGAGCTCAGTCCTCACCCTTGGAGATATTACTGGGAGGTGGATGTGACACACTCCTCCAACTGGACTCTGGGAGTCTGTAGAGACATCTCGATAAGCCGTACTAATATCAGTATTGATTTTGAAGAAGCATTTCTTCTGTTTTCTAGGAAGGTGAATAATCATTATAGTCTTTTCACAAACTCCCCACCTTTAATTCAATATGTGAAATGGCCTCTGGGTAGACTTGGGTTATGGATTATAACAACAGAACTGTGGGCTTCCATGATGATTTCAAAGGTTCCCTCATATATAGTTTCCTTCCTTCCTCCTTTTCCTCCTCTTTGAAGCCTTAGAGCTCCATTTATTTGAACTGTTCCTCTGAGGAAACTATTGTTCTAAACCTCACATGAGGCCACATGACTCCGACACATGACTGTCTCTGAATACATTGTAATTTAGTGGAAGATAATGTGCCTCTTGAGAAACCTGTATGCAGATCAGGAAGCAACAGTTAGAACTGGACATGGAACAACAGACTGGTTCCAAATAGGAAAAGGAGTATGTCAAGGCTGTGTATTGTCACCCTGCTTGTTTAACTTATATGCAGAGTACATCATGGGAAACACTGGGCTGGAAGAAGCACAAGCTGGAATCAAGATTGCCAGGAGAAATATCAATAACCTCAGATATGCAAATGACACCACCCTTATGGCAGAAAGTGAAGAGGAACTCAAAAGCCTCTTGATGAAAGTGAAAGAGGAGAGTGAAAAAGCTGACTTAAAGCTCAACATTCAGAAAGCTAAGATCATGGCATCTGGTCCCATCTCTTCATGGCAAATAGATGGGGAAACAGTGGCTGACTTTATTTTTTTGGGCTCCAAAGTCACTGCAGATGGTGACTGCAGCCATGAAATTAAAAGACGCTTACTCCTTGGAAGAAAAGTTATGACCAACCTAGATAGCATATTCAAAAGCAGAGTTCCAGTGGTCATGTGTGGATGTGAGAGTTGGACTGTGAGGAAGGCTGAGCACTGAAGAATTGGTGCTTTTGAACTGTGGTGTTGGAGAAGACTCTTGAGAGTCCCTTGGATGCAAGGAGATCCAACCAGTCCATTTTAAAGGAGATCAGCCCTGGGTGTTCTTTGGAAGGACTGATGCTGAAGCTGAAACTCCAGTACTTTGGCCAACTCATGTGAAGAGTTGACTTATTGGAAAAGACTCTGATGCTGGGAGGGATTGGGGGCAGGAGGAAANATCAGCCCTGGGTGTTCTTTGGAAGGACTGATGCTGAAGCTGAAACTCCAGTACTTTGGCCAACTCATGTGAAGAGTTGACTTATTGGAAAAGACTCTGATGCTGGGAGGGATTGGGGGCAGGAGGAAAAGAGGACGACCGAGGATGAAATGGCTGGATGGCATTACCGACTTGATGGACGTGAGTTGAAGTGACCTCTGGGAGTTGGTGATGGACAGGGAGGCCTGGTGTGCTGCGATTCATGGAGTCACAAGGAGTCGGATACCACTGAGCAACTGAACTGAACTGAACTGAACTGAATGTTTGAATGCCAAAGATGTTCAAACTACCGCACAAATGCACTCATCTCACATGCTAGTAAAATAATGCTCCAAATTCTTCAAGCCAGGCTTCAACAGTACGTGAACTGTAAACTCCCAGATGTTCAAGCCAGATTTAGAAGAGGCAGAGGAACCAGAGATCAAATTGCCAACATCTGCTGGATCATGGAAAAAGTAAGATAGTTCCAGAAAAACATCTATTTCTGCTTTATTGACTATGCCAAAGCCTTTGACTGTNTCTATGGACATGAGTTTGAGTAAACTCCGGGAGCTGGTGATGGACAGGGAGGCATGGCGTGCTGCAGTCCATGGGGTCAGAAAGAGTTGGACATGACTGAGCGATTGAACGGAATGTTTGTATGCTTATAAAATGGCATGACCATGTTGAATGTAGAAATTTGTTAATTAAATTTTCTTTAATTAAAAGAAAGAGAGAGACCCCCCTCTCCCACCCAAGAACTCCTGTCCCCTCTATCATATGAGGACATAGTGAAAAGACCAGCAGCCATCTATGAACCAGGGATGGATCCTCATCAGACACCAAATCTGCTGGAACCTCGATCTTAGACTTTCCAACCTCCAGGATTATGAGAAACAACTGTCTGTTGTTTATAAACCACCGGTCTATTTTGTTACAGCAGTCTGAATAGACTGAGACAAGCCCCCAACCCCGATTGTCTACCCAGACTTACAGGCTGAGTGTGAGATGCGTGGACTGCACTTGAACACATTTTCCCCAGTTTCACTACTGAACCTCAAGCTGCTGGGTTACTCTGTCAAGATGACATGAAGGAGCCGGGCCTTTCTAATCCTGGTTCTTCTCTCCTACCAGTTCCAGTGGTAGTTGAATTGGCAGTCTGTTCTACCAGGAGTGGTCAGGAGAAAGATAAGCCCAAAGGAAAACAACTGTTTTTAGATATTGAGAAAGAATGTTCTTTAAAAAATAGAAAAGATGTCCTTTTCTCTTTTGTTTGAATTTGCTAAGGAGACATGAAAACCCAGAGGTGGTCATCAATCCTTATCCAGCCCTCCAGAATTAGGAGGAATCAGCTAGGTGAGGGTGGCAGGTAGAAATAGTGATCAGATGCTCAGTGAAGGTGATGGAAGGACTCTGGTTTGCTGGAAGGCGTGCCTGCTAGCTCCACCTTGCTCCCGACTCCCTTTACTCTGGTTACCAGGTTAAGCAAGTGTTATTGACTCCCACACACTAGAACACTGAATTATCTGGGAGTAGATTTGAGCTCTTATCCTTTCAACAGGTCTTCCCTCCAATCAGAAAGAGAAAAGCAAATATCATATATTAATGCATATATGTGGAATCTAGAAAAATCATATGGATGAACCTATTCTCAAAGCAGAGATAGAGACACACACACAAAGTAAATGCATGAATACCAAGGGGGAAAGGACCATGGTGGGATGAATTGGGAGACTGGGGTTTATGTATATACACTGTTGACACTATATGTAAAATAGATAACTAATGAGAACCTACTGTATAGCACAGGGAACTCTACTCAGTGCTCTGTGGTGACCTAAATGTGAAGAAAATCCCCCCAAAGAGGGGATATATGTATACGTATAGCTGATTCACTTTGCTGTGCAGCAGAGGCTAACACAACTTTGTAAACCAACTACACTTCAGTGAAAGAGAGAGAGAGAGAAACCAATCATCTTGATTTAAAAAGAAAGTTTATTCTAAAAAGTTATCGAGATACTTGGGAGCCATTTGAAATGTCTGGGTATCTAAGGAATGTGCCTTTTCTGGAGAATTCAGCTGTTTTCAATATCTCTAAGAAGGATCGGGTAAGGGGCGGAAGAGGCTCTCAAAGGGGCAGAAGGGGTTCACAAAGTTATCACAGATCTTGGAAATTTAAGGTAACTCTCATGTCATCACTTCTTTTCAACTTCCTCCTCAAGTATCTTTACCAGCTTGGTAAGAAGCTAAACTGGCTGATTTAGAGTTCCATTTCCATTTCTTCTTCTTCTTTTTTTTTTTACCCTATCTTTTCAGGCAGGCTTGTTAATGAGCAGGGGTTGACTAAAAGGTAGGCAGGATGTAGGAAGAAAAAAAGGAGGAGCCCTGATAATCCACAAACTAGATAATTGGGCTGTGATTAATCAAGGGCAATATTTCAGCACTGCTTCTTTTAAGGGACATGCAGAGTGAACAGAGGGAAGAGTCGGCATCTAAAAGTCTTGTAGCCTTAATGAAAGAGAAGTCTGGTCATCGGGGTGTTATGGAGTATGTGATATTATAAGTACTAAATTAAGGAAGACCTCGCAAGATTATTTACTCTAAGGAAGTATTAAGAGTAGAACATTTATTCATTTAAGATCAAAACAACAACAAAATCCTATCAGTTTTGTAGACATTTCATAAACTTTTTTTTTTGGTTTGGATCTCCAGTATCATCCATTCTCCTCTTCCCTTTCTTCATGACACCCTCAGTTTCCTGTGGGGAATCACCCTCTGCTTCTCAGCTATGATTCCTCCCCCAGTGCTGTACAGGGAGCATGTGATCAGCTCTAAAACATCAGTGCATAACAATTCTCCTGGCCTCGACGGGCTCCCAGTTGGCAACGTCATCCTAGCCTGCCCATAAGAGCCAACCAGGCTCAGTTTGGGGTACTGCCAGCCACTCTAGGGGGTCATGAGAAGAGAACTTCATATGGGTAGAGTCTGATGAGGAAACAAAGCTGAGAAATGGAGAGAAAACAAATGGCCTGGCTGCATTGCTTGAGGCACTAGAACAAGCCTCCCTAGAAACCAGCCCTACCTCTAGACTTTTTCAGTTAAATGGAGCCAATAAAATACCTTGATTATTTGAGACCGTTTGGATTGGATTTTTGCTATTTGAGACTGAAAACATCCTATGTGAATCAACCAACAAGAGAAGACCAAACAGGACACAAAGTCAGCACCATTGATGGAAGAGGACGAAAGAGAGACATTCAGTCAAAACTCAGCAGAGCCTTCCGGGTCCACACCCGAGGGACAGAGCAACTGATGCGGCTGCAAGTCTTAGGCCCTGTGCTGGCCTCCCATTGAGCCTAAAGTCATAGAGTAAGTCTGGGTGAACTCTGGATCAAGTGTAGCAGGTGTGATCCACTGTATACAGCTGTATCCCTAAACAGATTATTAGCCAGAACTCACCCCTGATGGGCAGGGGTGAAAACCTATGTGCACCCCCAGGAAGGTGCCTTGAGTACAAAACAGGGGCATTCCTTGTTCTGACAAGTCACCAATAAGGCCAAGTTTTGGCTCCTTCTTGGGAAAACAAAAGAACTCTCCTTGCGGACTGAGAACTGTCCTTGCCTGAGGTGGGCTGTGGGGTTTTCAGAGGGAAATGACAACATGACTTGTGTCGTAAAAGTCTGCTCCTGGCTTGTAAGCGGCCTACAGCAGAAGGTTGCTTCTTTTCCTCCAGCACAGAACCTAACAACTGGGAGGTGCTCGCTAAGTGTTTAGTGAATGAATGAATGAACGAGCTCCTCGGAACTGTAGCCACAGCAACTGCCCCCCCCGCCCCCGCCCCGTCTCTCACTGTGGAGGATCCATAGGGCACACAGGGCAGAGGAGTGGGAGCAAACTTCCCTGGGGAACTGATGATGAGTGGTGACCCTGAACCAATGACCAGAATGTCAGCTCAGTGCTCTTCACCAGAGCGTGGAGTCCTGACATCTCCCTCACCAGGCTGCTGTAAGGGTTAAATACGCTGCTCAATAAACCCCAGTTCTCTTCCTCCATCCCTGCTCCACACATTCCCAGCGTTGGACAAAGAGGCACAGTGTTTAGGCAGGGGTGTATCTGCCCAAAAGTACACTGACGCTCCTTTTTGTCTTTCAGGAATTTCTCTGCCATAAAAGAAGGCCCTGCCACTGGGGCATCCCCTACTCTTGGGAACATTTGCAGTTTCCTATTGCTGCCGAAACAAATGGCCACACGTTTAGTGGCTTAAAATAAGATGAATTTATACTCTTACAGTACTTACCAGAGGCCAGGAGTGGGAAATCAATTTTATTGGGCTGAAATCACGGTGTCAGTAGGGCTGGGCCCTCCTGGAGGCTCTAGAGGAGAATCTGCTTCTTTACCTTTTTGGTTTCCAGTGGCTGCCTTACTCCTTGGCCTGTGGCGCTTCTTCCATTTGGGGGGCCATTATTATGTGGCATGTGGGATTTTAGTTCCCTGACCAGGGATTGAACCTGCACTCCCTGCAGTGGGACTGCACAGTCTTAACTACTAGGCAGGCGAGGACGTCCCCTTCCGCCATTTTCAAGAAGCATCACTCCGATCTCTGCTTCAGGCCTCATATCACCCTCTCATCTGTAGTCAAATCTCCTTCTACCTCCCTGTTATAAGGACACTTGTGATGACATTCAGGGCCCACCCAGATAATTCAGGGTAATCTCCCCATCTCAAGAGCCTCAGTTCAATTGCATCAGCAGATTCCTTTTCACCAGGTAAGGGGATGTTTTCAGATTCCAGGGATTAGGACCTAGTATCATTGGGGGTCACCCTTCTGCCTATCACAGGAAGCAAGTCATGGGGAAGTCTGGTTGACCCAGGCCACTCTTGGGGGCCTGCATCTCTCTGCCTTGGTGATGGCCACACCACTAGGGGAGAAAAAAGGCTCTTCTCAAAGGGTTCCGTGGCTGCCCTGTGAGTTGTGTTTTCTTTGCTGGTGAATTCATTCTGCTGACCATCGTCATTTGTCAAAGGCAGTGGGCAATAAACGTCCTGGCCACATTCATCTTACTTCTCCCCACCCCTGGATGCCGGTCTATGCATGCCACCCCTGCTGGCCCGGTAGCTCTCCCACACCCTCTTGACGCCCCTGGGGACACCCAGTTGGTGACCTGGCTCCACTTCAGGTTACCAGCCCATCCTGAGCGGCAGGTCTGAGCTCTCTCCAAGGCTTGGAAAACACTGTTCTACTGGTTGGATGAGACTGGTGGTCTTTTGAGCCTGTGGTATGTGTTCAAACTCCAGGAAAGTCTTTCTGACACAGGCCTGGGCTGGGCTTCCCAGAGCATTTCACTGGGCATTTATGTCAGTGAAAACAAAGTGAAAACACAGGGCCCTGCTTACTGGGGCTTTGTTCTGCCAAGTCCTTCAGGCCACACAGCTCTGCCCCAGCTCCCCTCTTCACTGGGCTGGGATGTTCTGACATTCAGCAAGAGCAGTACAGCTGGTACACAGGTGGTTGGAGAAATGGCTTCAGAGAGCCATCCTTTCTAGAAGGATGGGGAAAAAGAAAGGGAGAGAAAATTCTCCTCAAACTCTGCAGGAGGGAGATAGTTCTTGTCAGGACCAGGATTAAATTGAGATGTTGCTCTTGCTGTTATTTCTGAGTGACTATATGGGTTGAGATATTAATTTTTAATAGCAAGAAGGATGTACATGTTATAACCATCTCTAAAAAATAGAGCTAGGTAAGAACAATCCTAGGTGCTGGGAAATCACATTTTATATGTATTTCTCATGGATGAATACAATGTATTCATCCAATGTTTTTATTCAATGTTCTCATCTGGACAGAAATGAACACATTTTACTAATTCAGACTAATTGGGTGGGAGGCCTAAATGAGATGTCTGAGTTACTATTTTTAAAAAGAAATGCAGTTCTATTATTTTCAAGGGCTTTGAGCAATGAAGCTAACAAGATGTTACCTAGGAGACATATTTACGGATTCATTCTTGAGTTATAAAAGCCTCTAATTTAGAATTCAGCTATTGGGAGGGCAACAACAGTGAGCTGAAGATACGTTCTTATGGCAGGTGGGGATGTATTGGGTGTTTTGACTCAGGGAAAACATTAACTCCTTTTGTGTTAATCTTCTTGGAAATCAGTGATGCAGATTTAGGCACCAGTGACCAGGCACACACACCTCATACTCCAATTCTAATTCACAAAGCAAGGCATGACATCTTAGAACAGGAAAGATCTCTGCAGTCATCTGGTCAACCACCATCTCTTGATCCATGAAGAGTTTGAGGACCAGAATGGTGAGGTGATTTATCCAGCAAGAGAACTGGGACTGGCATGTGACTTTCCTGCTCCCAAGTCCATTTTCTTTCCTCTTTTACTGCTCCCCCTTAGACTTCTGTGGCCATATTAGAGATGGGCTGATAGAGAAGAAAAAAGGAGGAACAGATTTTGAGAACACCATGAATCACCTGAGTGTGGTTTCTGACTGGATTGGGAGCACGTTACTGTTGTGCTTGCCCTCTGCTGGGAAGCAGACCCTGGGACTGTGGGGCGAGTACAGCAGTAAAAGCAACAGATGCCATTTCTCCAGTTGCTCACTCTGTGCCAGACATTTTACTAAGCACTTTACATGGGTTAACTCATTCGATCCTTAAAATAGTCCCACAAAGTACGTACTATTACTCACCCTATTATACCTGTGAAGAAACTGAGGCAAGGAGAGATTAAACAACTCACCTAAGACCACTAGTGACTGAGCCAGGACTCACATTTAACCCATCTCAGAAAACTAAATATAGAATTACCATATGAACCAGCAATCACACTCCTGGGCTTATACCCAGACAAAGCTATAATTCAAAAAAATACATGCACCCTTATTTCATAGCAGCACTAGTCACAATAGCCAGGACATGGTAACAACCTAAGTGTCCATCAACAGAGGAATGGATAAAGAAGATACAATACATATATACAATGGAATACTACTCAGCCATAAGAAGAATGATATAATGCCATTTGCAGCAACATGGATAGACCTTGAGATCATATTAAGTGAAACAAATCAGAAAGAGAAAGACAAATACCATCTGATATAACTTATATGTAGAATATAAAATATGCCACAAATTCAAGGATCTATCTATGAAACAAACAGAATCACGGGCACCGAGAATAGACTTGTGGTTGTCAAGGGGAGGGGAGTGGGAGATGGATGGATCGGGGTTAGCAGATGCAAATTGGTATATACAGAATGGATGAACAATAAGGTCTACTGTATAGTACAGGGAACTATATTCAATATCCTGTGATAAACCATAATGGAAAAGAATATGGAAAAGAATGTATATACATATAATTTATATAACTGAGTCATTTTGTTGTATAGCAGTAATTAACACAACATTGTAAATCAACTATATTTCAATTTAAAAAAATCCAACTCATCTAACTGCACAGCCGTCTCCCACCTGGTACCACTCTGCTCTAACCATTGTGCTCTCTTCAGAGCCTCCCAGTAGGTGGCACAAAATACTGGCCCTTCACCCACTGCAGGTCCAGGAACGGCCTGGAGTGGCAGGAGCCACCTGATTGCTTGCAAAAATCTTATCTGCTTTCTCTGGATGATTATCATGTTATCATTATAGTGTGTGATTGTTTCTATATGCCTGTTTGTAGAAACGTTGGGAGACACTGCTCTGTTGTGCACCATGGTTTCAGTCAGTGATTCAATTCGTTTCTGTATCATTCATGCTGTCTGGTTAGCACAGGATAAAACAAAGCCATAGGTTCAGCCCCAAAGGTTGGCAATTTAGTCCCCCACCTCAGAAGAATGAGGGAGGGAGGGCGAGGGTGTGTCTGGATCTGTGTAAAAGATCACCTCCCAGAAAGGCTATGGAGCACCTGCCCTCCGGGTTCAGATCAGCCTCCTCATCTGTGCATACAAAGGGCAGGAACTTCAATTCATGGAGGACAAAATATAAAGTCAGGGTCACAGAGCGCTTTTTATTTCTCTCTTTGTTGGGCAACTTTCTATTAAAAAAACACTTCTCTACCTATCATGCAGGGTCATCTGCATTTTGTACTGGTGTTGTGATGATATATTCTTTGAAGGAGAACTACCTGTTCTGGAGATGTTAAGGTTAGAGGAGTCAGCAATTATGAGCTTATGAGATAATGACATGTATGTTTAGTGTGATGGTAAATTATACTGTAGGAAAAAACTTTAAGATTTGGAGTAAACTCTTTTCCCATATAAACTTACTGCCTCAGGAAAACTGTGGTTAAAATGATAAATTACCAGGAAACTTCAAATTGCCCCTAGAGAGCCAAAATAGAAGTACAAGAAGAATCATTGTTGAAATCATCCCAAATTAGAAGTAACGATTATTCAATTAAAAATAAGTGACTTATACTTCTTGTTTATATGGTGTCTTCTAGCAGTGGTTGGCCATAAGGCTCAAAGGGAAATCTAGGGATCCTAAACTGCAGTTTCCTCACCTCCACGATGGGTATGCTACCCTAAACAGCAGCTAACCAACTTGCTACAAATCTCCAAAGTAGCAGCATCCTCTCTTCTTTTGAATGAATCTATTTTAGTGGTTTTCACGGTCAGACGGTTCTAGTGTCTACCCTATCTCTTTGCGTCATGACATAAACCCACAACTTCTTGCCTCGTCCTAGGAAAATGACAGACACAGTTAACTCTTCACATTCTTAGAGAGTATGTCTTAGGTCAACTCCTCAGCTCAGCTCAGCTCAGTCCCTCAGTCGTGTCCAGCTCTTTGCGACCCCATGAAACGCAGCACGCCAGGCCTCCCTGTTCATTACCGTCTCTTGGAGTTCACTCAGACTCACGTCCATCGAGTCCATGATGCCATCCAGCCATCTCATCCTCGGTCAACCCCTAACCTCCTTAACCCTCGACCCTAGCTACCAAAACAGCGAGGGCTTACTTCCCATGGCTTCTATTCGGGGAAAGATTTGTCTCCATGCCCTCTCCAAACCCACCTCACGGTGGAGTTCCAGGGTCTACACCCAGATATAATGCAGTGGTGGACAGGGTGGTCTCCATGGGTTCTACTTGTCTCCATGATTCACTGTTCCATCTGCAGATGGCCAGTGCCGCGTAACATGGGAGAATACACTTGTGGCTGCTTCACTTCACAAACACCCAGGAGGTACGAGGTCTGCAGGCAGGAGTAGAAGAGGCACCCTTCTGAAAGGGCAGGACTGGTCCGGGTACCACTGCATGTTAGCTTGGGATCTTGGGCATCTCAGGCAGGGCTTTGGAACCTCTCTCTATCCTTATCTATGTAAGGGAAAATAGCACCTACCTCACACAGCCTCACAGGGTGTTGTTAACATCAGAGATGTGGATGTCATTGAAAAGCTCACGATTCCCTCAGCTCTGCCCAGAAAGGTTAAACTGGTACTCTTTGGCCAGAGCCACTCAGCCAGAGCCCAGTGCTGAGTCTAGTTGGGGGAGAAGATGGAATTAAATACAGTATGCTATGCTATGCTAAGTCGCTTCAGTCATGTCCGACTCTGTGTGACCCCATGGACAGCAGCCCATCAGGCTCCTCTGTCCACAGGATTCTCTACACAAGAGTACTGGAGTGGGTTGCCATTTCCTTTTCCAACTGGGGTACTACTACTACTAATAATAAGTCACTTCAGTCGTGTCCGACTCTATGCAACCCCATAGACGGTAGCCCACCAGGCTCCCCTGTCCCTGTGATTCTCCAGGCAAGAACACTGGAGTGGGTTGCCATTTCCTTCTCCATAAATATAGAATAGAGTGATCCAATTATTGGGCTATGCTTTACTGAGTTAAAGATTGTTAACTTTTTTTTTTTTTGGCCACACTGCTTCCTATTCCCAGACTAGGGATCGAACCCAGGACCCCAGTGGGGTAGTGTGGAGTCCTAACCCCTGGACCACCAGGGAATTCCTGCTGACAGCTATAACTGTGTGATATTTTCCCTTCATTTCTTGTGGTCATAGCCTCAACGTGTGTAACAAGTATTCCACAGAGAAGGAAAAGCAGTCACTTAAAGCGTTATTGTAATTCCCTCAGCATAAGACCAGAAAGTAAGTCCTTTGTATTAAGACCAGTCAATAGAAGACCTTCATCCAAATACAAATATTTACCTTGGGAAGAGTAAGCTATTGACAGCTGCTTCTGCATTGTCACAGGTAAATTGGTTAATTTCCTAGCAGACAGCCCTGGAGAGATGGGAAGCGTTGTCTCGGAGAGGGGATGAGTATGTTTGCCTCCTTTCAGGGCAGGGTGCTAAGCAACAGGGAGTTTGCAGTGGCAGGAAGGGCACTGAACTTCAATCTTGGGTCTGCCATTTGTACAATGTGTGGCTCTGGGCACCTCGCTTACCCTCTCTAAGCCGTCACCTTCTCTTCTGAAAATAGTATGGATGCATATATACCCAACAAGGCAGCTCTGAGAATGGAGAAGTGGGATGTGGGTGTGTGTGCTTTATAAGCCAGAAAGGGAAATGCAAATGCTGGTTGTTGGCATGACTATGATCTCTGTCTGGTTTGGATATGGGGTCAGCATGGAGAGAAGTATAAATCATAAGCCAGTTACTTTGCTAGGGACCCTGGGCGTGTCAGGCATGGTGTGTGTGTGTGGAGGAGGGAACGGGCTCTGTGAAAGGCATCAGCCACTGGGAGCAACATAACTATAATAGCTTCCATTATGGAGCCCCCACTGGGTGCCAGGCACTATCCTCACCACTTGCTTACATTACCTTGAGCCCTCATAACAACCCTGATATTATTGTTTTTTGGATGAAGTGACAAGCTCAGAGAGGGAAAGTAGTGGTCCAAGGTCTCACAGCTAATGAAGGCTGAAGCTAAGACTCAAACCGAGGCTGGGTGAACTCCAAGGCTCATGCCCTTAGCACTCCCTCCTCCTATGTCTCTCTCTTTTTATTTTTAGATCTTGTGCTCCTCAAACCTTCCTCAGGGCAGCCTGGGTTTACACAGAATACAGGGAGACCCCAGCACTGTTCCAAATGTGTCAACAGAGGCAGCAACATGGCCCTGAAATCAAACGGGTTCCCTGGATATTCACTGGGCGGGCTGGAGCTCCCAAGTGAGAAGTAACCATCCGTGCTTGATGTTACCCCAAAGCGCCTGTTCCTCATTTGGGGCATTAGTGGTTGTAACAGAAGTAGTACTATTTCAACAGCACTGGTGATTAGTTACGGAAGGAGCCAAGTGGCAGCTCATCTCTGTGTAAAAAGTGCTGCGGGCCCGTGAGCCCCGGGCCTGTGCAGCCCCGTGTCAGCAGGGTGCGTATTCCCTGCCTGGGGCCCAGCTGGTAGTGCAGAGCCTTGTGACACAAACCTCCTCTAACTCACAGAGCTCCTAATGAGCCTTCAAGACAAGAAAAATGGAAGAAAAGCAACAGGAAAACAGCAGCAAGCAAACCAGTGGAGGTGTAGAATTCCAGCCCCCCTCCAAGAGGGGACTAGCCCTTTGTGCACGCAGGGACTGGTCCCAGCTCAGTATCTGCCCACAGAGAAGAGTGTGGCAATGGAGCCAGAAGGAGACAAACAAGCCTGAAAGTCCAAACGCCTATTTTTAAATTCTGGGGTCTTAGTCCAGCCTTAATTGGATGTCACTTGCTTGCTAACTCAGGCGCTGGGCTGGGTGTGTGTGACTTGGGAAGAGGAATGGGGGGCGATCTGTTTCCATCACATAATCCTTCACCCACAGGAAATGGAGGGACTGCTGGCTTCCTCCTGAGGCCTCTTGGACCAGAAGGCTGACTTTGGAGGTGTGCACTTTCACACCCTAGGCGTCTACCATCAGGGAACTGTGGGGCAGACGGGAAGGAAAACATCCTGCCATCGGCTGGGCTTGCCTCCTGCTCTGTGGGAGGGGTGGGGACCAGCCCAGGCAGAGGCCTGGCCAGGACACGGAGGGGTGTTACTGTGTGGCAGAGCCAGGAACAAATGTGGGTGAAGTGGACGTGGTTTAATTTAGCAAGGGAAGTGTCATAACTGTCTCTTTCGTAACCACAAGGTACAAACTCTGGGAAAAATGACTGCACGTCTTATTTAAAGATATATATAAATATATATATATATATATATATACACACACACACACACATACACGAATATGAATAATGCAAACAAGATTCTTTTTTTTTGCTTACTGTGAAGAAGGCTGAGTGCCGAAGAATTGATGCTTTTGAACTGTGGTGTTGGAAAAGACTCTCGAGAGTCCCTTGGACTGCAAGGAGATCCAACCAGTCCATTCTGAAGGAGATCAATCCTGGGATTTCTTTGGAAGGAATGATGCTGAAGCTGGAACTCCAGTACTTTGGCCACCTCATGCGAAGAGTTGACTCATTGGAAAAGACTCTGATGCTGGGAGGGATTGGGGGCAGGAGGAGAAGGGGACGACTGAGGATGAGATGGCTGGATGGCATCACGGACTCGATGAACATGAGTCTGAGTGAACTCCGGGAGATGGTGATGGACAGGGAGGCCTGGTGTGCTGTGATTCATGGGGTTGCGAAGAGTCGGACACGACTGAGCGACCGAATTGAACTGAACTGAAGATTTTTGACCTACAAATCACTGTTCGTGTTAAAGTTTCTTTTGAAGGCACTCAGTTAACCTCAAGATTAAAACAATATTCTGCCTTTATTTTCCCAATTTTGAAGCTCCCTATCGCTTCTCTTAAACCTTGATCATGCCCGGGATACAGTTTCTGTACATTTCTGCCTGTGGAGAAAGACCTCAGATCAATCAAGTGACTTTATTGATCTAATAGACACTACCAGGTGTGCTACCTGTCAGTGCAGAAGGATGCCTGTATTACAAGGTGGTCCCTGTGCTCCTAGTGAAAAGATAAAAACAAAGTGCCCGAAGTCAATGCTGAGATGGCCAGAAGTCTGGGAAGATCTGACCTCCCTTCTCTCAACCAGGGTGCTTTCTCTATGTCATTCTTAGAGACTACCTACATTTAACCTCTTTTCTGTTTTTGTGTATTATATCATTAATGCCAATTGCTAATATTATTGTTTTCCTGAGCTAGGCACTGTGATAAATTGATTACCTTTCCCCTATGTGTCTTCCTGTTAAGCTGGTATTCTTCTCCCATTTTTCAGATGAGGAAATAGGGCCTCAGAGGCCCACAGCTCATGGTTGGTGAGGCCTGTGCTTGAGCCTCCACAGCTTGACTTCAAATCCTATGCACTTTTTACTGCACAAATAACTGTCTTCAGCAACCTGTAAAACAAATGTGGTCATGGAACTCAGCTCAATGTTATGTTGTAGGCTGGATGGGAGGGGAGTTTGGGGGAGAATGGATACATGTATATGCATGGCTGAGTGCCTTCAAGTTCACCTGAAACTATCACAACATTGTTAATTGGCTATATCTCAATATAAAATAAAAAGTTAAAAAAAAAACCAACCAAAACAGATGTTATTCATCCTGTTGCCAACAGAGAAATTGATGCTGTTGGAATGCAAGCGATTTGCCACTCTCCCAAAGTTTTGCCACTGGGAAATAGCAAAGCTGGAACTTGAGTGTTTTGACTCCAAATTCAGTGCTCTTCCTCTGACCCTGCAGCAGCCCGAGGTTGCTGGCAAATTCAGAAAGGATAGAAAGATGAGTTCCCGGTTCCTCCAGGGTTCCTTGCCTTGGCCTGTCACTACCTAAAAGCCCTGGATTCAGGTGCTTAGGCCTGCTTAGGCCTTCTTAGGCCTTGGGCTGAGGAAGCTAAGTCATGTGCCCTTCCAAGGCCTGTTTCATCAAAACCACTTTCCAGTGCAATTTAACCACAAGTGTCCTCACCTGGGTTTGGCTACATTCTTTCTCAGGGTCCCTCTTGGGTTCTTTCCATTAAGATCCCCCTTCAAAATCCCACTTCTACAGGAGGCCTTCTTTTTGTCTTTGGCTCAGGTTACTCTGCTTAAGGGCTTCCCTGCTGTCTCAGCGGGAAAGACTCTGCCTGCAATGCAGGAGATGCAGGTTCCCTGGGTTGGGAAGATCCTCTGGAGAAGGGACCAGCAACCCACTCCAGTATTCTTGCCTGGAAAATCCCGACAGAGGAGCCTGGTGGGCTATAGTCTATAGCAAAGAGTCAGACATAGCTGAAGTGACCGAGCACGCACTCTACTTAAAACCTTCTTGTCTTTTGAGTTGACTGTTTTCTCCTTCATTTTTCTGCCCTGGGTCCATGAGAGTCTATGCTAGATTCCAGATGTGGCTTCTTTAGAATATGAAAACTCCCAGCACCCCTGGGAGGCCCCCCCCATCTATGAGGAAGTTGATCACCCAACAGTACCCTCCCCTGTACACGCTCCAGGCCCAGCCCCCACTCCTGTTGCTCCCACTTTGGGTTCACCATCCTGGAGAAGGTTCAGGGTGGTGATGGAGTTAATGCAATCCAGTCAGAACCTGTGAGGAAAAGCTTGGCACTAGTATAAACCTCCCCACTACCAGGGCGGCCCTGTTCTCCATCATCTTCTGCTCCCTCTCCCCAGTAAAATGACCCATTTAAACCAGATTTTTCTTATTAACAAGCTTCCTACTAAATGGCTTCAGCTGTGCTTGTTGATTTATAGGGCTTAGGAAGCCCTGCTCAGCTGTGCCCCTCCCTGTCGGCCAAGGGCCTGAATCATCTTGTCCTGGTGACACGGGGGAAAGCAGGAGCCACCTTCCAAGTGGCAACTCCAGAAAGGGCTTCCTCTTTCCTCTTTCCTTCTTAAAGATTAGAGAAAATAACATAGTGGAACCCCTTGAACCATCAGCTTGCCAATCTTTTTGATTTGCTTCTCCCTGCTTCCCAAACTAACCTCAAGATAGATTATTTTAACTTGAATCCCGAACATTTTATCATTCCACCCATTTCAGTATATTTTCTAAGAGATAAAGACTCTTTGTCTTTTTAACATAACCACAATGCCATGAACACATCTAAAAATATTAACAATACGTTTTTATTTTTTCCCTTCATTTACTTTTAATTGAAGGATAATTACAATATTGTGCTGGTTTCTGCCATACGTCACCACGAATCAGCCACAGGTATACACATATCCCCTCCCTCTTGAGCGTCCCTTCCACCTCCCTCCCCATTCCACCCCCTAGGTTGTCACAGAGCCCTGGCTTGAGTGCCCTGAGTCATACAGCAAATTCCCACTCTATTTTAGATATGTCAGTGTATATGTTTCCATGCACTCTCTGTGTTCATTTCACTTTCTCCTTCCAACCCCTGCCCCCGTGTCCGTAAGTCTGTTCTCTATAACAATCTGTTTTTAATATTATCTAATATCCATTCAATGTTCATATTTTCTTGATTGTCTCATAATTTTTAAATACTTGATTCATTTAAATCAGGATCTAATCAATGCTCCCAAGTTCATTTGATTTAATATGACTCAAGTTTGTTTTTAATCTATAATGATTCCTCTCTTTTTTTTCAGGGACATCTTGACGTAGACAAGTTCCCGAAACATATGTACACTGTGCCATCACCAACACGGATATGCTGAAAACACCCTTGTCAGCACAGACCTTTCCTATAACAAGGGTTATTTATGTCCTTGGGTATGGTCCTAACCCACAAACCTCTGCCTGCTTTCCCTCAGAGTATCTTAAAAAAGCTAAATTGCATGTGAAAAGATGATCAATGTCACTAATCATCAGGGAAATACAATGAGATATCACCTTACACCTGTCAGAATAGCCATCATCAAAAAGGACACAAATAACGAACGTGGACAGGGTATGGAGAAAAGGGGGCTCTTCTACACTATTGGTAGGAATGTGAACTGGTACAGCCACTGTGGAAAAAAGTATGGAGGTTTCTCGCAAAATTAAAAATAGAACTACCATATGACCCAGAAATTATACTGCTGGGTATATATCTGAAAAACAGAAGCACCAATTTTAAAAGATAAATGTATTCCAGTGTTCACAGCAGCATTATTTACAGTGCCAAGATATGGGAGCAACATAAGTGTCCATCAACAGAGGAAAGGATAAAGAAGACATGACATATATATATTTGCACACTGCTGCTGCTAAGACATTTCAGTCGTGTCCGACTCTGTGCGACCCCATAGACGGCAGCCCACCAGGCTCTGCCATCCTGGGATTCTCCAGGCAAGAACACTGGAGTGGGTTGCCATTTCCTTCTCCACACACACACACACACACACACACAAATATATATATATATACTATGGAATATTATCTGCCCGTAAAAAAGAACAAAATTTTGCCATTTACGGCAACATGGATAGACTTGGAGAGCATTATGCTAAGTGAAATAAGTCAGAGAAAGACAAATACTATCTATCATATATAGATAGTGATAAATAGATCTATAGATCGCTAGATGTATAGATAGATAGCTCTATCGATATATTTATCTATTGATAGATCTATAGTGATAGTGATAGATAAATATAACAAACTAGTGAATAAAGCAAAAAAAAGAAGCAGAATCACGGAAACAGAGAAGAGAGTAATGGTCAACAGCAGTTGGATGGGAAGGGGAGGCCGTATAGGGATAGGAGATTATACAGTTAAAAAAAGGGTAATTATGGCATTATATGAAATCATGTGTGAGAAGCTTTTGAAAATTGTAAAGCACTGCAGAATTGAACAAATATTTCATTCAATAAAAAAGGAAGGTTAAATCATCTTACCCCAACACTGGTTACAATAATAGGATTCTACAGTGCTAATTAGTACCAGCCCATTCACCCCGATAACTCATATTTATTAGTACATCGCGACTGAACAACAATAAAGCATTTACCACAGCTCACCAGGGTTGGTCCTCTACCACCTCTGTTTTCCCAGGTAAGGAAATAAATAGAGGGACAGAAGAATCTGGTCTACTCTTTCTGATCAGTGGATGTGGGCTTTGAAATCAAAGTATCTGATGCATGCACCCACTTCTTAACCTCCGAAGGGCCCTGTCTCATGGCACAAGCTCTCAGGGCCTTTGTTGCACTTCCAAACTCCTCACACAGGGCCAGAGGGGGGGGTGAGAATCTGGATCATGAGTGTGTTTGCAGTCCTGGGGAGAGGTGAGGGCAAGGAAGCTGCAGAGGCACGGAGCTCTGGGTCTGCTGCAGATGGATTCCCTTTGTCCGACCTGGGCTTGTGCCCAGCCCCAGCAACTCCCCAGGGAGGCTGTGAACAGGCCTCCCCACCTCCTCTCTTTCACAAGTCCACACAAACCATCATTACCACATCTCTCAAGCCCACACAAATACCACATCCACATGCCCTCAGATCCACACCACTCAGCTCACAGGCCAGCCCCCACACAGCTCAGGCCTGCAAGCACGTACTTGTCCCCACTCCACACACACAAACACACACACACACTTCACTGTGCAGAATAAACAGACCCTGTAGGCTCTGGGAGGGCGGGGGGTGGAGGGCGCTGGTGTTTTCCCGATGGCAGCCAGAACTAAAGGCTGCCTGACTTTAGATAGAAAGATTGTTTATTGTCTATCTATCTGTCTATCCATCCATGTTTAATGAAACAGAAAGTGAAAGTGGCTCAATTGTGTCCAACTCTTTGCGACCCCATGGACTACAGCCCACCAGGCTCCTGTGTCCATTGAATTCTCCAGGCAAGAATACCGGAGTGGGTAGCCATTCCCTTGTCCAGGCCATCTTCCTGACCCAGGAAGATGGGTGTCTTCCACATTGCAGGCAGTTTCTTCACCGTCTGAGCCACCAGGGAAGCCCATCTATGTTTAATAGGGAAAAGGCAAAAGCTTTGGAGCTCCTGATCTCTGTAGGTCCAGGGAATCTAGAAGGAGCTTGACAATGGCCAGGGTGGAAGGGTTACAAGCAGGTGAGCAGCCAGCTGGATAAATAGGGCTAAATGGAATCTCTCCCCACCCTCCCCAACCATCTGAAGGAGGGGAGCACTAATCTGTGGTTCTAAGAGATAGAAAAACACCAACTGCTAGCAAGATAATCCAATTTCCTTTTTCCCTCTCTCTGAAGGGGACTGCCCCAGCCCTCCTCCAACTTCACGCTGAGTTTCAGTCTAGCTAGAACTCTTTACCCCCGCAGCAGAATTCATATCAAAGCCTCAGCCCCCCAGGGTTCATTAGGAGGCATTTATTTCTGCATATTCTTGGAGAGCAGGAGGCAGGATAACTTATTCGCAATGCAAATTGCTTGGCTGTAATTTCAACTCTCCCTCCCTTCTCACAGGGAGATTTTGCAGGTCATTAAAAATATATGATTGCCTCCAAAATAGCAGGGAGAGACACTCTGCTGGGCTGGATCAGATGCTGGTGCTGGAAGGCTCCTGAATGATGTGGCTCTAAGATGCCAGGCCCTTGCTCCCGTTCCAGCTTCTAGGCCCCAGATCACAGCGATGGTGGCCCAGATGGGACACAGACCCACTCTGTCTTCATTTCTGTCTTGTCTTTTAACTGCTGTGGCGCTTCCGAGCTCTCAGTTAACTCCTTTATAAAAAGAGGAATAAATAAGCACCTGGACCCAAAGCACATGGTTCGGAGTAGCTCTTTGGGCTAGGCCCTTCCCCACTCCACTGCTGTCAAGCTCAATGACTCATTGTTCATTCCATTGCCTTCCCCAATGTGGGTTCCTGGGACCCAGGAAAGGAAGTGTTGCTTGGATCTTCTGGTCATGACGAGGGTTTCACTTGGTGTTTACAGAGTTATAGTGGAAATTCAAAAGCCCCAGCAGTCTCTAGGCCTTTGCCTTCAACCTAATTGATCCCATAGACTGGTCAGTAACAGGGGAAGGAAGATCTAAGAGATATGAGCCCTGCTCAAAGCCATTGTCTCTGTGTAAAAGCAAGAGGTTCTAGCCAGGCAGGCAGGAAGCCACTCCTGCACGAGTCTGAGGCACTGACCTGCGATCTCTTGGCAGGATGGAGATCTCTTTAGTCCTGGTCCCCCTGAGTCTCATTTGCTCTAGCTCTGAACTGCAGGTCTAAGAGATGCCTTGCTTGGGACTTCCTGGTCCAGTGGGTAAGAATTTGCCTTGCAATGCAGGGGTCACTGGTTCAATCCCTGGTCTGGCAACTAAGATCCCAAAAGCCTTAGAGCAACTGAGCCTGTGCACCACAACTAGAGAGTCTGTGGGCCACCAATGAAGATCCCACATGCCGCAACTAAGACTCGACACAGCCAAATCAATAATAAATATTTTTAAATGTCCTGCTTGTGCATGTGTGCTAAGTCACTTCAGTTGTGTCCTGCTCTTTGTGACCCTACGGACCATAGCATGCCAGTCTCCTCTGTCTATGGAATTATCCAGGCAAGAATACTGGAGTGAGTTGCCCTGTCTTCCTCTAGGGGATCTTCCCAACCCAGGGATCGAACCTGCTTCTCTTAATATCTCTGGTCTCTTATGTCTCTTGCATTAGCAGGCAGATTCTTTACCCTTAGCACCACTTGGGAAGCCCCATCCTGCTTAAGTAATGATAAAGTTAGTTCACGGATCTGGACTCACAGAATGGAGGCTGACCCCAGGCCTAGCTCAAGCCAGGAGTTTCAACCCTAAATCAACCTGCACTTAACAGGAAACACCTCTTCATCAAGGCAAGCTATCACCAATCACAACTCCCAGTTCAGCTTCAGCTGGCTCATCTTACCCTGGACAATCGGGCCTGAGCCTTATAAGGAAATCCCCTAACCTCCCAGCAGGTCATGCCCTATTTCCAAGTCACTCTTTTGTTGCCTCTAATAGACTAAAGCCTCTCTCTTGACCAAAATCCCTTGAGAAGAACACTGTATTCCTCCAAGGCATGGGTGTTTTTCCTTGAATAAAGGACATCAAACTCATTACTAACTTGTTTTAGTTTTTTCATTTGACAATAATATGCACATAATCCTTGAGAAGCATGGCTGTATAATTGTTAGAGGAAAGTCCTGTATTTCAAAAGTTTTAAATTATCTTTTAAATTCAGATTTAAAACATACCTAGGAAAACAGTTTGGCAATTTCTCAAAATGTCAAACAGTTGATTTGACCCAATATTTCCACTCCTACATCTATAACTTAAGGAAATGAAAACACAGGGCCCCCTGAAAACTTGCACGTGAATGTTCATGGTGGCGTTACTCATAATTGCCAAAAAAGGGAAAACAATCCAAATGTCCATCAGAGAATGAGTGGATAAAGAAAACACGAGTCTCTCTCCTCTCTAGACTCTCACATATACACCTGCCTGCATTCAGCATTTAACTTCAACCATTTGATGAAAAAAATCAGTCTTCTCCCCATAAAGGGTTTGGAGCCAGGTCCTCTCCAGGAGCCTGGGAGGAGAGGTCACCTTCCCTCCTCTAAAGTCCTCCCTCCTCCACATACATCTTCTGCTTTAGCATCTTCAGCTTTTTGCATTTCCAGAAGCCTTCCATGCCTCTGTGCATCCTCATCGTGGAATGCTTTCTCCTGCATCTCTGCCCATGGACCACCTACTGGTCTTCCAGAGCCTTTCCCTGGAACCAGTTGGTTACCGCCTCCTCCTGGGTTGGGAAGCAGCACAGGCCCCTGAGACTGAACTCTTCAGGCGCAGAGACTGTGGCTCACTCCCCTGAATCCTGGTGGGCTGCAGGACATATGGTGGGTCTCTAGTGGGAAGAAAAAGGAAAAAAGAGGTAGAGGGACAGAAGGAAAAGGAAGATCATTTTTGTATTATATGTGTTTTTATATAATGATATCTTAAAAGAAAAGGAATTAGTTACAAAAGGTCTCTGATTTCTTCCATGTAATTTTTTGTTGGTATCTAATTTAATTCAATAATAAAGTGGAAAAGGAGAAAGGCACATTTTACATCCTAATGAAGTGAACAGATTTGAAGGTTTTAAAAACAATTATCTTTTATAGATAATATTGATTTATTCCCTATAAAAAAATCATTTTTTTCTCCCTTAGAATCACCTTGACCCTTACTGAATAAGAGCTGAATATGGAGCTTCTTTCTCTTTGTTCAAGTGGAAAGCACACACACAATTGTTGCCTTTCAAATCAGAAGAGGTTTAACTTCTTTGTTTTGGTCCAAACCCATCCCCCTCAACACTCCCTGTGTACAAATGCATCAAATTTGTGGACTTCAAAGGGCGTTCCACGTGAGTGCTGGAGATATGGGGGTTCAGAAGGTGGGAATGGCCCCTTTTTATTAGTTAGCATTTACTAAGTCTTTATAATCATTAACTAGTTTGAGTTTTGGAGTACTTCTTTTTAAAATTTTATTGTAATTGATTTACTATGTTGTTGTGTTAATTTCTGCTATACAGCAGTGACTCGCTTATACATATGTATAACCTTTTTCATATTGATGGAATAATTCTTGTAGGCATTGATGAGAACTGTCTGGACATAGCAGGGTGGAAACTGATCTGCTGACTGGTAGATGTGGTCCTGTCCCTATGCAGGTCCCTTTATGAGACACGTTACAGAACTGGGGGCTGTATGGCTCAGAGGACAAAAATGTTGAAATGATTTCTTGCCCTGACTCTGTCATTAACCAGCTGTGTGACCTTGGCTGCAGCCTCAGCTGTACTATGGCTGGCTTCAATCAGGGAAAGCAAATAGGTAGCACATGTGCCATGACTGGTGCCCTCCTGTCACCAGGGCAGACATCGTTAATCAATCCCAGCCTTTCTCCTGAGCCTGGACAGGCTTCATAATCCCATGTGCCTACAATTGAGCTGACTGCTGCAGCTTATTTACCATGCCTGGACTAAATGATCTCTTGCCTGTCCCTTCCAAGACTAACATTCAATAATGTTAACTATTACAGCTATTCCTTTTGTTGTGGCAACCACCACCAACAGACTCTACAAAATTGTGCTCTTCCA
The DNA here is from genome assembly GCA_006410875.1 of Neotragus pygmaeus. Classification (NCBI taxonomy): domain Eukaryota; kingdom Metazoa; phylum Chordata; class Mammalia; order Artiodactyla; family Bovidae; genus Neotragus; species Neotragus pygmaeus. Next base: position 82,814 of record SJYV01019353.1, read on the forward strand.
TTCCAAGGATCACAGAGAATTTCCCTCCTCAAAATACTCCTGAGAAACAGGAAAATAAGCATTCCATCCTAACCGTCCCAGGGGTTGAGTCTGCATGAAGCCAAGGGGGGTGGCCTGGATACTCTAAAATAAGTTCCAAGCAGGGCTGAAAGCAAAGGTAGCCACAGCAAATACTTCTTCCTTCAGCACTGAGGGCCGGGAGCCAGTCCTTCTGTCTAAAGGGAATTCTTATAGAAGTTAATGAGAATTTGGCATTAAAATGAATAGGTTGCTCTCATTCACTGCTGGTGGAAATGTAAAATGGTGCTACTGCTTTGGAAAACAGTCTGGCAGTTCCTCAAAATGTTAAATACAGAGTTACCACATGACTCAGCAATTCTACACCTAGGTATATACCCAAGAGAAATAGACACATATGTCCACATAAAAACTTGTACATGAATGTTTACAGTAGCACTGTTGATAATAGCTAAAAAGAAGCAATCAAAACGTCCATCAACTGATGAATACATAAATACAAAATGTGCTATATCCATAGATGGAATATTATTCAACTATAAAAAGGAATTAAGTATATACATGCATGAACCTTGAAAACCTCATACTAAGTGAAAGAAGCTAGTCACAAAACACCACAAACTGTGTGATTTCATTTATGTGAAATATCCAGAATAGATAGTTCTACAAAGAAAGATTAGTGGTTGCCTACGGTTGAGGGGGCTGGAGGGTTTGGGGGTGATGGTTAAGGGCTACAAGGTTTTGGGGTGATGAAAATGTCCTAAAATGGACTGTGGTGTTGGTTGCCCAACATTGTCAGTGTGCCAAAAGCCATTGAATTGTATGCTTTAAATAAGTGGATTGTATGGTATGTGAATTATATCCAAAACTGTTAAAAAGCAAAGCCGTCATATTAAAAACTTTTTAAAAATAAAATTAGCAGTTTCCAGTTTTGAGGAAATTTTCATGTGGCAAGTTAAAGTTGTGTTTGTACGCTGATGTGTTTATGTGTCCTAACAGTGACAATAGAATGAAGTGAAGTGAAAGTTGCTCACTCGTGTCTGACTATTTGCGACCCCATGGACTATACAGTCCATGGAATTCTCCTGGTCAGAATATTGGAGAGGGTAGCCTTTCCCTTTTCCAGGGGTTCTTTCCAACTCAGGACTGAACCCAGGTCTCTGGCATTGTAGGCCGATTCTTCACCAGCTGAGCCACAAGGGAAGCCCAAGAATACCGGAGTGGGTAACCTATCCCTTCTCCAGGGGATCTTCCTGACCCAGGAATCAAATTGGGGTCATCTGCATTGCAGGAGGATTCCTTACCAACTGAGGCACCAGGGAAGCCCAATAATAGGCCAGCGTCCTACAAAATGTCCTATGATCTTCCAGTAATTAACATGGCTAGATACTATTCTGATTTTTTAAGGCTTGACTAATGGGTCACAATCCATACCCAGTGCCTTTCATTTATTGACAAGAAATGAGAAATATATATATTTAACCCCCGACATCATGCCTGTCTCCTCCTTATAACTTTAATCCCTCTCCTTGGCTTGTAAGATACAGTCAGAACATATGCAGCTCTCAACAAGCTGCCCTTATTCAACTAAGTAGGGCATCTCCTGTGGAGAAGGCAATGGCATCCCACTCTAATACTCTTGCCTGGAAAATCCCATGGATGGAAGAGCCTGGTGGGCTGCAGTCCATGGGGTCGCACAGAGTCGGACACGACTGAGCGACTTCACTTCCACTTCTCACTTTCATGCATTGGAGAAGGAAATGGCAACCCACTCCAGTGTTCTTGCCTGGAGAATCCCAGGGACGGGGGAGCCTGGTGGGCTGCTGTCTATGGGGTTGCACAGAGTCGGACAGCACTGAAGTGACTTAGAAGCAGCAGCAGCAGCAGAGTGTCTCCTGAAGCCTTCCCTAACACCCTCTGTTCTCTCGTCATTCAGAACGGCGCACTCTTGCTCTGCAGTCCACCTGAGCAATTTCTACACCTTCGTACCTTCAGAGATGAGATTCCCCCTGTCCTTTACACATTGCTCCATCCACCCTGTTGTTCCTTATCTGGTAAAATGCAACTCACTTCTTAGGAAACGAAGCCTTCTCTGGGTCTCCAGACAACCGATTTGTGCCCATAACTCTGTACAGATCTCATCGCTGACATATGCTTTATGGACTTATCTGCCTCCTCCCCATCAGGGCAGGGGTGATGTTGCAGAGATTTATGAAATCCCAGGGCTTAGCAGCATGCCTTACACAGAGTGGGCCCTCAGAGCAGAGGCAGACTGATAACACTTGATGGCTCTGAGCTCGTGATAGAGAAAGTGCATTCATTATCTGAGTAGATAATGTGCTGGGTTTTTTCTTTTGGAATGGAGGAGAGGCAACCTAATTCAAGCATAAACAGAACCTTTAAGAGTCCGCTTTTGTTCCAGTGATCTCTGATAACTTTTTTCTGCAAAAATCCAGTTGTGTGAAATTATAGACACATTACCCACCCTGATAGCTCAATTGGTAAAGTATTCGCTTGCAGTGCAGGAGACCCCGGTTAGATTCCTGGGTCAGGAAGATCCCCTGGAGAAGGGATAGGTTACTCACTCCAGTATTCTTGGGCTTCCCTTATAGTTCAGCTGGTAAAGAATCTGCCTGAAATGTGGGAGACCTGGGTTTGATTCCTGGGTTGGGAAGATCTCCTGGAGAAGGGAAAGGCTACCTGCTCCAGTATTCTGTCCTGGAGAATTCCATGGACTGTCCATGGAGTCCCAAAGAGTTGAACACCACTAAGCAACTTTCACTGTTATACACCTAGTTAAGGGTGTCTCCTCCTTTTGACAGTTTGTGGAAAGTGGAGAAGACAGGGAAAAGTCCAGCTACTCTGGGCCTAACTCTGACCAATGAGGAGGAAGTGGTTGGAGAAGTAGTGGAAACTTGAGAGAAAACCCCCATATTGACATTGACTGACCACCACAGTGGGCAGGGAAAGTGTTCTGCCACATCTGTGCTGTGTGGCAGCCCTGGCAGCTAACCCCAGGACATGGAGAGTTGTAAGTTTTGTGTGTGCTGCTGTGCTAGTTGCATACGTGTGAAATCACTCGAGGGTTTTATACACACACACATGTATATGCATTATATATAATATATATATACATATATATGTATATATATATAAACACACACACAATATCTTGGGCTATCTTACATAGCCCTTGTGTGATTTAAAATTCATCTCCAGGCAACAACACTGGAGTGGGTAGCCATTCCCTTCTCCAGGGAATCTTCCCAACCCAGGGATTGAACATGGGTCTCCTGCATTGCAGGCAGATTTTTTTTTACCATCTAAGCCACCAGGGAAACCCAATAAATATTTATATTTATCAACATGTATATAACCATATTAATGTTGCATAAATGTAATTGCATTATTGTACAATTAAATTTTTTCCCCAACAGTTTATTGGAGTATAGTTGCTTTACAGTGTTATGTTAGTTTCTGTGGTACAACAAAGTGAATCAGTTACACATATACATATATATACTCTTTTTTTCAGTTTCTTTCCCCATATAGGTCATTTCAGAGCATTTTTATAGAGTTGCTTGTGCTATACAGTAGGTTTTATTAGTTATCTGTTTTGTATATCATAGTGTGTACATGTCAATCCCAGTCTCCCAATTTATCCTCCCCATCTCCTCTCCTCTCTCCATAACCATAAGTTTGTTTTTTAAATCTGTGACTCTATTTCTTCCCAGCAGTTTAAAGAGCCTTTCTCTCCCTTCCCACTCTGCTCTCCAATTTGGGGACAACTGATCTAACTAAGCACAATTCCAGGAAGCAGAGTTCCTTCTCCCAACTTGAGGATGGGAAGAATAAGTCTCAGTGATCTGAAGGAATGGCCCAAGCCCCACAGCTGGGGGATGACAGACCCAGTTCCCCAGCGCCTCCTAGATAAAGTCTCCTGGTCACTCTGCTTACCCTGGCTGCAGGGAAGGGCGCTGGGACAGGGGCAAGAGGAGGGTGAGAAATCAGAAGGGCACCTACAAGTTGTCCAGAGCCAGAAATGCCATGTAAATCATTTAGGAACAAATAGGAACTGATCCTCGTCCCCCTTTAAAAATATTAGAACATGCAAGAATAAGCTTTTTTCATGAAGCCTCTCCGCTTCATACAATTCCAGGGCTTGAAACCTTATACACAGCCAGCAAGGTCTGATGGAAAAGCCGCCTTCTGTGGTGTATACAGAGTAAGTGATGGCCCCATAAAACATGGAGTTCTTTAATCTGTTGAGGGAGCAGCCCGACAAGACACCGTGAGGGCACAGCTGTGTTTACTCCAGGGTCACCTAGTGTTATTTATAATAAATGCTTTCGCTTTTGCTCTCTGGTGACCACCTTCCCCTTCCCAGGATATGAAGTATGTTACTGCAGAACCAGACGCTGTTAATGGGCCCACACGGCTATGAACACACCAGCCGGTCCAAACTTTATAGCATCCATCACGGGACACCGGGCTCCTTATTAAAGAGCGAGCTTTTACAGCATTTTCCAGAGCACCATATTTTCTAGACCCAACCCGCAGTGAGATCGCTATAGGGAGTGGTATTGCATTATAGGCCGTTAGATGGGGTCTGGGCCTCGGCAGTCAGGCAAGAAAATCATCGAATAGTATTTATGATGTGCGGTCCTGTGTTGACGTGGTGCTAAGGGCCATATGAGGAGAGGTAGACCGTCTTGAGGCTTTTCCCTTAAGAGCTTCCATTTGGAAAGTGAACACTGAAGCATACATAAAAATTATGACCCAATTCACCATGTACAGTGTGGAGCAAAAATGTAATTAAATTTGATTTATTGCATGTAGTACAAACTTCGATCTACTCAACCTTTCTGGGCCACCAGAAGTTCTTTTTTGTTTCAGTCATTTAATGTCTTATAGATTGGTCTTGGGCTCCCTTTCCTATTTAGGAAGCAGAGTTTACCAATTATAATCTTATCTTTCTTGGATGGCCAAGGATCTGGTGGTGTCAGACTGATGTTTGTAAATGTTTTTTTGCTCCCTGAACTCCGGGGTGGACTGGGGATTAAGGCGACTGGCTTTGATGTCAAAACCTGGCTCCATTGCTATGGTTCCATTGCTTAATTTAACAAGCTGGTTGGCCTGGGGCAAGCTGTGTCACCAGGCTGAGCTTCTGAGCCTTAGTGTTCTCATCTGTGAAGTGGAACTGATAGTAGTTCCTTGGCTAGGATTAGAGATGATGAGTGTAGATCCTTAATCATAGTATCTGCTACATTTGTTGTTCATTCACTAAGTTGTGTCCAATTCTTTTGGACCCCATGGACTCAGCGTGCCAGGCTCCCCTGTCCTTCATTGTCTCCCGGAGGTTGCTCAAATTCATGTTCATTGAGTTGGTGCTGCTGTCTAACCATCTCGTCCTCTGCTGCCCTCTTCTCTTTTTGCCTTCAATCTGCTACATAAGAAGCACCAAACAAATCAGAGTTCTTATCCATTGTGTCAAGATAGGATGGAATGTGAATAGAGCTCAGAGAGATCTCTCCTCGGAGAAGGCAACGGCACCCCACTCCAGTACTCTTGCCTGGAAAATCCCATGGATGGAGGAGCCTGGTGGGCTGCAGTCCATGGGATCGTGAAGAGTCAGACACGACTGAGCGACTTCACTTTCACCTTTCATTTTCATGCATTGGAGAAGGGAATGGTAACCCAGTCCAGTGTTCTTGCCTGGAGAATCCCACGGACAGCAGAACCTGGTGGGCTGCCGTCTATGGGGTTGCACAGAGTTGGACACGACTGACGTTACTTAGCAGTAGCAGATCTCTCCTACCCTAGAAATATTGACTGCTGGTAGTGAATATTATTATGCCTGCCCAGATCCCCTCCTCAGGGTTTAGCCACCTGTCCTTAGCAGCTGGGAACATCAGCTGCTGACTATTCACAGTTGTGTTCCTGGCTGGATAGAGCCCATAGCCACCAGGCACTGTCTGGCCCAAGGTTACATTCCCTCCCAGGCTGGATGACCTAGAGACAAAAATTCAGCCCCATTGCCTCAGTTTGGTACAATTTTGAAGGGCTGCCCTGGCTCCTGAGTTGCTTGTCGGATCAGCTGAGGCCTCAGATGCAGGTCAGTGTCTCCTTCTGCTGTGAGTTTACCCCTTACAGGTGCACTTGCTGAGAGCTCTCCCCAGGAAACCTGCGGACCCCGACTTTTCCAGTTGAGAGTCTATCTCAATCTAAGATCTTGCTTGAAAGTACATTGTTGATTTAAAATTTTCTTCAAATTTGTATGTTTCTCTTAAAAGTAATAAGCAGTAAAAAATATTAGTAGATTGTATTTTCTGGTTATTTAGGTCTCAGTTATCTGTATTTGTTTCCTATTGCTACTGTAACAAATCATTTAGTGGCTTAAAACAGCAGACATTTATTATCTTAAATTCTATAGTCTGTAAGTCTGAAGTGGGTCTCACCAGGCTAAAATCAAGGTCTCAGCAGGATTCTGTTCCTTTTCAGAGGCTCTAGGGGAGAATCTATTTCCTTGATCTTTCCAGTTTCTAGAAGCTGCCCTGGTTCCTTGGCTCATGGCCTTCTTCCTCCATTTTCAGGGCCAGCAGTAGTGGATCTACTTAAATTTGACATCACTCTGACCTCCTCTTCTGCCTGTCTTATACTTTTAAGGACCTTGGGATAACATTTAGGCCTACCTGGTTAATCCAGGGTTATCTCCCTGTTTTAAAGTCAACTGATTAGCAACCTTAATTCCATCCGAAACTTTAATTCCCCTTTGTCATGTAATGTAACATATTCACAGGTTCCTGGATTAGGATGTGGACATCTTTAGAGGGTCATTATTCTGTCTACCACACCAATCAAAGTTTTACTGTTTAACTTGATAAGACAAATGGGAAGCAGAGCAAAGTAAGCCAAGATGAACTTACTTGGGCAATTACAATGTGTATACATTTTGTCATCTGGGATGTTTCAAGGTTCCGAACATCTGGGAAGCAGAGTCTGGTGAGAGGGGGAGCTTTGGGAGGAAGTGGCAGTAGCATAGGCAAAACTAAAAGTGACAAAGGCGTGAAGGTCCCTAACTTACACAATGCAAAAAACTAGAAGGTTGTGCTTTGAATATATTTGAAAGGAGAGTCTGATGTAATGGTTAAATCCAGTTATGTCTTTGGGCTATGTTAGCTATCCTGACTTATCAAGAGGTGAAGGCCAAGAGAGGCTATGGAAGGATGGTACCCTTTGTCTGACATGAAACTGATTGTCACATGGGCAGCCACATGAAGAAATTTTGTCTAAATTTAACCAGCACTGTTTGGGATCAAATGCAACACCAGATTTCCAGCAGTTGGGAGGCATTTAAATTCAGGGTAGCTCCATCAGTGAGAGAACTGCTGACTTCCAATACTCTTATTTGTGTCTTTAGCGCCCAAGACTCTCTAGTTACTATTAGTAACTGACATCTCTGGCTTGTTGTTCAGTCGCTTAGTCATGTCTGACACTTTGTGACCCCATGAACTGCAGCATGTCAGGTTTCCCTGTCCTTCACCATCTCCTGGAGTTTGCTCAAACTCATATCCATTGAGTCAGTGGTGCCATCCAACCATCTCATCCCGTGTCATCTCTTCTCCTCCTGCCTTCAACCTTCAACCGCCTTCAACAGCATCAGGGTCTTTTCTAATGAGTCAGCTCTTGGCATCAGGTGGCCAAAGTATTGGAGCTTCAGCTTCAGCATCAGTCCTTCCAATGAATATTCAGGCTTGATTTCCTTTAGGATTGACTGATTTGATCTCCTTGCAGTCCAAGGACTCTCAAGAGTCTTGTCCAGCACCACAGTTCAGAAGCATGAATTCTTTGGCTCTCAGCTTTCTTTATGGTCCACCTCTCACATGCATATATGACTACTGGAAAAACCATAGCTTTGACTAGACAAACCTTGGTTGGCAAATTAATGTCTCTGCTTTTTAAATACGCTATCTAGGTTTGTCATAGCTTTTCTTCCAAGGAGCAAGCATCTTTTAATTTCATGGCTGCAATCACCATCTGCAGTGATTTTGGAGCCCAAGAAAATAAAATCTGTCACTGTTTCCATTGTTTCCTCATCTATTAGGGCTCAGCATTGCAGGACAGAGAGCGGGTTCAAGGTGCATATGAGGATGGTATCCCTTTCCTCAGTGAACCCTTTTGTTCACATTTATAATCCACTAAATAAGAGCTTAAAAGTCCAGGCAAGATGCAGTTGAAAAAGGCTGGATGATCTGATCAGGTTCCTCTGCTCTAGCAGAGCTGAATGTCTGGGGCTTCCAGGCAAGTTATTTGTGAATATATATAAGGAAATCTAAGGTATGTTTTAAATAAACATACCAGAGCATATGCATCCCACATGACTCTCTCCTTTAACACAGTCCCCTTGGAAGATGAATCACTTATTCCAAAGATACTGTTAAATACAATCTGGATCATTTCTTTTTAGACACTTAAGTGTGTATTTTGGAGTATCTTGATAGAGGCAAATGCTTATCCTTTAAAGGTAGATTTGATTTTTACCAACAGTCAAAACTCATTTGTATCAAAGTCTGGGAAATCAGGTGACTAATCAAATGAAGTTATACCATTTTAGATTAAAGATGAGTCTGATATAATTGAATGAGACTAGTTTTCTCCTGAGGATTGTAGATGGCTCTGAGTAAGAATAATGGCCTCATTGATGGGGTTATTTGGCACTTTTCAAAGTGATGTCATTAAGACATTGTGCACTTTTGAGAGTAGTAACTTCTAGAATTTGTCTTAAAGTTTATTTCTTCAAAGAGACATTGTATCTTAGTGAGTAAAAGCACAGATTCTAAAGTCAATCCTGGAACCAAAGTTCAGCTCCATAATTTTTCAGCTGTATGACCTCAAGCAAGTCACTTATCCTCTCTGAGCTTCATTTTCTTCATCTGAATAGGAGGCTACCTTCAAGATACACACACTTTCCAGGGAGAGAGCAGTATCACTGCTCTGAAAGCCTCTGGTGATAGCCTAAGTATGGAAAACAGCCTCACTGATAGTGGGAAATTCTCCTGAAAGTGGGCAAAGTGTTTGCATCAGATTGTGGCCAAATTCCAGGGGAGGCGGAGGAGGTGACAGACAGAACCACTTAGTGTTCCTTCTCGGCCCACAAGTTGACACTCTGATCGAGCACTTTTCCTAACACATGTTCCTGGAGAGTAGTTTGTTATCTGGGGTGGAGGGGGCTGCTGGCTGCCCACCCCTATTCCTGCCTGGAACTGCCCCCCACCTCCTCATGTAGTCCCTTCTCATATGATGACTTAAGAAAAGCCCTGAGTGGCCAGAGGAAACATAGCATCGGTTGCAGTTTATTGTCCCGCTGGTCTTCATTTGTTCATTCATTCATTCATTCATCTTATGCAAGAGAGAAGTCAGCAAACAGTCTTGCAGCTAAGAGGCCTATTATGGACTGAACTGTGTCTCCCCCCAATTCACATGTTGACGTCCTACTCTCGGTATGTCAGAATGTAAGTGTATTTGGAGATAAGACCTTTGAAGAGGTAATTAAGGTAAAGCGAAGTCATATAGGTAGGTCCTAATCCACTATAACTGGTGTCCTTATAAGCAAAAGGAATTAGGACACAGATAACAGGCTGAGGATATAGTGAGAAGGTATCTTCTGGAAGCCAAGGAGTGGCCTCAGCGGAAACAAACCTTGCAGATGCCTTGATCTTGGGTTACTAGCCTCTAGAACTGTTGAGAATATAAATTCCTATGTTTATGCTACCCAGCCTGTGATATTTCATTAGGGCATCCTGAGCAAACGAATACAAGGCTTAAGCTTCATTTTCAGGCCTGAACTTAAGGGTTGGGGAGGGTATGGAGGCCTCCCGGAAGAGTCCTACACAGAGATGCTCTCAGAAGATCTGGGTGCCAAGGCCGAATGGTGCTGGGTATTTGGTACAAATACCTCCTGGGTTTTCCATCCACACATCTGTGACCCATGCCCTGGCTGTTCCATCTGTACCCGCTGAGTAGCCTTCTTGACTTCCAAGCCAGTCCAAGGCAGCTCACCCAGGTAACTCCACACTAGACTGCCCTGAAAACCGAAAGTGGCTTTCAGACCTCTTGGGAGTGACTCAGACCAGGAGGACACTCTACTGAAGTGATTAATTTTTTTTTTTTACAAAAACAGATTTATTTACATAATCCTATCTGCTAACTGCTTTTATCCATTCTTTGCTGTTGCTTGAATAAGAACCTGTTAAATGACCCAAACTGGACCTTCTACCTGCCTTTTGAAAGGACAGAGTCACAAACTTAAATGCATATTGAGTAAATGTGCTTTATTTTCCAAGACAGCAACTATGTGATCTGGAACTGACCGTACTCAGAAGTGCCAGCCATGATTTTCTTTTTCTGAAAATCCTCTCCATCTGTCTGTTTCTCACCTCATGGGAAGTCAGATGCTGCCCTAGTCATAGGGCTCACTCAACAAGTCACTGTGAGCATCAACTATTATGAATACAGATGTGTTCCTACGTGGTCAGCACCAATTTGTAACCCAGGAAGTCTTTGTTAAATATTGAAATGAAAATGGCTTCCCTGTGGTGGTATTTCCATTTCCTCATCTGTAAATAAGGAGCTTTAAAGTGATTTCTAAGATACCTTCCCTCTGCCAAGATTGTGATTCTGTTCTATAAGATGGGCAAATGTGCGAGTCTTTCTCTGCCCTCACCCAGCAAGCCATCATTCTAACCCAAATACCATTTATTGCATTCATTAGCTTAATAAATGCTATTGAGTGAGGGACAGAATTAATTAATGAATGCCTACTGAGTTCCCAGCCCCAAGGAACACAGATAAATAAGACAGTTTCTGCCTGTCAGGAGCTCATACTCTGAAGGGGGAGACAAATGTGTAAACAGATGTGCTGCTCAGTTCGACTTTCTTTTCAGTTAGTTTTACTTATTATGATAATAAACACTTTAATGTATTTCATGCCTTCTCGGCATCAAGCAATCTGATGGGTGTTGTACAGTGAGTCCTCATACTCACTTTCAAGGTATTATTATTAAAGGTTAGAAAACAAAGGTCAAGAACCTGTGTCTGGTTAACTCCTCGTCCACAGATGTGAGAAGAGCTACATGAGCTTCACTGATTCTGGAAAGAAGAGCCAAATGACACCATAACTCCATCTCAGTGAAAGGCAGCAAGTGTGGTTGATTTTATTTTCCATTCATTCACTTAATCAACATTTATTGTGCATCTTCTCAGTGTCTGTAAAGTTTTAAAATTAAGTAATCTTCTCTCCTGCTCCTGGTGCAGATGGTTTTAGCAAAGGAGAAAAAGAAATGTCAGCTAGTGATTACACCAAAATGGAACAGAGTGCTCTGGGATCCCAGAGGAGAGAGCAGCAACGAACTTAGGGCTGGAGTAGTTGGGGAGGGTAAACTTTGAGCTGAGTTTTGAAGGATAGATAGGAAGAATTCATTAGGCAGAAGGAAAAGGTGGGAAGCTTCAACCAGAGGAAACAGAAAATACAAAACTTAGTGATATGCAGAACACTGCATTTGGGGAACGATGAGCAACTCTGTTTGGCTGAGCATGGAGGAAGTGTATGAGCCTTGAGGATGGAGGAGCCAGATGGATAGGTTGGAAAGGGTGGTGTTGAAGGGTCCCGTTCAGAATTTATCTATTGACTGATGGATTCTTTTCCCGGGGGGATGGTGACATCATCTGATTTGCTTCAGTGCAGAGCAGTGTTTATCAGTCCTGGCTGCACATCAGAATAACATGGGGAGATTTAAAAAAAAAAAAAATCTTGATGCCAAACGCTGCACATCAGTTCAATTAAGCAAGAATTCCCAGAAGTAGGATTCAGGTATTCGGTAGTTTTAAAAAGCTCTCCAGGCGATTCCAATATGCAACCAAGGCTGAAAACCACTGGTGTGGAGAATTACTCCAAAGAAGAAAGAAGTTGTGACCAGAAGGCCAGTTAGGGGACTACTGGAGGCCTGGAGAACTGCTCCAAGGCAGTGGTTTTCCAACTTCAGTGCATCAGGATCACCTGGAAGCCTTGTGAACTTGCTGAGTCCCAGCCCCAAGCTTCAGGAGGTCTAGGATGAGACCAGAGAGCTTATATTTCTAGCCATTTCCCAGGTGGTGGCAATGCTGCTGGTGTAGGGACTTCACTTTGAGAACCACAGGTCTGTGGCCAGGCTGTGCGATGGAGAGGAGAAAAAGGACTGGGAGGTATTTTGGAGGCAGGGAGAGGGGGATCTGGCAACCAGCTGAATGGTGAGGCACTGATACTAACCAAAATGGGAGCGGAGAAGGCCTTTTTGTTCTGTTTATGATATGGGAGAGAAGATGATTGGACATGTTGGACTGGACTTATTTGTTGAGAAGATCTAGGTGAAGGCAACTAGACAGCAGCTGGGAATACTTCTCTAGCTATCTGGAAGAAGTGAGGCAAATTCTGGGACAAATCAGGACCTCAGATTTAATCTAATTCAAGATAGCTATGAACTGTTGACTCTGTACTGCTTGAGAGTGTATACTACTTCTACTGGAGCCACATTTTTCTGGTTATATTTAATCAATAAAAGACTGCGGTGATGTCTTTGGAACCACTCTACAAAAACAAAAGATCCACATTACACAAACCCATTAAACCTGGTAGTTAAATATACATGAGTCAAAAGTTAAAACCACCTCCCTCGATTTTTTTGAATTTATCTTCACACATGAATGTGAAAAGCCAAAAAACCCCACCAAAACCCTTTATTTCTCTATTAGATTGGTAATTTTATGTTTTCCTCTCATTTGCGAGCAGAATCCAGGACTCTTGGCTGAGCCTCAGTTCTTCAGTGGGCTGGATTTACTGGAGTGGGTTGCCATGCCCTTCTCTAGCGGATCTTCTTGACCCAGGGATCAAACACACGTCTCTTATGTCTCCTGCATTGGCAGGCACGAGCTTTACCACCAGCGCCACCTGGGAAGCCCAGCAATGGCTAAGGATGATTTTCAACTCCCGTGTTCCTCCAGTTTTCCTTTGAGTCAGTGTCAATTTTACCAGAAGGATCTCCAGGAGCTTGTAACACTGGTAAAGTTTCTGGGTTTTTTTTTGCCCATTTGAATTTAACTTTTTCAGAGTACATTTCTATCAAAAAATAGTAAGGCCCTATTGTCAGAGCTCTGTCCTTAAAGGTATTTCCAAACTTGTTTCTTATTCCTTACTTGACAAGTGCTGTCACAGTGCTCCATCACTCTTGGCCTAACAGCTACCAATAAACAGAAAATTATTTCTAACCAGCTAACACGCTGTTTACTTTCCAGAGAAACTGCACTTTCTAATCTGACAGTTGATCAAGGGGTATCCCGCTGCTGTCAGCAGGGAGAATGTTTAAACACAGAGATGGAAGTTTAAACATTTTCTCATTATCACAGAATAAGGGGGGGAAAAACACAAATAAATAAATAAGTAAAAATGGCAACCAGACTCTCTAACCCCCCGCTGGGAGCGTAATGAAGCTGCATCATGTGACCAAGAGGAGCAGGCTTTTATCTCTGGCCCCAGTACCGTTACTCAAGTGACACCTGTCACATGACCCAACTTCCGTCTTTTATCTGCCTTCCCCAGCCACCCTTGTGGGGAATTGTCTTTTCCAGAGATGTGTGGCCCGTGGTGGCCATTGTAGTGGGTTCTGTCAGTGCCATCAGCCTGGCCTTTTGCATTTCCTGCCTTGAATCCCCTAGATGTCTCCTCAAATCTTATTTAAATATGATAAATCACAAAAACCTCCAAACCTAAAATACCAAAAAAAAAAAAAAAAAAATCTCAGGGAGGGCAAAACACATCAGTGCTGTTATTATATTTCATACATGTTTGCAGGATTTGGAATTTGGAGAGAAACAAATTGTAGCACACTAATCTTCATTTCTGAATGTTTATTAGAGCAGGGGGTTAATAAAACCCAAGTGTACTTTGTTTGTGGGCTTCCCTGGTCTTTCTGATGGTAAAGAATCTGCCTGCAACGTGGGAGACCTGGGTTCGATCCCTGGGTTGGGAAGATCCCCTGGAGAAGGGAGTGGCAACCCACTCCAATATTCTTGCCTGGAGAATTCCATAGACAGAGGGATCTGGTGGGCTGCAGTCCATGGGGTCGCAAAGAGTTGGACACGACTGAGCAACTCACATACACACACTTCTGAGAATGCCTGCAACTTTAACTAGNGTGGCAACCCACTCCAATATTCTTGCCTGGAGAATTCCATAGACAGAGGGATCTGGTGGGCTGCAGTCCATGGGGTCGCAAAGAGTTGGACACGACTGAGCAACTCACATACACACACTTCTGAGAATGCCTGCAACTTTAACTAGCAAGGCTCCCACAGAGAACCACAGTCACAAACAACCGGCGCTGGGTGTTGCGGCTTTTCCTCCCCAACTTCATTCTAAATCCCAATTTAACTCTTTTACTTGATTTCTTTTTAAAGAATATTCGTTATTTATGTATTTGACTGCACCTGGTCTTCACTGTAGCATGTGGAGTCTTTAGTTGCTGCATGTAGGACCTAGTTCCCTGATCAGGGATTGAACCCGGCCCTTCTGCATTAGAAGCTCAGAGTCTTAGACACTGGACCTTCAGGGAAGAGAAATAAGAAACCTCTTTTACCTGGTTTCTTATTGTCCTTCTGGCCTCCTGCATCACTTTGCTAGCTAGAACCCTACGGCTTTGAACCTTTCATTTCCCTGGTCCTTTTATCTTCCACTTTCTTATGGCTATGATGGGAACCAACCTGACATTCATCACAACCACCATCCCTGAACAGCACCACTACCACAAGTCAGCTGATTTTTATGGTGCTTACTGTCTGCCAGGCACTATTTAAAATACTTTAAATGTATCAACTCATTTGATCTTCACGAGCAAGGCTGTGACATAAACATTATTAGTATCCTCATTTTACAAAGGAGGAAATGAGAGCACAGAGAAGTGTAGTAACTTGTCCAAGGTCACACAGCCAGATCCAAAAGCAGTCTGGCTCGTAATCCTGCTCCACATGGAGTAGTCTTCGGTCTTCTCTCAATCTTCACCCAGGCACTTTTCTTTTTCCCCTCTCGTAGAGGATGCGTGTCTCTTATCTTCTTCCAGGCAAATGTAAGCTCTTAATCTCATTTCCTTCAATCTGATTCTTCACTGATTCATTCGTTATATATTCCACAAATATTTATTAAACACAGATTATGTGTCATGCACAATTCCAGATGCTTGTGATACATCAGTGAACAAAACATTAAAATCCTTGCTCCTGTGGGACTCATTTTCTAGTAGGGGGAGAGAGAAAATACAGTTGACCCTTGAACAACCTGAGTTCGAACATGGGTTCACTTATATGCAGATTTTTTTTTTTCAGTAGTAAACAGTACAGTGCTATAAGATCTGCGATTTTTTGAATCCATGGGTATGGAGGAACCACCAATATAGAGGACTGACTATAGTTTTATTCGAATTTTTGACTGTGTGGGTGGGGGTCGATGCCCCCTAACCCCTGAGTTGTTCAAGAGTCACTTGTAAACAATAAATATAAAACATCATTATATCATATATAAAGAAAAAAACCCAGAGTCAAGGGGGTAAAGAAGGGTGGGGTCACAATTAAACAACTGGCAGAGGAGTTCATTCATGCAAAAGATATTTATTAAGGACCTACTATGTACAACAGACTATTCAAGGTGATCAAAATACATTGGTGAATAAAACAAAGTCTTCTATCCTCATGAAGCTTACATTTTAGCAGTGGTGAGAAAAACAATGAACACCATGAATAAGTAAACCATCAATTATAGAGTATGAAATCCTGTGATATCTTGCTTTAGAAAAACCAGACAGGGTCAGAGGGATTTGTGTGCAGGTGGCTTGGGTGTTGAATAGGGTGGCTGGGGTGGGCTTCACTGATAGATGGCATTGGAGCAAAGGCTTGAAATTGGTAAGAGCATTGACTGTGTGGATAATTGTGGAAAAGAGTTCCAGACAGAGGAGCCAGGCAGAAGCTCAAGGAGGGAGCACATCTGTATATTTAGATTAGCTGCTGATTCTCCCAACTTTTTTCTTTTTCCTTCACTTCATAAAGTGCATAGATCTCTTCTGTGCTTATAAAAAAGAAGGACCCTCTCAGTGCTTTCGTATTCTACCTAGTACTCACTCCATCTTATTTATCTTTTCATGACAGAGTTTCTGAAAGATACGTCCTGCTGCTACTTTCTTATCACTCCTTCTTTAATCCACTGTATTTTTCTATGACCACAATTCCATGGAAACTGCCCCCCCACCCTTTGAGGTAACCCATGACCAGTAGCCATAAAATCCATGGACTGCCTTGGATTACACCCTCCTGATATTTTCTCTGTAGGCCCCATAGTCTAGAGAGAAACTGTACTGAAACAGTCTTCTTGACTCTTGTCACTCAGATGATTCTAGTTGCCTGCTCCACCCCTCCAGTTTCTAGACATTAATATCCTGTCTCTTTTGCACATTCCTCCTTCTCCCACCCTTGTGCTTCTTCTCTTTGTATATGTTCTTTATCTTTGGGACTTCAGGGACTTGCATGTAGGTGATAACCACATGTAGCTACTCTTCATTTCCTGAGTCCCAGGTCAGCAGTTCCAATTATCTGAAGCACACCTACAACTCAAGATGTCCAGAAATGAGCTCATTGCCTCTTCTGCTGAACTAACTGCTTGACTTAAGATGATATAACAAGTCATCCAGGTTCCCAGACTGGAAGCCTTACAATCATTCTTCCTCTCCTACCGCACAGCCAATTAGGTGCTGTGGCAGTTCCTTTGGTTGACTGTCCAACAGCCATTCTCCCTTCCTCTCCAGCTAAAAGAAAACTGATTATTCAGGAACTTGCCTCTCAGGAAAGGTGATTCGCTGCTTCAGATGAGTAGCAAATCCTGACTATTTTAAAGCTGTCATCTAATTTCTGTTGCTAGCAGTTTAGGAGTGGATATGTGACAGTTTGATCAGTAAGATATGAAGAGAGTTCTGCTTTCTTTGAAAAAGCGGCAGACAGGAAGAGACACCCTCTTTTCAGCTGGGCATTGTCAAACCTACATATGATCCCTGGGGACCGTGGCAGCATCTTGTAACCATGATAGGAACCAGCCTGAGAATTAAGGCAACAAAGGACATGAAGATGAATTAAAGAAAGATGGAAGGAAACTGGGTTGTTGATAATGTCATTGATCTATCAATTAATCAATCATTGAACCATATACTTCTGGACTTCTTATGTGAACTAATATTCTCATGGATTAAGCCATTGGAAGGGGTTTTTCTATTCCTTACAGCCAAAACCATCTGTCCTTTCTTATTTTCCCAGTTGCCTGCCTGGCCAACTTTTATTTGAAGACAAAGATTAATTGTCATCCTCCTTTATGACATGGAAGACTGAAATGTCATTAGATCTTGTATTTATTTCCAGCTAACGTCCCATGAAACTACAAGATCCTTGGGGGAACTTTATAATTTTTATATTTCTACTGTTCAGATGTTTGTGGAATAAATCAATGAATAGATGGTTCAGTTTTATATTTTGGTTCAGTTTGGGACTCCCACAAGATTTTCTTGTAATACCCGATGAAAATTCTTTCAAAAGAAACAATTGTTTACAAGGATGCTAATAAACTTTAATGAATTTGTTATTTAGTATGTCAGATCATTTATCAGGTGCCCATGAACCTACTTAGGGATGGAGAGGAGTTAGAAGGAGAAAATGTGAATAGGTTTACAGAAAAGAACTAAAATAAAACTGCTCTGGGAATTTATTTATGAAAGGCATTGAGAGAAACAAAAAGGTGTTAGTCAACATCAGTCAATTCAGTTCAGTTGAGTCGCTCAGTCGTATCTGACTCTTTGCGACCCCATGAATCGCAGCATGCCAGGCCTCCCTGTCCATCACCAACTCCCGGAGTTCACTCAGACTCGCGTCCATCGAGTCAGTGATGCCATCCAGCCATCTCATCCTCTGTCGTCCCCTTCTCCTCCTGCCCCCAATCCCNAGGCTCCTCCATCCATGGGAGTTTCCAGGCAAGAGTACTGGAGTGGGATGCCATTGCCTTCTCCGGCTACCAACCTAAGAGGCAGGAAACAGGATCCACCTCACAGAGGCGCCTACCAGTAGCTCTGCCATGATTCTCCTGCTTGTGCAGCAAGCTCTCAGCGAAGGCTTGAAACTTTGCACCAAGCACCGTTCTAGGCACATTAAGAGTTCTAAAAATGAATAAATAAACTAGAGATGTTCACCTTGAATGTCAGCCTTCTGCCTCCTGTCTTTGAGGACCTTTGATGACCAGGATGCTTCATCCCAGAGCAATAAAGGTAACAACAATTCATCCTCTCCTACCTAATGTCACCTTGTGAGTGCAGTGTTGAGGAGGTACATGATGGAAAGTGGGTGTCACCACCTCCCTACCACGCTCACCTCCACACCGTCTCCTTGGAAACATCCAGGGGCAGGGCTTCCAAGATATAATGGAGTTGCTTTCACAACTCCAGGTGAGTCACATTTTGAATCAAGTGCCTTCAGTCAAAAAAAAAGGTGATTTGAGCAGAAGATTCAGCTGAGCTGAAGCCAGAAGAGTTGTGCTGTTTCTCTCTATAACTGTTACTCAGGAAAACACGCAGTAACCTGGGGGTGGGGACCCGGGAGTGTGTGTTGGAGCTGAGGAGGATGCTGAACTGCCTTGCTCTGGGTGGGATGAAAAAGGGGCTGGAAGGGGAGGGGTGACCTGTGATGGAGTCAGAGCCGTAGAGATGCTGTGGGTA
The DNA here is from genome assembly GCA_006410875.1 of Neotragus pygmaeus. Lineage (NCBI taxonomy): Eukaryota > Metazoa > Chordata > Mammalia > Artiodactyla > Bovidae > Neotragus > Neotragus pygmaeus. The sequence goes on from SJYV01019353.1 coordinate 101,656, forward strand.
AGAGGGCAGCAGAGTAGGGGGACCCAAGAGGAGCTGATCACATGGGAGGCTCAGGGCGGGAGAACAGGCTAAGAGATGGTATAGACCAAGCTGGGAGCAAGCTCCTTCACCCTCTCAGTGGCCCCAGATCAGGAAACATGGGGTGACTTTATAAAAGCAGTGGTGGTTGGGAGGATAAAAACTTTGTCCTGATGCTAAGGGATTAGATTGGGGTTTAGGTGAGCAAGAGGCCCAAGGAGAACTCAGGCTGGCTTTGTGGCTCCCCCAGGTTCCTCGCTAAGTGTATCTGCTATCTATTGTCCTGATAATGCTGCCTGACAAGCAACCACAAAACCTCAGTGGCATACCGCAGAAATGTGCTGATTGCCTCCAGGCCTTCAGTGGTTGGCTTGGCAGCCCTGCCGATCCGGGTTGAGCTCGACTTGGCGGTTCCTCCCGCCTCAGCGGGACTTGTTCACACATGTAGGGTGGCTCACTTAGCATGGCCTTGGCCAGGACGGNAAATGTGCTGATTGCCTCCAGGCCTTCAGTGGTTGGCTTGGCAGCCCTGCCGATCCGGGTTGAGCTCGACTTGGCGGTTCCTCCCGCCTCAGCGGGACTTGTTCACACATGTAGGGTGGCTCACTTAGCATGGCCTTGGCCAGGACGGGGAGGTGATCGGGGTCTGCTCCATCCTCCTGCTGGGACCAGTGGCCTAGCCTGACATGCCCTTTGCATGCTGATGCAGGAGGGCGAGGGCCCCAGAATCGAGGTCTAAGGCCTTTGACAGCCTGGGATTGGACCTTCCTTGTGTCACTTCTGCCCAATTGTGTTAGTCCGAGTGCGTACAGTCTAGGGATGAAGGAATAGGCTCTAGCTCCATTGTGAGAGCAGCTAACAAAGTCACATGGCCCCGGGCAGAGATTCAGGGAGAGCGAGAAGTCGGGGCCGTTAGCGCCCACGGGCCGAGGCCGCAAGTCCCGGGAGGCTGCGGTGCCAGCCCGCGGGGGCGGGGAGGCGCTCGCTCCTCCTCCAGCCCCGCCTGCCGCTCCCTGTCCCCATTCCGCCTGCGGCCACGCTCCTCCTGAGCAGCAGGGCCTGCGGGGGACGGGACCTGTGCGTGGCTTTGTGGCAGCGGCTCCGTGGAAGGCAGGAGGGGGTGCTGGCCAGACTCCTGGCGGCCAGAGAGGCTTGAGGGGCAGCCAGTGAGCCGGGAGGTTACCGCCAGCCGCCCGGCCTGCCCAGGAAGGATATCATGAAGCATGGGTTCCTGATAAGTTTTTGTCCCACAAGCAGGATTTGAGAAAATTCCCCCGAACTTCCCACGTGTTCTCAGCCAGGACGGCTGGGGTGAGGCCGGGGAGGGGCATGTTCTTGCTTTTCTTAGGAAAACTGACTTTCACGCACCCTGGGTTTCCTCTCAGCTCGCCGGTGGGGTCTCTCAGGAAGGCCTGTGGAGTCTTCTTGGTCGCCTCCTGCCCCAGGGCCCAGGGAGCTCGGCGCCCCTGCGGGTCAGGCACACCCTGAGCGGCTGCCCTGCTCCTCCTTTTGGCCTTCCGTCCAGTCCCCAGGCGCCTCCAACACAAACAGGCCCTCTGCTTCCCACGCACGCCCAACAGCCCTGGTGTCAGCCACTGGGGCTTTCCTTCCGGTGCCCTCCCTTCTTCCACCCACCGCCCACCTCTTCTCCTCTCCCCCTTGCGAGGAGCTGCCTGCCTCCTCCCCAAGTGGGAGGAAGATCTCGGAAATGTGCCCAGAGCTGGCGGACCCAGTGCTTTCCACTTGGAGGAAATGCTNTTTTCTGAAACTAAAACTTAGAAAGATTGTGACTTGCAAAAAAGTGACATGGCTTTAAGAAACCAGTTCAAATTTGCACCCCATCTTCTGATTGCCAATTCAGTGTCTGTTTCCCCATTGTTCTGAAGTTAGTCCATTCCCTCCTAAGAGACTTAAAAGGAGAAAAATTATAGAAGGTAAAATGTCTCTAAAATAATGTAGTTATAGCATGAAGAGAGCAAGAAAGAACAAGCATCTCTAGATTAGGGGTTGGAGTTGGTGGGGAAACCTCCGCCCCTGTCATCAGGCTTGGAGGTGAGATTCATGACTTCAGAGGGGGACTCCTAAGAGGCCTTGGTGCTCTGACAGCAATGTCCTGCTATTGTGAGCTGTGGATTTACTATCATGCTGAGAAAAATAAATCACCACCAGGAAAGGCTGTGTAGGCTTAGATGTAGCCCACTCGGCCCTCAGTGGATGAATTGTCTCAACTTCCTTTGAGTTTTAATTTCTATATAGATCAAAGGGTTATTTTCAGCCTGTGGGATGGCTTGGGTCCTTGAGAAGTGGCCCCTTTTATAGGGACTAGAGTGAGGTGATGGTCAGGGTTGAAAGGTTGTTTCAAGCTCTTCCTAGACCCTGTGTTTGCAGGTTCCCTGAAGTACAGAGGTAGAATTTGAGCAGTTTGGGTTAGGGCAATCAGTTCTGTTCTCTGGCAAAGTGACTTGTGTCCATCAAGTCTGTTGGCAATGAAAAAAAATNTTTTTTTTTTTTTTTTTTTGAGGAGGTTTTCTTCTTACCATCACCCTCCTTCCAACAAACACATATACCTCCACAGAGACCAACACCTACTCAGTGAAGGAGCTCACATTACCTAGACATAGCAATTGCCCAAAGCGTTAGATGGGGATGGTGGGCAAGCAATGTGATCCAAGTCATATAAATCAAAGTACTTCCTCAGGGATATTAAACAGGCAAATAAGACTACAGAGCACTTTCCTCTGAAAGGTGACAAAGTTTTGAGCCTGGAAACTGCTGAAGGCTACATTCCCTGCCACACAGAGTTAGTCTACCTTAGAAACTAAAGATGTAAAAGATAGAATACCATAGCTTTCAAGTCAGTGAGGGCTGAAGAGGTTTGCTACTTCTTGAATTCCTAAAGCTTAGTTGTTCAGCTACTCCTTCCTTTCAGAGGTATCTTTAAATTCTTCCAATAAACCCTTTTTGGCTTAAGCTAGTTTGAGTTGAGCTTGTAATTTGCAACCAGAACTGTCAGAAATAATGTAGGAGTCTCACTTGATACTTATCCTTAAGAGGATACCCAACTGTTCTGCTATCATTTATTAAATAATCTATCTTTCCCTACTTCTGTAATATTTTAAATTCCAATTAGAGTTTTGTTTTTCAGTTTGTTTTGTTCTGCTGATCTGTTTGTTCCTGCCAAAATATTACGATTTCACCTATTATAATTTCCTATAATTGTAATAATACAATTTCACCTATTATGTTTTAGTTGTTTATTTCACTGCACACATTTATTGAACACATTACGCTGTGCAAGGCACAGAAAATATCCCCTTGTATAAAAAGATGTCCTAACTCTTATGGAGTTGAAAAACCTAGAAGCAAGAAAAGATGGTTACAGTAAAATCAAATGAATACTAGAGTAAAGGGAATAATAGGCTGTACTAGGTTAACATCCAACAGTTGGGCCTAACCTGATCCAGAGGTGAAAGAAGGCTTCCAGGGGGAAGTGGTTTTTACACAGACACCTGAGGATGCATATGAGTTTGCAAGGTGGGAAGAACAGTACCTCAGAAGGAAGAACATTTAAATCCGAAGGCACAGAGGGATCAGGGTCCACAGTTAGCGAGAGAAGCCCCAAATGGCTGGCACTTGGAATGAAGGAAAGAGGAGAATGAAGAAAGGTTGGGAAAAGCAAGTGAGGATCAATATAAGTTTTTAAGTCATTTTGGGATTTTGGACTTGGTCCTAGGAGAAAAGAGAAGACACTGAGGGGTTTTATGCCATGATTCAGATCTGTGTTTTTGAAGACTCAGTCTAGTTATAGCAATTGGAAGGGAGGAAGACTGGAAGTAAGGGGATACACAAAGAGGCTCTTTTAAAAGCCAGGCAAGAGATGACGATGGCATGGACTAAAGCAGTGATTATGGAAAGAAGACAGACTTCCAAGAAGATGTGCAAGACCTAATGACTGAATTTTGGAGATGAGTAAAAGGTAACAATCAAGGATGTCTTTCAGGTTTCGGGTTTGATTATTACAGTAGATAGTGGTAATATTTACAGCAATAAGGAACATCAGGGGAAACAAACTAGAGAGAAGATAATGAGTTCAGCTTGGGATATCCTGGGTTGGAGGAATCTGTGGGATATTTAAGGGAAGTTGTCCACTAGCAGCTGGCATACAGGTGTGGACCAGAACTGAAGCACTTTCATCATTCTTTTCCAAAGTTTCCTTGGTTACATATGGGTGAACTTCAGAATCAATCTGTCAAATTCCTCAAAATATCCACTGAAATTCTGAATGAAATACTATTAAATGTCTAGATTTCAGAAGAATTAACTTCTTTAAGATGTTGACTCCATCCAGGAAGAAAGTATAGATCTTTATTCAAATCCTTTTATATTCCTAGGTAAAGATAAAGGTACACATATTATACATTTCCTATTAAGTTTACTTCTGTCTTTTAAAAGATTTCTTGCTTTAGTAACTAGAAAATTCCTTTCCATTATTATTTCCTCACAAAATACTGCTGATATAAAGGAGTAGCTTAGCTTTGACTTTGGCCTATATTTGGCCACCTTATGGAAAAGACTGAGGGCAGCAGGAGAAGGGGGTAACAGGAAATGAGATGGCAGGATGGCACCACCACATCAGGGGACGTGAGTTTGACCAAACTCCAGGAGATAGTGAAGGATATGGAAGCCTGGAGTGCTGAGTCCAGGGGTCACAGAGAGCTGGACACAAGTGAACAACAGTAACAGTTGTAAGCAGCAGTAATGGTCACTAATTTTCCTGGTTTCTTTAGGTAGACCATCATATCGTCTGCAAAAATGAAATACACATCTACTGTTTCAACAGTATTTTTCATCTCCTTTTCCTATGTGAAGGAAATACTACTTAGAACTTCTAGAATAATCAACTTTTTCCCCCTTTGTCAGTACAGCTAATGATTTGTTAATTCTTGTTCGTAACTTCCAAGAGTTTAACTTCTAGTTTTTGTTTTCTGATTCTTTAATTCTGACTAATTTGATTGAAGCACATACAGTTTTTCAGACAAAAAGTTTTTTCAAAAGGCTATGTGAAAAGTATACTTTTTGAATCCAAAAAGGGTTTTCTTTAACCCACACACTTAAATTCCTTTCCCAAATACAAAGTTCTAGTGTCACAATCTTGTATCTTAATGTTGATAAAAAATGTACTGTTTATCTGATTCTTATCCCCTTATAAGTANGTGAAAAGTATACTTTTTGAATCCAAAAAGGGTTTTCTTTAACCCACACACTTAAATTCCTTTCCCAAATACAAAGTTCTAGTGTCACAATCTTGTATCTTAATGTTGATAAAAAATGTACTGTTTATCTGATTCTTATCCCCTTATAAGTAATTTTTTTGGCTGTCATTATTACCTATTGAGAAGTCAGTGGGATTTTTCTCCTTAAGTAGTTAATATTTTTAGCAATAGGATGAGTCTGTTTTTACCGAAAACAATCTTGCCTGATGCTAAGAGTTTTACCTCAGACCTGAAGTTTTTTTTTCAACTTAGGAATTTTTTTCTTCTGAAAGCTTTTTGATCAGTTTTTCTTCTGAAACTCCTGTTTATATATAGACAATATGTAGTAGATCTAGTATCCATGTTTATTTTACACCTCTGACTCTTCCTATGTTATAGGAAATTTTAATTGGTAGCTTAGTGGTAAAGAATCCTCCTGCCAATGCAGGAGACACAGATTCGATTCTGGGTTGGGAAGATTCCCTGGAGAAGAAAATGGCAACCCACTCCAGTATTCTAGTCTGGAAAATTTTATGGACAGAGGAGCCTGGAGGGCTATAGTTCACGAGGTTTCAAAGAGTTGGACACAACTTATCATCTAAACAACAACTTCTGGCAGAGTCCACTGTGCTATCCACTCCCTCTGTTATGTTTACTTTTGCATACTCCTATTTATTTCAATTGATCAAAAGCCATTTACTGACTACCTACCATGGGCCAGATCACACTCCAGTCTCTTGAGGGAGGTAAAAGAGTTAGCTGTGTGTCTGTTTCAGAGCTTCCCAGGCAGAGAGAATGGCCATTATAAAGCCCGAGGGTATGAACAGCCCAACAGGTACAAAATCGCAAGTAGCCCCCAGTGGCTGGAGGGAAGTAGGAAATGAGGACAGGTCATGAGACCTTATGGGCCACATAACTGAGGGTAATAGGGACAGCCTGTTTTGTTTTACTGATGAAATAATATCTTCTCAAACCTCAGTGAGAATACTAATGAAAAACTTAAAAGTTACCTCCTGTTTTCTTGAATTAGCTATATTAGTAGAGGTGGGACGAGGGGTTTGGTTTGATTGCTCGGCTTCATTCTCCACTTTGAAGCTGTTTGTTCTTTTCATATGATTAGCAATCTTTTCTTGTATCAGTTCAGTTCAGTCTCTCAGTCGTGTCCGACTCTTTGCGACCCCGTGAATTGCAGCACGCCAGGCCTCCCTGTTCATCACCATCTNCATGATCTTCATTTTCTGAATGTTGAGCTTTAAGCCAACTTTTTCACTCTCCATTTTCACTTTCATCAACATAAACTTCAGTAAAGTCTGAGCACCTTGGTTCTAAGAAACGTAACTTCTCAGAGTCCTTTATTTTCTTCCAGAGATAACCTCTATTGGATGTTCACAGATATTTTGTCATAAAAAGGGCAAAAATTTTTGGGTGGAACTCCAAGGTGGTATTAAGCACAAGCTGGAATCAAGATTGCTGGAAGAAATATCAATGACCTCAGATATGCAGATGATACCACCCTTATGGCAGAAAGTGAAGAGGAACTCCAGAGCCTCTTGAAAGTGAAAGAGGAGAATGAAAAAGTTGGTTTAAAGCTCAACATTCAGAAAATGAAGACCATGGCATCTGGTCCCATCACTTCACGGAAATACATGGGGAAACAGTGGAAACAGTGGCTGACTTTATTTTTCTGGGCTCCAAAATCACTGCAGATAGTGATTGCAGCCATGAAATTAAAAGACGCTTACTCCTTGGAAGGAAAGTTATGACCAACCTAGACAACATTTTGAAAAGCAGAGACATTACTTTGTCAACAAAGGTCCATCTAGTCAAGGCTATGGTTTTCCCAGTGGTCATGTACGGATGTGAGAGTTGGACTATAAAGAAAACTGAGCGCCAAAGAATTGATGCTTTTGAACTGTGGTGTTGGAGAAGACTCTTGAGAGTCCCTTGGACTGCAAGGAGATGCAACCAGTCCATCCTAAAGGAAATCAGTCCCGAATATACATTGGAAGGACTGATGCTGAAGCTGAAACTCTAATACTTTGGCCGCCTGATGCGAAGAGCTGACTCGTTTGAAAACACCCTGATGCTGGGAAAGATTGAGGGCAGGACGAGAAGGGGATGACAGAGGATGTGATGGTTGGATGGCATCACCGACTCAACGGACATGGGTTTGCTTGGACTCCAGGAGATGGTGATAGACAGGGAGGCCTGGCGTGCTGTGGTTCATGGGGTCACAAAGAGTCTGACCTGACTGTGCAACTGAACTGAAAAATACCAAGAAATGTTAGAAGACAACATTACCGACTCTCATGAAAATCCTACCACTCTATGTCCCGCATCATGTAATGAAGACCCTATGTGCCACACTAAAACCCAAAGCAGCCAAATTAATATTTTTTTTTAAAGTGTGATGGCTATAGTTTAGCAATAATTTAGATGAGATCTGACTAATTCCCTTCTCTGGGACACCATCCTATTCCTTCATTTATATCACCTACAAAAGTGAAAGTGAAGTAGCTCAGTTGTGTCCAACTCTTTCTGATCCCATGGACTGTAGCCTACCAGGATCCTCCGTCCATGGGATTTTCCAGGCAAGAGTACTGGAGTGGGTTGCCATTTCCTTCTCCAAACACCTACAAGTATTAGCATTATTTTTGTGGTCAGTCAAACCTACTACTGGGGCTTCCCAGGTGGCACAGTTGTAAAGAATCCACTGTAATGCAAGAGACAGAGGAGACACAAGTTTGATTCCTGGGTTGAGAAGATCCTCAGGAGTAGGAATGTCAACCCACTCCTGTATTCTTGCCTGGAAAATCCCATGGACAGAGGAGCCTGGTGAGTTACAGTCCATACAGTCATAAAGAGTCAGACACAACTGAGCTCACAAACACACAAACATACTATTAATTCATCAGTTCAGTTGAGTTGCTCAGTCGTATCCGACTCTTTGCGACCCCATGAATCACAGCATGCCAGGCCTCCCTGTCCGTCACCAACTCCCGGAGTTCACTCAGACTTGCGTCCATCGAGTCAGTGATGCCATCTAGCCATCTCATCCTCTGTCGTCCCCTTCTCCTCCTGCCCCCAATCCCTCCCAGCATCAGAGTCTTTGCCAATGAGTCAACTCTTCGCATGAGGTGGCCAAAGTACTGGCGTTTCAGCCTCAGTATCATTCCCTCCAAAGAAATCCCAGGGCTGATCTCCTTCAGAATGGACTGGTTGGATCTCCTTGCAGTCCAAGGGATTCTCAAGAGTCTTCTCCAACACCACAGTTCAAAAGCATCAATTCTTTGGTGCTCAGCCTTCTTCACAGTCCAACTCTCACATCCATACATGACCACAGGAAAAACCATAGCCTTGACTAGACTGACCTTAGTCCGCAAAGTAATGTCTCTGCTTTTTAATATGCTAACTAGGTTGGTCATAACTTTCCTTTCAAGGNTCACATCCATACATGCCCACAGGAAAAACCATAGCCTTGACTAGACGGACCTTAGTTGGCAAAGTAATGGAGAAGGGAATGGTAAGTCACTTTTCTTGTATGTTTATACTTAAAAATAAAGGCTGAATTAATCGATATATGTGTGGCCATGCAAGTCCAGAAGAAAGCTTTGTCCCAGGCACAGTGAGTGTTCGGGGAGTCTCAGAACACACATGTAAATAAAGGGCCCATCTTGAAAGAAGGCAGTTCACCACAATTTTACTGTTATATGAGTTCTCAGGAAGCACGAATGGTCCACACCGGGAGCTCTAACTTAAAGTCAGAGACTATATGCTTCATGTGAAAGTGAAAATGAAAGGCGCTCAGTTGTGTCCAACTCTTTGTGACCCCAAGGACTATATACAGTCCATAGAATTCTCCACGCCAGAATACTGGAATGGGTAGCCTTTCCCTTCTCCAGGGGATCTTCCCAACCCAAGGATCGAACCCAGGTCTCCCACATTGCAGGGGAATTCTTTACCAACTGAGTTATCAGGGAAGCCTTGCATATGCTTCATACTAGTCAATAAAATCTTAAAAATCAAGATAGGCACAGGCTCACTTGTAGATTAGAAAGGCTGAATTCAACTCTGTATCTTCTTAGCAGTAAAGACAAAAGGTCAATATTACAAAGAGCAAACTAAAATTACAGAGCACTATCAGGATCTCAGTCAAAACTGCACAAACTGCAGCTTTCTAGAGTCCTTGACTAAAGTCAGAGAAAATAACTTAAAAATTTTCCAATGATTAAAAATATCTGCATGAATGAAAAATACTGAATGCTTATCAATCTGTTTCCTTCTCTGCATCTCCCCGACACTTTCAAGTTAACACATCTATGAAAAGCCCTCAAATAAGTTTATTCTTATTTGATACGAACAGTATTTTCTGGGCAAAAAAGAGATTAGACCTTTTATAAGCCTAAAGCACATGTAACTGAAAATGTTCCAGTAGGAGAGTTTAACCTTCCAAGTCTTTTTGTGCTGGCTCTGAGTATGAACTATGCCAGATACAACAGGGTTACTAGATGTGGTTTCTTCTGAACACCCTCTGGCAGTAATCTCAAGTGACTTTTCACTCTACTCTTGTATTTCAGTGGGTAGAACATAATACAAGTCACATAGGAAACAGAATTCTATTAAACCGAGTGGTCCGACCTCAGTGGTGAATGGAGTTGAGATGGAGGCACAGTTGGCTGATAGTGGAAGAAAATACTCACACCACACTTATGTGCAAAGAAGAACACTATGTTACACAAACTATAATAAAGTCTTTATTTTTTAGGATTCTTTTATTCTAAAATTATTTAGCAATATATGTAGAAGACATAATTTGTGGATAGTGATCTTAAAAAGGTAACAAGGCTCAGGGTACCAGAGCCCTTGTACCATCTAAGATGATTTTGAGAGTAAAACAGTGAGAGTACTCATTGTAGTATATTAGGGCTTAGCAACTAATATGACTTCAGTTCAGTTCAATGGCTCAGTCCAGTTCAAATCTTTGCGACCCCACGGACCGCAGTATGCCAGGCTTCCCTGTCCATCACCAACTCCTGGAACTTATTCAAACTCATGTCCACTGAGTCGGTAATACCATCCAACCATCTCATCCTCTGTCGTCCCCTTCTCCTCCCGCCTTCGATCTTTCCCAGCATCAGGGTCTTTTTCAATGAGTCAGTTCTTTGCATCAGGTGGCCAAAGTATTGAAGTTTCAGCTTCAACATTAGTCCTTCCAAAGAATATTCATGGCTGATTTCCTTTAGAATGGACTGGTTGGATCTCCTTGCAGTCCAAGGGACTCTCAAGAGTCTTCTCCAACACCACAGTTCAAAAGCATCAATTCTTCGGCACTCCGCTTTCTTTATAGTCCAACTCTCATATCCATACAAGATGACTGAAAAAACCATAGCTCTGACTAGATGGACCTTNTGATTTCCTTTAGAATGGACTGGTTGGATCTCCTTGCAGTCCAAGGGACTCTCAAGAGTCTTCTCCAACACCACAGTTCAAAAGCATCAATTCTTCGGCACTCCGCTTTCTTTATAGTCCAACTCTCATATCCATACATGACTACTCGAAAAACCAAAGCTTGGAAAATAAGGTATGTGCTAAAGGACTATGTTAGGAGGCCCTGCTGGTAAACACTTGCTCACAATTCAATACTAAAGTATCTTATACAAAATTGCCTATTATGGCAGGGAGTGGAGGAACCTACATATGTTCAAGTTTAAACACTACCGCAATTTTTTTTCTTATAGTTCTCATTCTCTTTCATAGTTGATTAAACAGCTAAAAACCCAGGAAAAGCTCCCTTTTTCCTCTCTGGCTAAATGTAAATCTATTTACCCTTAGGACTACATTGATTAGGGATCAAAGCAGGATACTACACACCCATACCTACCCACCTACCACACAAGGGTAAGGTTCTTGATCCATCAAGAGTAAGGATTTCCCAGGGTGGTCCCATCCTTTGTCAGTGTACCAGATTTAAATAAACATGCCTGTATTGCTGATTTTTCATGGTGAAGGTAATACAGTGAACACTAGATACATGCATTCATTTTTCTCTCTCTTCTTTAAAACACATACAAAAATCCAACCTATTCTCCTTCCTTTCTCGATCATCTCTTCCCCACTGCCCCCAACACAATGTGAAACATAAAAGTGAACACACACAGATAGTTTTCAGAAAACACTGCAAAATATCACTAAAAAAGAAAAAAAAAAGTCAGAAAGATGGAAAAGACAAGTCGTTAACACATGAGATCTTAGAAACATTTAGGTTGTAGAAAGGAAAGTACTATGTTGACTATTAATTTGAGTGTTGTGTTTATTTCTTTTGAGCAACGACTTTTCCTGCTGCCCACTACTAACCACTCTGAAAACTGATTGTTTTTCAGCCATCTGGGTCAAATTTATCTTGGGAACATTAGCCAAGGGGTTAATCTGAAATTTAGAGGTTTCTTTTCCTTGGTTTCAATTACAGGCAGGCCAAGATTACCTGCTCCTTTCACGGTGGGTGGGTAGGGGCTATGGTCTATTTGGTAAAGTATGCATGTCAGGATTCTGAAAACATGATGCATGTCAGGATTCTGAAGACATGAGTGCTGCCCTATTTGTTGCTTTGTAAGTATACCTAATGTATGAAGACCCAGATTTAAAATAAATTAGGAAGCATTTCTTGTCCTTATTTGTATGACTTTTTACTTTGTAAAATTTCAAATATATAGGAAAGCTCAAGAATAATACAATGATCTCTTTTACAAACCAATTATCTATCCTTCGACCCTTCTCCAAATCATGTATTTTTTTTCCCACGAACTATCTGAAAGTAGACAACACGACACCTACTCCTTGACCACCTCAGTAACAAGCACTTCTATTATAGAAAGACTGTGTGCATTATAGTCAAGATACACTCCAGAAGATCCCTGAGAACAGGATTCATCTAATATATTTTTTTAAATCGTGTACATCAGTTTAACTATTAGAATGGCAATTTCCCCTATTATATTTAATATGGCTTTAGAGTTACAGAACCATCTTTTGGAATATACAGTCTGAAGAAAGGTGAACAACTAACTCCCCAGAATTACCAACCCAATAATATTGCGGTTATTTTCCAAGGTGTCAGGCAAATAGATACAGTGCTTATCATTTTAAAAAAGGCAAACACATCTTGGGTCTGTGGGAGAGCTACATGACCAACCATATTCCTCAACAGGGCATATTTCAAAATGTTAGGGATTTATGAACCAAACTTTCAGATCACTGGACAAGTCTGAGGGCATTTTAAAGTGGGGGACCTAGAATTTGACAATGATCAAGAAGATCCTAGGAGAAGTCATGTTACCCTGTGAGATAAATGCAATTCTGGGAGAATCCACCACTACGTGAGTTGGTCTAAGATAAGGTGTTAAGACAGGCCACGGACACATTCTAAGACTGGACTGAAACCATCTGCTCATTTTTATAAATACTAGGGAACTGAAAGAAGAGACTGGTGAAATGGAGTGACAGTTCTCCCGGGCGAGTAATCTGAATTTTCTCCGTCTCATTTTTATAAATACTGGGGAACTGAAAGAAGAGACTGGTGAAATGGAGAAACAGTTCTCCCGGGCAAGTAATCTGAATTTTCACCGTCTCCCTCATATCCTATGACTAAGACATGGATCTCAGTCACAAGATCTCCAGAAATTCTCTCTCCCTCTCTAGTACTTCCTATTATTCTAATACTCCCTTTCTCATCCTACTGTCCTTTTCCTCCTTTCTATAAAAAAATATTTAAATTTTTTATTTTGTGAGGATAATAAAAAGACATTCGTGTTTAAAATGCATTTTGAGTCCCTTTGATGTAAGAAACTGAATCAATATAAAGTACACTCTATATAATCATTAAGCTTAAATAAATGATGTAGGAATAGGATTNATTGCATTTCAGAGTCTTTTGTTGACCATGATGGCTACTCCATTTCTTCTAAGGGATTTCTGCCCACAGTAGTAGATATAATGGTCATCTGAGTTAAATTCACCCATTCCAGTCCATTTTAGTTTGCTGATTCATAGAATGTCAACATTCAATCTTGCCATCTCCTGTTTGACCCCTTCCAATTTGCCTTGATTCATGGACCTGACATTCCAGTTTCCTATGCAATATTGCTCTTTAAAATTGGACCTTGCTTCTATCACCAGTCACATGCACAACTGGGTATTGTTTTTGCTTTGGCTCCATCCCTTCATTGTTTCTGGAGTTATTTCTCCACTTATCTCCAGTAGCGTGTTGGGCACCTACTGACCTGGGGAGTTCCTCTTTCAGTATCCTATCATTTTGCCTTTTCATATACTTTAAATATGAATACCCACTAAGTCACAACTTTATTTAACTTGTTGACATTTTAAACCTAAAGTTTAAGAAATTAAACCATGAAATTTGGTAGAAATGTATTGGCTTTCTGTTCATTAGGGTTTTTTATTTTCTGTTTTTATTTTTATTTATTTATTTTTTAAATATCAGTTTTTTTTTTTTCCAGCACATCAGTTCAGTCTCTCAGTTGTGTCTATTTTCTGTTTTTAAAAAAATTTTTCAGGGCAACTGTAGGCTCAGAGGAATATTCAACAGAAGTCACAGATTTCCTGTATACACCCTGCCCCCACACATGCACAACCTCCCATTATCAACATCCCCCACAGAATGCTACATATGCCACACTGTGCGAACCTACACAGACTCTCACTGTCATCTAAAGTCCATTTCACATTAGCATTCAGTCTTGGTGATAATCTATGGGTCTGGACAAATTTATAATGAATGACATGTATCTAGCATTATGGTATCATATGTAGTTATCCAGTCCTAAAAACCCTCTGTGCTCTGCCTATTCATCACTCCCTTCCTCCTAACCCCTGGCAACCACACATCTTTTTACTGTCTCTATAGTTTTGCCTTTTCCAGATTGTCAGTTGTAATCATGTACTATGTAGCCTTTTCAAATTCGCTTCTTTTACTTAGTGATATTCATTTAAGCTGCTTCCATGTCTTTTTATGACTTGACAGCTCCATTTCTTTTTCCTGTTGAATAATATTCTATTGTCTGGATGTGCCACAGTCTGTTCATTTATATGCTGTGACTGAACGGCATATAGCTTTCTAAAGGCCATATAGAGGTCTTTGGTTTCTAGGCTCCTACATTTCCTGAGTAGATGATCCTCAACCGGAACAACATCTTGGTTGTTTCGAAGGTTTGGGGATTATGAATAAAGGTGCTATAAACATCTGTGTGCAGATCTTTTTGTGGACCCAATTTTTCAACTCCTTTCGGTAAATAGCAAGGAGCATGATTGCTGGATCTAAGAGTGTGGTTAGTTTTGTAAGAAACTGCCAGATAGTCTTCTAAAGTGGCCTCTACCATTTTGCATTCCTACGAATAATTAGAGTTCCTGTTGCTCCACACCCCTGGCAGCACTGGTGCTGTCAGTGTCCTGGAATCTGATCATTCTAAAGCCAGAACGGATGTGTAGTGTACACATCAGCTTTTAGCAGTTCTCAGTCTTTTGAATCATGGTCCAGTGCTAAACATCAGCTGCTTCTTCGAGAGTTGTGTGTTCTACAGATTTGACAGGTATGTGATGCCTGGGAAGATCATAGACCCTGAAGAGAGCCAGGCCTGAGAGCTGTACCTTAACTCTGGTTTCCTACCATGGAGGACTTAGTTAACTTCTGTGAGCCTCAGTTTCCTTCTTCTGTAGAATGGAAGTAATAGATGAATGACAACGGTACTTACTTTAATGAGTTATATGAATAAATTGCATGCCTTCTCTGATTTTATTCAAGTGATTAATAAAAACGTTTGACCAGACTAGAACTCAATGCTGAACCTCATACCACACCACTGCCAGCCTTTCTCCAGCAAGGCCACTGTTCTTTGAGCACACATACGCCATCATCCAGTCCACACAGTTCCCTCTTTCAGGTATATCTGAACAGGCTTTGCCAAATGCCTTACTAAAATTGAATATTCAGTAAGGAAGATTATTTTGGACTATCTGTATGTAGTTTCATCTCAGACTCTGAGTGCATAGGTACTATTTTTAAATTCTCTCTTAATTAGTTCCTCCTTGTTATTCTAAAGGCCATATAGAGGTCTTTGGTTTCTAGGCTACTACATTTCCTGAGTAGATGATCCTCAGATGAAGTAATTTGAGTTTCCCCAGCTTCTTTCAGAAGGACTCATTGTAGAAAATGAAACACGTGTTAGCTGAGACAGATCTCTCATTTTATTTGAGGGTTATGTGTGTGCACACATGCATGCGTGTGGTGCGATAGGATTTGAATTACTGCTTTGGAACTCTTGGCCTTTATCTTGGCCTTTATTCAGTATTTCTGCCATCAAATCAGAGCTGAGATTCCTCATCACTTTTGCTATCATCACAGACAATAGAGTTCAGCAGAAGAGGACAGCCTGAAATTTAATTCTAACCAGCAGCTCAATCCAAACTCCTACTGAAGTCTGGCTGGGATGGAGTGGTAATGTGTTTTGATAATCCAGTTAGTGAAGGAAGAGGTGCCTCTAGGAAATCATAACAAAGAGTCTTCAGCAAGTACTTTTGTTGACAACTTTATCCAAGAAACCACCTTCCCTGGAGGCTTTTTTAAACTTTAGCCTAATCCTCTCCTTGGCCACGGAAGTCCTTTTGTTGGGGAAAATCGTAAGTGAACACAGGAGTGACAGACCTCTGTTAAGCATGAGCTCTCTCTCCAATGTCTTTCAGTTGTTGTTCCCATCTGTCCTGTTCTCCTTCTGGCCCAGGGATCTCTCTATCAAACAATGAAATGGATGAAATTATTCAGAAGTCCTGTTCTCAGATTTCTGTCTATGTCTAATTTTTGAGCCAATCACTGTTAAATTCTAGGCAAATGACAATAGCAATAACTGTTCACAGCTTTTTCTTCAAGTATTATGTGCTGTTGGCTTGGACATTGTATTTAAAATGTTCCACATCACAGGTGATGGTATAAAACCCTTGGTCCAGTGTGGAGTTAAATTTGAAGCTTCTTAGTAAGATGAAGCAAATTAAAACTGAAGCAACAGTAAAATAGCCCTGGAAGTGAACAAAGAATAAAAAAATGAAAATCATGAGTAACATCTTACAGATTGAGTGGGGAAATTCTGTGTAATATTGTTGCAAAGTTATTGATGGAATTACATAGATATTGATAGAAAGCTTGATAACAGATATGAACAGAGGTAGCATCTTAGCCTGGTAATACGAACTAAGAAAGCTTTCCCTAAGAAAGCTTTAAAAATAATAAAAATTTATCTCCAAATGTACAAACTATAGTTATACCTCACCACGCCCTAACTGTTGAAAACACACCAAGCTTTGAAACACTATTTGTAAAGTGCTTGGCACATGTTATGTTGCCAGTAAATTTTAGTCCTATTTCTCTATTGTAGATGTTAGTGTACATTTTTTCCATACCTGAAACTGACATTTTGAGGATCTTTTCAGAGTCTTAATTTTTAGGCATTGCTGCTAGTTATAGGTCCTAATATCCCAATTTACATTTTGAATCTCCTGAAAAGTGAATATTTTAACATAAATTCAATTTAGTGGAAAAGATTTACAGGCCCCAAGTGTCCCTGTGATAACCACTTTTAGTCCCTCACTCTGGCATGTCCAGATTTTGATCATCTCAAGCCATTTATTAAACAGTTTAATTGCTCCAGCCTTTCCTTATTGTGGTTCATCTTCTACGGGTTTATCTCCTTACATTAGTACCGAAGGCCTAGGGACATCAGATTACTCCAATGCATATTCAGCCTGCCTTCTCGCTTCTTCAGTTGCCGGCATAGGCATCACGTTTGTCATGCTGCTTTTAATTGATTTTCTATTGTGACCAATTTATACCTACAGGTAATGATTCTTTGACTGTAGTTCAGAGAGGCGGGTAATCTCCCTATCTTCTGGCTGCTTAGTAAAACAAAATAACAACTCAAAAGAATTAATTATTAATTCTTATGCAGCACTACCATCCAAGACCATTTCCATCAATGTCTTTGATAATTTAATCAAGGGCAAATCCTTCATGCTATAGAATGTAGCTAAAGTACATCCTACTCTCATAACTAGTGGGTTTAAAAATGACATAATTACATAGTAAAATCTCTGCTCTAGAAAATATTTTACTTGGGAAATACCATATTATTATTGTATTGCCCATTGTAATTCCAGTTGTATATTGTCAAAATATAAACTTCAGAATTATAGCTGAGGAGGAACTGTAATTCTAAACTTCCCTGATCTCCCCACGTTTCTAAACACAATGATCTTAGAAAATCCGAAAGGCAGACATTCTTGATGTGTATATGTCTTTAACAGAGAAACTGGCAAAGAACTGAATCCGGCTATGTGAATGACGTTAGGGCAAGGATGGTGCAGGGAGCATGCCAGTCATTGCCATCTAGACCCCAAAAGTTCTGTTGGGAAGCATGATAAGCTATAGTTGCCTGATGTATGATCAAACCTTAGCTTGTTTGTGGTCCGGGACAGAGCCAGAGTCACCTACAGGGGTGGCTGGCTCTGTGCACGGGTCTCAGCTTGACTCCTCTGTCTGGATTACTGAACCCTCTACTCACCATGGAAATGCTCTTATAAGATCTACGAATGTCTGGACCATGGTGGCTTTAGGAGTTGTCCCTCCTGGCTTCCTGTGCCTGCCAGCAGAACTCTAGGGTATGGAAGCTTTGGGGAAAACCTCCACAGTACCCTTCTCCCTCAGGAGTGTCTTGGAAGCTTGGGTTGCCCTGGGCTGATGGAGGAGACTCCCGAGAGCAGCCGCGTCTGTGACATTTGTGGGTGGCTCCTGTCTCCCAGGACCAGGAGGTCCTGGTGTCTCTGAGTGCACCCTGGAGAGGACACTCTGTGACCAGTGGTGCAAAAGCCTGTAGCGGTGATGACTGGATTTTCACAGTCC
Organism: Neotragus pygmaeus; assembly: GCA_006410875.1. Classification (NCBI taxonomy): domain Eukaryota; kingdom Metazoa; phylum Chordata; class Mammalia; order Artiodactyla; family Bovidae; genus Neotragus; species Neotragus pygmaeus. The sequence goes on from SJYV01019353.1 coordinate 119,881, forward strand.
TCCAAAACCACCTCCTAGGTGGCGCTAGACTCCGAATCAGGTCTTCTCTGGCACCTGGGGGCAGGGCAGGTGGTAATTTGCACCGCTATGGTGACCAACCATCCTGGTTTATCCAGGACTGTGTCAGTTTCAGTATTGAACATCCTACATCCTGGGACACCCCTTGGTCTTGAGCAAATGGGGACAGCCGGTCACCCTGACCTCTGATTTTTGTCTTGTCAACTGACAGTGAGAATTACATAGTTAAGGGAACTTAACATGCCAGTGGTGGAGAAGGCAACGGCACACCACTCCAGCATTCTTGCCTGGAAAATCCCATGGATGGAGGAGCCTGGTGGGCTGCAGTCCATGGGATCGTGAAGAGTCGGACACAACTGAGCAACTTCACTTTCACTCTTCACTTTCATGCATTGGAGAAGGAAATGGCAACCCACTCCAGTGTTCTTGCCTAGAGAATCCCAGGGACAGGGGAGCCTAGTGGGCTGCCGTCTATGGGGTCACATAGATTCAGACACAGCTTAAGTGACTCAGCAGCAGCAACATGCCAATGGAGTCCTGTATTCCAGTGCATCAGCTCAAGGCCTTACAATGTCATGTAAGGGTCATCTTAGGAGTCTTGTCTCTCCCCTGGGAGGAGGAGCTGGCGCATGCCGATGCCACCTCCTCTCACAGCCTGTGGAGCCTAGGCCTCTGTGACCAGAATGAGAATGAAGAGCCATGCACAGGACAGAGGTCTCTGAACCCAGGAACCAGGTCTTCACTGGATAGTGAATAACTTTCAGTTCCATCCCTAGGGCCCACGCTGTTGGAACCACTTACCTGGAAGATCTTGGCAATTTCACCCTTTCTTTTTACCAGCATTTGCTAAACCCGGCTGGGTGGTGACCTTTCCGGTAGGAGGCCAAAAGGTCACACATTTCTGGCTTCAGCCTCACTCCCGAAACTGTAAACAACGATTCCTCTGTAGGAAACAAAAGAGAAAAGCACCAACATATTATTTCCTGGGATCTTTCACGGTGTGTTTTTTTATGTCTGTTGTAATATTTGTCACCCAAAGAGATGTCAAATGTGAGCAGGATTTATCCACAAATAACTTATACTGACTCACGGTAACTAACTTTACTGAATAGCTGTTAAGTGCCTTCTGTTTGGTTCAATTCATTTCAATGCATATTTACCGAATGAACACTTGGGTAAGGCACTAGGCTTGGTGTTGAAGGTGGTAAAACTAGGAGTAGAACTGGAAAGTGCATACACACTAACAACAAGGGCCAGAATCAAGCCGAGGAGTCTCAGTGACAATAGGCAGTGAGCCTCGTGCTAGGTCAGATACATTTTGGAAAGTTTCAAATTTCTGTTACATTAGATTCATTTGGCAATCTACTTAAATAGACTCTAAAGTGCAACTTTTGTAAATTAAAAAATGGGGGGGCAGAATATATGTATATTATATATTTGGTTAGCTCAGAATGCTGGCAGTTTGCATTTTTATAAATGGATTAAATGAGGAATATTTGTTTCTTTGTTAAATGGGTATTATTCCTGGGTGCTTATTATGCTAAAGATATGGGCCAAGTTCCCTAAAAGTTAACGTTTTAAGGAGCTCGCCTGCAAAACGGGGATAATAAAACTTCTGGGCAGATTGCTGTAAGTTTAAAGAAGATAATACACGCCAAACATCTTGGGTTGTTCTGATACTATACATATGTGAGTGTGTGTATGTATGTTAAGTCACTTCAGTCATGTCTAACTCTGTGACCCTAAGTACTGTAGCCCACCAGGCTTCTCCATCCGTGGGATTCTCCAGGCATGAATACTGGAGTGGGTTGCCATGCCCTCCTCCAGGGAGTCTTCCTAACCCAGGGATTGAACCCATGTCTCCTGTGTCTTTATGCATTGGCAGATGGGTTCTTTACCACTAGGCCCACCTGGGAAGCCCATTTATATATATAATTAATTAAATTAAATTCCTTTATTATAGCTTTTATTGAGGTTTCCAGAGTAGTGCAATAACATACACATGCTATACCTTGTTGCTTGTGACATCTTAGCTCCCTGACTAGGGATGAAACCTAGGCTCCCTGCAGTGGAAGCATGGAGTCTTAATCACTGGACCACCAAGTGAGCCCCACACCCTATATTTTAATAACCAGTAGCCACTGTTATTAAATACATCTGAGAGAAATCTCCAGGGACAACAGCTACATTGTCACGAAAGCACATCGATAAAACCTGCTCAGGACATCTTTCTACCTGGGCACCACTTTTCCAAGGCTCACAAGCTGCACAGACCAGCTGCTCTAAATATTGCACAATTTCACAAAAAGAAAAGACCCAGCTTTGGTGCACCACAAGCATAAAATGCATCAATATTGTTTGCTGGAAGCTCCTCACACCAAAAGGGGAGAAATAAACCTGCAATGCCTGCTCTGTCTTGGCTGCCTGGGGTAAACCCTGACTCCTTGGGTTTGGAATTACATATCTGCCAGACTGGAAAGGGGAGGCATCAAGTCTTGTCGATATGCATAATGTATTTTCCCAGGCACATTATGATGCGCAATTTTGTATTCTACTTTCTTTTCAGCTCCTGTTGTAGCATCAACAGTTCAAATAAGCAGTGCATATTAAGCTTTACAGATAACTCTCAAATTGGCTCAAGTCCAAACCATTTTGGGAACTTCCCTCAGGGAGATACATCCTCTTGCCTTGGGGACAGTGACATGAAAAATTTCCCTCAAAAGCAACAGTTTCTCAGCAGCAATGAGGCAGATGGGGGAGAGAGAGCAGAAGAGGAGGGGAGGGAGAGAGAGGAAGAGAGAGGCAGAGACAGAGAGAGGGAGGAGAGAGAGAGAAAGAGAGAGACAGAGCGGGAGGGAGGAGATGGGAAGGAGGAATGGGGGGGGGGGAGGACACGTGCGGCAAAACAGTGCTGGGAAAGCAACCAGTTAATCAAAGGGATTCCAATTTGGCCATGGACTGCCCGACTCTCCTTCCCAACTCATAGAAAAAGAAAAAGAAAACAAGAGGGAAGAAAAAAGAAACAAGGAAAAAAGCAGCCGAGTGGTTCTCCTGCAGCAATCTCACAAATGCAAAACCTTCCATTCGCTGACTGCTCATTAGCTTACTGAATCTGACAGCATAATTATCGAAACTGCTTTGCGCTTAGAATAAATAAATACAAAAGCGAGTGTTAAAAAATTTTTTGAGAAGGGAAATTCAGTCATCTAGACAGTCAGTAGGACAAGTTTATTTAAAACTTTTAGATTCTTATGTATTTAGATCACTTCGGAATGAGATAATGAGATAGTTATCTTTCAGTCTAATTGAGTTCTAAGCTCCTGGCTGTTGGCTGTCACCGCTTTCAAACTTTGCTTTAACTTTCCTTCCTTTAGAAATCTGATCCTGGTGTCTCCATTTACTCTTTCTGGGCTGATAACCTGGTGGACTCTCAGTGCACTGGAGTGCAGAGAGTGACTTAATGGGATTGAGGGGCTAAATAACCTTTCACAGGAAACAAGATAATCAAATCTCTTCTACTAGCCTGTAATGGCTGAAAGAGAAAGCACAAGTAGAAAGGAAAGCTTGGAAATTAAACCATCATTTCTAAATGTCTTGTAATTTCCCTTGTCACGTGGTTTTTGCGCTGCTCTTGCACATCATCAATCCATCAGCTGGAGTTGCTTAGTGCATTTAATTATTCAGAGTGCACACAGCCTCCGTGACTGCGCGGTAATTTTAGCTCATGTGTATGTATATAGGCTTCATATCTTCAAAGCCCAAAGGATCACACAGTACTTTAAATTGAAGTTGCTAACTAACACGGAGTGCACTTAAAACTCTGACTAGGGGCATAGCACATATGCATTTCCGATTAAAGCAGATGATCTTTCCTTTTAAAATTAATTAGTGCCTATTTATCTTTTCCTCTCCCTCCCTCCTCTCATTCTCCCAGGACCACATTTACATTGAACTCTTGAATTCAGTGAGTTAAAAGCTGTATAAAATAAACATTCTGTTAATCTGGGGTACAGGAAACTAATGTTAACCCATTGTGCAGACTGAGAAACTGAGAGTTATGAAGGCCAATAACACATGTGATGCTGGAGGAGAAAAGAAGAAAACTTAGGTTCTTTAACTCTAAATTCAGAGCTTGAACTCCCTGTACCATTTGTCATTCCTTTAAACACTAAAGGCAATATAACATCTACATGAAAGAAAACCGAAACAAGGAAAAAATTACCCACCATTCCCTTTAACTAGAAGAGCATTTTTAGTTTTGTACTCTATATTCCAGTTTTGTTGATATGCATAATACATTTTCACTGGTGCGTTATAATATGCAATTTTGTATCCTACTTTCTTTTAGCTTGTGTCATAGCATAAACATTTCCATACTATTCCACACTCCTGTGAATTACCATTTAAAATGGTTACATGGTACTGTATACTGAGTCAATATAATAATATCTATCNGCAAGAACACTGGAGTGGGTTGCCATTTCCTTCTCCAATGCGTGAAAGTGAAAAGTGAAAGTGAAGCCGTTCAGTCATGTCCAACTCTTAGCAACCCCATGGACTGCAGCCCACCAGGCTCCTCCGCCATGGGATTTTCCAGGCAAGAGTACTGGAGTACGTTGCCATTTCCTTCTCCGAATAAGTAATAGTAAGGAAAAAATAATAACCACCACTGATTAAGAAATCTTAAAACCCAAAGTGACTGTGTTACTCCCCACCCCCATCCCCCTGCAAAAAAACCCAACAAAACAAAACCCTAACAAAGACAAGATAACATTAAAGATTAAGGAAGAGATCAGGAGTTTGAGTCTTTATTAAAGATAAGATTGAGTCCTCTTAGTTGTGAGATATTAAATATGTTACCTGGGGGCATGTGACATCTTCCCTAGGATGAGGAGTGGAAGAGAGTGGCTTGGGAGTCTGACCTACAGTCAAATCTTGCCTCTCCCACTTACTAGCTGTATAACTTTGAGTAATTGGCCCCAATTTTTTAATGTGTAATATTAGGAAAACAGCTCCATCCTTGTCAGTTACTGTCTATACTAAATGAGAATTTATGTAAAACACATAGATGTCCAAGAAACAGCAGACACTATTCTATGGATGTTAGGGACTCATCTATATAGTGAAGATACAGAACAGGGAGTCCCAAGATCCTTTTCTTGTCAAAGGGTCTGTAACTCCTTCTTGAAGCATTTATCTTTATTTGGAGATTTAGTTCATGATGCTAACAAATTTAACCAACTTAAGAGCTTAGTAGAGCTGAGGAACTTGGTTAAGTCAGACTTTTCCTACCAAGGCAACTCTGCACAACACATAAGCCAAATCACAACCCAACAACTTGTATTCTAGTGTATTAAAATGGGCTGCGGACAACACTGAGCATAGAAGGTGAAGAAGTGTGCTATAGAGGATACTTTCTAACTTCCTTCTTAAATACTGATTAGTGGAGGATTTAAAAAGTAGACAGAGTCAGTTCAATTCAGTCACTCAGTTGTGTCCGACTCTTTGTGACCCCATGAATTGCAGCCCACCAGGCCTCCCTGTCCATTACCAACTCCTAGAGTTCACTCAAACTCACGTCCATTGAGTCGGTGATGCCATCCAGCCATCTTTTCCTCTGTTGTCCCCTTCTCCTCCTGCCCCCAATTCCTCCAAGCATCAGAGTCTTTTCCAAAGAGTGTGGACAGAGTGGTCTGAGTTAAATTACAAACTCCTAGAAACAGAATAGGATTGAGAGACTTGGCTTGGAATCTCCCTTCCCCACCAAACCCAACCTCTAAAATCTGACTTGTGGAATGACAAAATATTCTGGTTAAACTTTGACTAGACTAGACAATAAAAGCAATAAACAGAGTAAGATTTGATATCATTAGCACACAAACAGCAAAACTAAGCTTTTCTAGTACATGTTAGAGAATGTTTAAATTGAATGCCATTGCAAGAAGGCATACAGTGACAAACAGTAAAACTTAGGATGGAATATTACAAATAGCTGTGAAAAGAAGAGAGGTGAAAAGCAAAGGAGAAAAGGAAAGCTATAAGCATCTGAATGCAGAGTTCCAAAGAATAGCAAGAAGAGATAAGAAAGCCTTCTTCAGCGATCAATGCAAAGAAATAGAGGAAAACTATTGGGAATCGGAAAGACTAGAAAATGGGAAAGACTAGAGATCTCTTCAAGAAAATTAGAGATACCAAGGGAACATTTCATGCAAAGATGGGCTCGATAAAGGATATAAATAGAAGATATTAAGAAGAGGTGGCAAGAATACACAGAAGAACTGTACAAAAAAGATCTTCACGACCCAGATAATCATGATGATGTGATCACTAATCTAGAGCCAGACATCTTGGAATGTGAAGTCAAGTGGGCCTTAGAAAGCATCACTATGAACAAAGCTAGTGGAGGTGATGCAATTCCAGTTGAGCTGTTTCAAATCCTGAAAGATGATGCTGTGAAAGTGCTGCACTCAATATGCCAGCAAATTTGGAAAACTTAGCAGTGGCCACAGGACTGGAAAAGGTCAGTTTCCATTCCAATTCCAAA
>SJYV01019353.1:127113-183305 GCA_006410875.1 Neotragus pygmaeus
TCTAGTCAAGGCTATGGTTTTTCCTGTGGTCATGTATGGATGTGAGAGTTCGACTGTGAAGAAGGATGAGCACCGAAGAATTGGTGCTTTTGAACTGTGGTGTTGGAGAAGACTCTTGAGAATCCCTTGGACTGCAAGGAGATCCTACCAGTCCATTCTGAAGGAGATCAACCCTGGGATTTCTTTGGAAGGAATGATGCTAAAGCTGAAACTCCAGTACTTTGGCCACCTCATGCGAAGAGTTGACTCATTGGAAAAGACTCTGATACTGGGAGGTATTGGGGGCAGGAGGAGAAGGGGACGACCGAGGATGAGATGGCTGGATGGCATCACTGACTCGATGGATGTGAATCTGAGTGAACTCCGGGAGATGGTGATGAACAGGGAGGCCTGGTGTGTTGCGATTCATGGAGTCGCAAAGAGTCAGACACGACTCAGCGACTGAACTGAACTGAACTGATGAGTCAGAATTGCAATATAACAAAGAAGACACCTTTGGATGACATTAGATGGCATTCAGAGGAGGATAACTTTCCTCTCCCCGGATATCCTTCCTCCCCATCATCTTTCAGGGCTTCCCTGATCCTCAGTTGGTAAAGAATCGCATGCAATACAGGAGATCCCAGTTTGATTCCTGGGTTGGGAAAATCCCCTGGAGAAAGAATAGGCTACCCACTCTAGAATTCTGGCCTAGAGAACTCCATGGACTGTATAGTCCACAAGGTCACAAAGAGTTGAACACAACTGAGCGACTTTCACTTTATCATCTTTTAAGACCTCACAAATCCATCCTGGGCCCCTACAGCTGGAGTGTAATCTTACCTCCTTTGAACTCCCAGAGCACTTCACACTTGGTCTACGGCTGTTTATCTTCCTGTCTCACTTCCTTAAGGACTGTAAGCTTCTTGAGGACAGAGTCTAAGACTAATCCATTTTTGTGTCCTTCCGTCTCCTATTTAATCTTCAAGTGCTTAGTTGTTCAGTCTTGTACGACTCTTTGCAACTGCATGGCTCCTCTGTCCATGAGATTTTTCAGACAATACTAGAGTGGGTTGCCATTTCCTTCTTCAGGGGATCCTCTCAACTCAAGGATTGAACACGAGTCTCTTACGTGTCCCTATTAGCAGGTGGATTCTTTACCACCGAGCCACCAGAGAAGCCCCTCATATCTGATAGACCCTCAGCAAATCTTCCATGAATAAACTGGAAAATAATTCTCCCACTCTGTTAGAAACCTGGGCCTGTGGTGGGTTCATAGTCTCAGAGATAAGCAGAATAGTTGGAATAGGTTCAGAATAGAATAATGAAACAAAATAATTAAAAGGTAAAAGAAACAGAATCTATACTGGGGTTTGTGTAGGTGGAGAGAGAGGTCAAGGGAATCCAGCTTTTTAATGTGATATTGAGGAACCTTTAAATATATTATTAAAAGAAGCCTGAAAGTTCTTTTATTGGAGCAAAACAAAAAATTTCTCAGATTTTAAGGGGGCAAAATGAATAAGGCCTGCTGATGAAGGAAACGACAGAGGATGAGATGGCTGGATGGCATCACGGACTCGATGGACGTGAGTCTGAGTGAACTCCGGGTGTTGGTGATGGACAGGGAGGCCTGGCGTGCTGTGATTCATGGGGTCTCAAAGAGTCGGACACGACTGAGCGACTGAACTGAACTGAACTGAACTGATGAATTACCAGAGTATAGATAGTAGAGTGATGTGATGAAGTGTTAGTTAGTTGCTCAGTTGAGTCCTACTCCTTGAGACCCCATGGACTGTAGTCCGCCAGGCTTCTCTGTGCATGGAATTTGCGAGGCAAGAATACTGGAGTGGGTTGCCATTTCCTTCTCCAGGGTAGAGGTCAATGCCATGCCTATAGGTACCAAAGTATGTGATGACAAAAAGGACTCTGGTAAATTGTTTTTGCAAAATTACTTGTGAAAAAATTGCAAGCTTTTAAGTTTTTTTTTTTAAGATGCTGAAACCTGTTTTAAAGGAGAAGGGGGATTTAGTCCAGGAAGGAATGGGAGAGGCTCAAGCCTGGGATTTGGAAAGCAAAATGGGACCAACCCACAGAAAGAGACAGCCTTTGATGTTCTGACGATCAAGGACCATGGCTTAAGCACCAGACTCTTAAATCACGTGGCATTTACTGCCCGAGATTAAAAAAAACAACAACAAAAAAACCCAACTTTTCTGGATCACTGTCTGGTTCCAAATGGCTCTGTTCCAAAATTAGTCTTAACTTTCCAAGGGTAACATTTGGAAGCCTGGCAAGAACTGAGTGGAGCCAGTTTCTAGAAGGGGCAGCTTAATGATTTTCTACTCCCCTCACTTTCAAATCATTAAGCAGCGTTCTTTTCCCAGAGCCCAAGTTCATGCTGAGGGCAAAGGGAATTAAACGAAGAAGCTGAACCTGCAGCTAAGATTAGAGGGTTGCCAAGGGCCTAATTTTAGGTCCTAGCTGCCCCAGCTGACGTCCTGCACTGCTGGCTCAGCTGTGAGGACCACAAGTGTGGCCATAAGCCGATGGCTGTGTGGGTACAACGTCTCCCCGGCCATCTGCAAAAGCAATTAGCTTGCTGTTGGGTGTGTTTTGAGAGAGACTACCAATAATTTCTCCTTCCACAAATGTTTCTTCAGGTGTTCAAGAGTCAATAAGGAAGGATGTCAGCGCTTGGCAGAAATTTCCACGTGCTTGCCATGCTAGTAACCACGCTTTTCCACTTAAGATTGCTCTCCAAAGGGGAACTAAGCCTAGAATTCCTGGATTTTGTGTCAAGTGATCCTTCCCCATCAATTTCTTCTGGCCATAAGCTTACTTCCACAGCCTTGGGAGAGTGGTATTTGGGACCTCTCAGCTTCATGAAAACACACATGGATGGATAGGAACAGCCCTGGCATTTGCGGGGTGGATTTGTGTGCCACGCTTTTGCTGGGATGTAGACTGTCCTTCCACTCTTCTCACAGTTCCCAGATTCAGGCTTCATGCTTAAATTGTCTTTGTCAGAGGGCAGACAATAAGAGCTGGCATCTCCCAGATCAAAGGGGAAACAGAATATACTTTAAAGTGACAACTTTGTTATCCTGCAACTAGAATAAAGCCCGAATAATAAAATGATACAAATATAACCCACTAAGTGATTCCATACTGCCACCAGAGAGCAAAATTTCTTGTATAATTATGCCAGGGAAACTCTTTACAAAGCACTCACAAGAGCATATCTGACTTTTGCACAGTCAGTCCTTATGCCTGGAGCAGCCCGCCCCTGGGATGGGGACTCTGGGTCCCTGAGGGTTGGGAACTGAGAAGACCCGTTGGTGCACCTATCTACAAAGGAGGCGCTTAATAAAGGCTCATTGCCATGAACAATGAAAACGTAGACGGGCACTGCCAGGCCAAGAGAGGGCACCCTTAGAAGACATGGTGACATCATGTCACAGGTGGTGATGGCCACTTCTCAGGGTGCCCAAACTGGCCTCAGTGCCGCTCTCTCTTCCTCTATTTTTCTTTCCAGTTTCCCTGGTAGTTAGTTGTGCTTTCCCCATCTTCTTGTCCACGTCTTGTCTGTCAATCTGTATCTAAACCTGTTTCTGCACACTGCCCTCCCCCAAGCGCGTGCGCACGCGCGTACACACACACACACACACACCATCTGCCCCCCTTCCCCTGTCTCTTGGCGCTGGCCCTTTCATCTTCTCCCTTGGGGATTCGAGATGTCGCTGCAGGAAGTGCTTGTCGGCCGAGGCAGCAGCAGCAGAGCCCTGTGGCTTTGACAAACCTCATTTAATTGGGAGGAAGCCAGGAGAATTTGAAAGAACTGAAACATCCACGAAACTCCTTTTATCAGGCATAATTTAAACTCTGCATGGAAAAACCCCTATATGTATAAAGAAAAGTCAACTTCCCTCCTGCTGTGAGCACTCCTCATCTCCCCCCTCAGCGCAGGCAGGCTCCTGCAAGATTCCATCTTTTCATTTTTCTAAAAGTGTCAAAGTAGATTTGGGCTCTGTGGCTGGGTGAACAGAGAAGGAATACAGATGGGTCCCTCTCCTGTGCCTGCGTGTGTATGCACACACAGGCACACACACATACGATGGAGTTCCTCGGTTGGTGGCTTTGCTTCAGATGACCAGGGAGAATCAAAACCCACGTTTCTAATAAACACATCCCGTTTGCACAGTGATTGTTTCCTGCTAATTACTCTAAAGGAAAAGCTGGTACCCAGAAAACTCCGAAGGTCCTCAGTAGTTCTCAGGTCCTAGAATAATAAATCCTCGAGGAGGATTTGTTTACATTTATTTATTTATATATGTCTCTCCATGGGAGATATGTTGTTAAGTGGAGAGAAACGGTGTGAATGTGTGTGTGCACACCCCCAGTGCGTATATTTGCGTGAAGTGGGAGCTAGAAAAGTCCCAATCTCAAGAGGAGAAGGCTAAGAAGGGGGAATCTTGGGGCTCAGACTGGGAAGAGGGTATTGAGATGGAAGTGGGGGATGGGGGTTAAGCTTAGGAGGAGGTACCAAGAAGGGAGTAAGAATTGTTAAGTCGCCTGGAATGTCTCTTAGTCTTCCCATATGCCAAGCTGTGTCCCTCCCCTTCTTCCAAATTCCTGTCCGGAGTCACCTCCAGTCTCATCTGTCTTACTGGAGTTATTCTACAGTGGTTCCTCTGAGGACTGCCTTCAGTGCACACATATTCTCTGAACATCTGTAGCCGATTATGCACAAACTTTAGCTGTTTAGATATGATTTGTGCTAATATGTGTACAAGGGTGTCCTGTTTCCTCTTCCTCACCCTCTTTTCCTCCCACTTCATAGGCTCCTTGAGGTCAAGGACAAGCCTCCTTTTTCCCTCAAATGTTATAGCACTTAATATGTTCTTGACACTTAACGGCAATTTAATAAATACTGATGACCAACTCTTCTTACAGGGTTAAGTATGACATTAACCTCGGTTGTATGATTATGGTTATTTTTAGAGATTCTAAATAACTCACTTTAATAATATAATACCTCAAGAAACCCCAAATTAAAAGCTTTGGACGGATGCAAAATCACATCCCAGGTACTGTGTAGCTGTGCCTGCAAATCCTGGAGACATCAGTCAGACCCTGTGTCTGAGCCTCTTGGACAGTAGTTCCTGACCACACCCCATCCCAGTTCCCTCCTCTCAGTCAGAGCCCCTACAACCTTCCTTAGCTTTCTTTTCTCTGGCTCAGGACTTCTAAAAGCTGTTTTCACTTGAATGGTGGGTGTTTTGAAAGCAACCCCACCTAAGGAGGGTCCCAGGCAAGCAGCCAGGGCCATGGTTGCAGTACCCACAACCTCCGCACAGCCCTTCCTTGCCACATTCTGAGAAACATGAGGCGCGCTCCAGCCGCATGATCCCTCAGCAGTTTTCAGATTTGGAGGATGACTTCAGGCCCAGGCAGCAAGGCTGATTTCTGAGTAACTTGTGCTTTCCTGTGCTTCTGGCCTGGGAGGATGCTCCCCTCTCCCAGTGCCCTACCCGCACTTCCTTGGGCAGCATCAGATTACCAATCAAGACAGGCCAGCTCTCCTCTCCTGATGTATCCATGTCACCTATCATTTTACTCAACTGGAAAGAGAAAAGGGGGTTGTTAGAAACTTAGATTTGGCTTCTCTTGGCAGATGCTAGTGAAAGCAAACTGAAAGGCAACTTTCCTCTCTTCTACTTTCTAAGTGTGTGTATAGGGGAAATGTTTGGATGGTTACAAGGAGGCCTGTGTCACCTTAACCCTCAACTTTTGAGTTTTAGAAAACCACAAACAAAACTTGGGCAAGATTTTGTCCCATCTTGCTTTTCCCAGCTCTAAGCATGTTTCTGGTTGCAAATTCTATGATTCTCCAGTGTTTCAAGAAAACAGACACCAAGACTTATGTGTGTCCATGTATACCCCACCCCCTGCCACCACATACATACACACACACACTCATTCACCCACCGTCTGGAAGCTGGTGCAGCTGAGCCGGCAGGACACTGAAATAATTGTGAACCAACGCTTCCTGGGCTGAGACACGGTCTCTTGGAAAGCCCTTCAGCATTTGGGAGGCCAGATCTTCTGCTTCGGGAGCCCTTCCCAGCCTGGAAAAGTGAGAGAGACAGAGAATTTCTCCAGAGGTCTCATTTCTGAAAAGTCAAGGGGGAAAGAAGAAAAGTAAAGAAAAGGAGATGGCTAGAAAAAATTTCAGATAGAATTTTCCTGGGACTAGTAAAGTTGATGGCAATGGAAAAATAACACCCACACTGAAACTGTTACCTGTCCTGTGACTAAGATGAAGGAAAAACTTCAGCATTCCATCATTCAGCCCCCAACCCACCCCCTCCACCATGGCTCTGGGTACCCTGTATACATAAAAGACCTGGAAATTGTAATTATAGAAATGGAAATATATAATTAAGGATTCTTTCTTTGAGGGATACAGCAGCCCCTTGCAAGCAGAAAAGCCCAATTGGAAATAGGCTCCAATGGGGGTGAGCACAGAATTCTGGAATGGGAGGAAGGAGAGAAGAGATCCTGGAAGGTGAAACTTGAGTGGGGAAAAAGGCCTTGTTTACAGCGTTTTTAAAGCTCAGCTCCCAGGGCTTTTTCTAAGATGCTCTATTGGTTTCCCTGGAGATAGAGCATAAGCAAGAAAGATAATTAAATACCCAAATTACAGTAAGAACAAATCCTCAAGTTGACCTTATTCTGAATTATAAATTTGGAGTAGAGCAAACCATTAGTTGAGCAACTACTATGTAGGTGGTTGGATCTGGGAGATACAGGAATGCTATCTTCTGGTAGCTTAATCTAGTAGAGGAATCAGACACTAATTAAATGGTCATACAGATGCATAAACACAACTGTGAAGAAGGTCCACATACTTGACTTAGGAGGGGGTCAGGGAAGACTCTCCTGAGGAAGCAGCATTTGGGCTGAGAACTGAGGATCTGGGGAAGGGGAGGGGCAGGTGTTGCATACCCCCAGGGTGAGAGGGAGAAGAGTGATTTTAAAGAAAGAAAGAAAGGCCAGCTGGTGGGCCTGGGATAAAGAGAAGAGGGGCTTGCTGTGAAGCCATGGAGAGTGGCAGGGGCTGACCCTGCAAGCCCGGTGGGTCTTCATGCTTCCTATTTACTTACAAAGTCTGAAAGTCTTTGCTAATCTAGTGCCAATCATTCAATATACCCATCTCTAGAGGCCACAGACAGGTTTACAAGTGGAAAGCACAAGACAGAAAACTGCTGATTCTGAGAGGCAGTTAACTGTAGAACTAATGCCTGACTTTCAGAACTAAATTGCATTGCCATGCAATTCCCCAAATAAACAAAAACAGATGGGCTTTCTTAATGCTGAATGTACACACCAACGTAAAGCCATCAACAGATACCCTTTCCTCCCCAGGTACCATGATGCAGCGATGCTGGAAGCCCTGACCCTGACTTGGAATTTGCCTATTTTTTGCATAAGATTTGCATAAAAGCTTTCAGATATTTGATTCCCATGACATAAAACTGTTTCTGCAAATACAGAACTTTACTCTCAAACTCAAGAGTAATTGCTTCACAGACTTAAGGCAGAGAAGAAATTTGCAAATTCCCCAGTCCTTGCAAATTTCCAGGCCAGTTAGGAGAGAAGGGAACCAGAGGTGGAAGCTGGTTTAAGAGATTGTAACCCAAAGGGCTGGCGGATATTTTCTCCATCACAGGTGCCCTGCCCAGACACAGGTTTTCAGGCCAATGAAATAGGAGTCTGGAGTGGGTAAGCAGGTACAAATCAGTAGGACTCAGTATCAGTCTCAAAGGAGAATCAGGGGAAATCTTCTGAAAAAATTTTTAGCCACTCCATTTTCACTATAGGATGGTGGAGTTGGATATGTGCCCAAACCAGGGCATCCCTCCTAATGTTAGTCCCCTTTCCGTGACAAAACCCTTCTCAAAGCCAAGACTTTTCTCATGTGATAATCTAGGCCAGTGCTGTCTGACGAAACTTCTGGTGATAATGAACTAAGTAGCTTCAGTCATGTCCAACTCTTTGCGACTCCATGGACTGTAGCCTGCCAGGCTCCTCTGTCCATGGGATTCTCCAGGCAAGAATACTGGAGTGGGTTGCCATGTCCTTATCCAGGGGATCTTCCTGACTCAGAGGCCTAACCCACATCTCTTGTGTCTGCTGCACTGTCAGTCAAGTTTCTACTGCCAGCGCCACCTGCTCCATGATGATGGAAGTAGTCTATTTCTGCCCCATCTCATATGGTAACCCCTACTCACATGTGCCTAGTGAGCCCTGCAAATGGGGCTAGTGCAACTGAGCAACTTATTTGTTTTTTTGAATTGAAGTACAACTGATTTACAATATTGCACTTGTTTCAGGTGTATAGCATTGTGATTCAGTTTGGGGGGTTTTCTTTTGAAGAGTTTACTCCGTTCTAGTTTACAACAAGATATTGGATATAATTTCTCATGCTATACAATCAATCTGTAGAGTAACTCAGTTTTTCATCTAATTTTACATAATTTAAATGGAAATAGTCACATGTGGTTAGTGGTTACGGTATGAGATAGCGCATCTCTAGACATCACTCCTGACTTTGAGAATCTGAGCAAAGAGAGTCTGAGCTGAGGCAGCTGGGCTACGGTAGGGGTGTTGCATACGGTCAGAAAAGCCAGAGGGATATTAGGCCAATCCAAGTCCCACTCAGCCTGGAAGGAGGGCTGGTAGGGTAACTGTGGGGGGCTGGCAGCGATTTTCCTGCCATGCGACAGTGCCAACAGCAGCAGAGTAGGAAGAGAGTCTGCAGCTTTGGAGCCGCCATTATTTTGGAAGCCAGTGGTGAAATGGAAGAAAGCCACAGGATAGCACTAAAGTCCAGATTTCTCTAGCTAGGGGTTAGGGAGCCTGACTGCGCTAGCAAGAGAAAGTTTGTGCTTCTTGGATGAAATGATAAACAGCAGTTCCCTGGAACCTGTCTCCAAACAGGAGAGTTTCAGGTGCGTTTGAAAATAAGAGTGGAGCGTGGGGATACCCTGGGGAGAATCGTCCCTCCCCCAAAAAAGATCCTTTGCTAGTCCACAGTTCTGTGTTCCGACCTATTTTACTCTTTGTGCTCTGATATTCAGTCTCTATGGAGGCTTTTTTAAAGCACATGAACAGTAACTATGAAAAAAAAAATCAAACACAACTTTGGCTGGGTTAAACCCTACCACATTTTTAGGGAAGAACANATCCAGGGGATCTTCCTGACTCAGAGGCCTAACCCACATCTCTTGTGTCTGCTGCACTGTCAGTCAAGTTTCTACTGCCAGCGCCACCTGCTCCATGATGATGGAAGTAGTCTATTTCTGCCCCATCTCATATGGTAACCCCTACTCACATGTGCCTAGTGAGCCCTGCAAATGGGGCTAGTGCAACTGAGCAACTTATTTGTTTTTTTGAATTGAAGTACAACTGATTTACAATATTGCACTTGTTTCAGGTGTATAGCATTGTGATTCAGTTTGGGGGGTTTTCTTTTGAAGAGTTTACTCCGTTCTAGTTTACAACAAGATATTGGATATAATTTCTCATGCTATACAATCAATCTGTAGAGTAACTCAGTTTTTCATCTAATTTTACATAATTTAAATGGAAATAGTCACATGTGGTTAGTGGTTACGGTATGAGATAGCGCATCTCTAGACATCACTCCTGACTTTGAGAATCTGAGCAAAGAGAGTCTGAGCTGAGGCAGCTGGGCTACGGTAGGGGTGTTGCATACGGTCAGAAAAGCCAGAGGGATATTAGGCCAATCCAAGTCCCACTCAGCCTGGAAGGAGGGCTGGTAGGGTAACTGTGGGGGGCTGGCAGCGATTTTCCTGCCATGCGACAGTGCCAACAGCAGCAGAGTAGGAAGAGAGTCTGCAGCTTTGGAGCCGCCATTATTTTGGAAGCCAGTGGTGAAATGGAAGAAAGCCACAGGATAGCACTAAAGTCCAGATTTCTCTAGCTAGGGGTTAGGGAGCCTGACTGCGCTAGCAAGAGAAAGTTTGTGCTTCTTGGATGAAATGATAAACAGCAGTTCCCTGGAACCTGTCTCCAAACAGGAGAGTTTCAGGTGCGTTTGAAAATAAGAGTGGAGCGTGGGGATACCCTGGGGAGAATCGTCCCTCCCCCAAAAAAGATCCTTTGCTAGTCCACAGTTCTGTGTTCCGACCTATTTTACTCTTTGTGCTCTGATATTCAGTCTCTATGGAGGCTTTTTTAAAGCACATGAACAGTAACTATGAAAAAAAAAATCAAACACAACTTTGGCTGGGTTAAACCCTACCACATTTTTAGGGAAGAACAGCGTTCAAACATTCAGTTGGGATGTCTTTCTCTTCTCCCCACCTGTGAGAGTGTGTTTTTCTTTGACATTCGAGCTCCTTTCCCCTGTCTCTGATGTTTCCCTCACTGCCCTTTTTGCCTCCTCACTGAAGCAAAGAGAACAGAGCCTTGGCTAATTACTCTCAGATCAAATAATACTGGTTATTGTAATTGGTCATTGTCCGAAAACACTGAGTTCTTCTTAGCCCTGAGGTTGCCTGGCACAGCTTAGTTAGCTAACTATTCCGGGAATGTCTCTATTATCTGTCTTACTTTGCAAAAGAAACTAGGGATTTGTTGAAAGCTGGTAATAAAAGTCTGCCCTGGTCTGAGCTGAGACTGCGTAGAGAGGGCCTGGGAAAGTATGACCTCCATGAATCACGTTGCCCCCCTCTTCCAATAGCCACTCAATGATGTTATTTGGTTTCTCTGTGTCGAAGAATAATAAACCCACTAGGTTTTCTTACAGGCCAACACTCCCTCGTTCTCAGGGCCTCGGGCATGGTTGAGGGGCACAAAACAATTTTAATGACCAAACTCGCTGAAAATAAAATGGTTCCTAGAGAAAAACTAACCGATTCACAGGTGGCTGCCTCTTCAAGAGGCATCTTCATGGGGTTTGGGCCCCCAGATCAAGGTGCTCAGGGGCTGGGTGTTCAGTGGACTGAGGCTGAGCGAAATGTCCCTTCAGCCCTGCTGAAAGGTAAGCTTTCCAAGGTGGTTCTTACCTGTTGAAGACATTCTGAAGGCTCTGAGTCTTGGGCAGTGGGAACCATTCTGAAAAACATACACGGACATGTTAAAAGACAAAAACAACCCTAAAATCCTGTTGCCAAAAATACTATTAAAATTCTAAACGCTCCTCTTGGCTTGGGGTAAGACAGAACCCAGTCATCAGATGGGCATCACTAAATGAGTTTAAGGGCTTGTCTCCCTCTGAAATTTTATGATTCTGTGGACGGTCACTATTCTGGGTTGAATTGTGTCCTCCCAAATTCATAAGCCAATGTCCTAGCCCCAAATACCTCAGAATTGGGCCTTATTTTGACATAGGACTGTTATAGATATAATTAATTAAGATGAGGTCATTAGAGTGGGCTTTAATTCAATATGACCAGGGTCCAAATAAAAAGGGGAGCTTTGGATACAGTCATGGACATGTATGGAGAAAGATAAACACAATATGAAGAGACAGAAGGAGAAGACAGCCATTTACAAGCCGAAAAGAGACGCCCAAACAGATCCTTTTGTCAGAGCCTCAAAGAAAGGAATCCTGACAACACCTCAGCTTCATATCTAGCCTCCAGAGTGTGAGACAATACATGTCCATGGCTTAAGCCACTCAGTTTGTGGCACTTCGTTATGGCATTCCTAGCAAACTAAACTAATACAGTCACAATACTCAACATCCAGTGTGTGCAGAACACATGTGAGTGCTGGGAGAACACACAGGTAATCGTGAGAAACTTCCCCACTCTTACCAAGCTTATAATTCATTTGAGAAAACAAAAGTGCTCCCCTCCAAGAAAATTCATGTGACAAGTGAGATGGCAAAGTCTCAAAGACTCAAAAATGGTAAAAAGGAATGGGACTAATTTTATATATCACTTACAGTAAAAATGGAAGTGAATCCTGGTTTGAATAATCCAACATGAATGATAATAAGATTTTTAATTTTCATTGGAGCACTCCTTAAAACATCTACATGTGGATGCATGGTTTTCTATTATTATTTTTTATATTGACACTGTCTAATCCAAAATGAAATCTGTAAAAGGAGACGATTTCTCTTTCATTCAAGAAATACTAGTTAAATGCTTACTCTGTGTAAAGTGATAAAAGGGGCTGCAGTGACACAAGCTGGTGCTGCTTCAATCCTATTTCTGGCTCCAAATTGAGAAAAGAGTATTTCAACTCTCATCCACAATTATATCTTTGCTTTAGACATTCTTTGGGTCTGAAATGCAATCATTTTGGTTTTTAAAGTTTTCTTCTCCAACTCCTATAGGAATGGGATACACCAAGACTGTTTATTCAACAAAGAATCTAATGTAGTTGGGCAAAAAATGGCTTTGATAATACCAACCTATTGGTGTTTGTAAGTGTACAAAAAAGAACCCAGGAAGACCACTCACCTGATTGTGATAATGGTTATGGGGGCTTACCCTATTCACTTCTACACTTATTTTCTTACATTTATTTTTAAACAAAAATTACATATTACTGTGTAACTTCAAAAGGAAGTTCAATTAAAGATGGACTTTATAGTGTTAAGAGTTGGGGAGTGAAAGGCATGATCAAAGAACATGATTTAAGCTGAGTTTTCAGGATCAGATACAATCAAATGTGAGCCGCTTGGGAGATTGAGCTTGACCTTCGTGCACTGCCATGTGTAAAACAGATCACTAGTGGGAAGCTGCGGAATAGCACAGGAACTCAGCTCAGTGCTCTGTGCTGACCTAGAGGGGTGGAGTGAGGGGCTGGGGGTAGGAGGGAGGTCCAAGATGGAGATCTATGCATACAAATAGCTGATTCAGTTCATTGTGCAGTAGAGCTTTAACACAACATTATAAAGCCAGGATACCTTCCCCACTCAAGGAAAAGTGAGCCACTCTGCTGTCATTTTACAGCCCCGGGTGGACACTAAGAGAAGTCCTTTTCTATACTGGCTATTTACTCTCTCTCCGGGTGATTGTGCCCAAATTCAAATAACCAGTAAAGATCAGAATACCTGGCATTCATTCAGAACGTTCATTTCCAAACCACTTTCTGCTGCCTAATGATAGTTTTCCCTGGCCAAACAAAATTAAAATATGTCCTCATCCAGTCATATCACAATTTCCAATCAGTGTAGTAAAATCCAGTTCAAAGCTTTCCCGTGTTTTATTTATCCCTTTGATAAATCCTAGGTGCTGGGGGTTTGGGCATTTAGTATTTTAATACAATTGCTGGCTTTAGTATTCTTGTTGAGCATGGGTTTGAAACTGCTGCTTCAGGTTCATGGAGACCTTAAGCAAGACACTTTCACTATGGCCAGCCTGTTTTTGTACCTCAAGTTGGAGGTCATGGTCACCTCACAAGGACAAAGTGATTTGTTGAATTTATGGATATATTTTGGTTCCATCATTTCATGGGAATTAGATGGGGAAACAATGACGGACTTTATTTTTTGGGCTCCAAAATCACTGCAGATGGTGATTTTAGTCATGAAATTAAGAGACACTTACTCCTTGGAAGGAAAGTTATGACCAACCTAGATAGCATATTGAAAAGCAGAGACATTACTTTGCCAACAAAGGTCCATCTAGTCAAGGCTATGGTTTTCCACTGGTCATGTATGGATGTGAAAGTTGGACTGTGAAGAAAGCTGAGCGCCAAAGAATTGATGCGTTTGAACTGTGGTGTTGGAGAAGACTCTTGAGAGTTCCTTGGACTGCGAAGAGATCCAACCAGTCCATTCTGAAGGAGATCAGCCCTGGGATTTCTTTGGAAGGAATGATGCTAAAGCTGAAACTCCAGTACTTTGGCCACCTCATGAGAAGAGTTGACTCATTGGAAAAGACTCTGATGCTGGGACAGATTGGGGGCAGGAGGAGAAGGGGACGACTGAGGATGAGATGGCTGGATGGCATCACCGACTCGATGGACGTGAGTTTGAGTGAACTCCTGGAGTTGGTGATGGACAGGGAGGCCTGGCGTGCTGCAATTCATGGAGTCACAAAGAATCGGACACAACTGAGTGACTGAAATAAACTGAACTGAACTAAGATAATGAATGGAATGTGCTGGCCTCAGCATTAAACAAAATAAATCCTCTTGGCTTTTCCTTCTTTCTCTTCCTTTGAAAAGTGATGGGAAATGTAAACTGTATGTAGTTGGGACTCTGACTTGCATTTTGAATCCACACTAATGCCACAAGATCAAACCAGTCAATTCTAAAGGAGATAAACCCTGAATATTTGTTGGAAGGACTGAGGCTAAAGCTGAAGCTCTAATAATTTGGCCACCTGAGGTGAAGAGCTAACTCGTTGGAAAAGACCCTTCTGCTGAGGGCAGAAGGAGAGGGGTACGACAGAGGATGAGATGGTTGGATAGATCATCAACTCAATGGACATGAATTTGAGCAAACTCTGGAAGATGGTGAAGGACAGGGAAGCCTGGCGTGCTGCAGTTCATGGGGTCACAAAGAGTTGGACACGACTTGGTGACTGACAACAACATACCACTTAACCAGCTGTGTGACCTGAGGGTGTTGCTCACTGGGTCTCAGTTTTCCCATCTGCAGAAAGGAGACAATTAGAACTCCTACTGCATGGGGTTATTGTGAGAATTAGAACAATGAGTGTAGTATAAGTATTTCTTTACCCTTTGCTGCTTTTCTTTCTGCCTCTTTCTCTCATGGGGTGTATCACTTCTTCCTCTTTCCTCCCAGGCGTCTCTGCCTTACTGTTCTCCTTGGAAAACTATAACTTGCTGTTTCACTCTACTGAAATTTTAATGTGTTCCAAGCTTGAATTTTTACAAGCTTGGCTTAATTTCTGAGTCTTTGGTGTGGTCCAGAGGTGTGTGCCTTAGCTGTGTGGTGTAGCAACATGAACACAGCCTGGGCTCACACATCTCCTTTCTGCCACTTCTGAGCTCTGAGATTTGGGGGAAATTACTCCACCTCTATAGTTAAGTGACTCAGAAGTTTCTCATCTGTAAAGCTGGAACCCTTTTCCAGTTGCCTGGGAGGATAAGACAAGATTAAGCGCTTGGCCTGTAGTAGGTGCTCAATCAATGTCAGTCTTATTTCTTTTACTTTTTCTCCTTGGTTCTACCTTTCACTTTGGAGAGACACCTAGTCTCACCCAGTGGTCCTCAAGCCAAGCAGCACACTAGCATCACCTGGGAGAGTTTTTAACCAAAAGGAAACCTCAGCTTCACCCCACAGAGCCTGCTTCAGTGAGCCTGGGGAGGCCTACATTGGTCCATTATTGTGTTATGTTATTTAATGGGGTCTTCCCAGGTGGCGCTAGTGATAAGAACCCACCTGCAATGCGGGAGACACAAGAGACACAGGTTCAATTCCTAGGTTGGAAAGATGCCTTGGAGGAGGGCATGGCAACCCATTCCAGTACTCTTGCCTGGAGAATCCCATGGACAGAGGAGCCTGGTGGTCTACAGTGCATGGGGTCACAAAATGTTGGACACAACTGAAGTGACAGCATGCACAAATGCACAATGTTTAATGACCTCCAGTTGTTTATAGAGTGGCACTAAATGAAGGAGAGGACACTGGTCTAGTAAGGAGGGCAGGGTGGACCACTCACCAGCAACTCCCACACACTTCTCTGAGACCCATTTCCTTAAGTGGGCTTGTGAAATTCAATTAATCAATGGACATAAAAATTGCCAAACATCATGTCTGATGCCTTCTTCACATGTTTTTCAAGGATGTGAAAAAGGAAGCATGATGAGAGAAAAATCAGCCCCTAAAAAGTAGAGGATGGCTTGTAAGAGTGGCCCCAGGAGACTATGACACAATGTTGAACTTCAAGTTCTGTGTCTTGTGTAGACTGGGCTTGACTCTCTTCCCACATCTCTACTGTAGCTACGTGAGCCCAGATAGAGGGGCTGAGGGGTCCAGGGTCAGCCAGGTTGCTGTTATAAAGTCAAGCCCTGTGCCTGTCTGTGGCCAGCCCTCCATGCTTATGCAGATAATTTGCTGCTGAGTGACCTTGCCTTGCCCCCATTGATTTTCCCCAGTAGTTAAACTGCAAGCGATCAATGAGAGAGTGATCCGCAAAGAGTCATTTTCAGTTCAGTTCAGTCGCTCAGTCATGTCCGACTCTGCAACCCCATGAACCACAGCATGCCAGGCCTCCCTGTCTATCACCAACCCTCAAAGTCCGCCCAAACCCATGTCTGCTGAGTCGGTGATGTTATCCAACCATCTCATTCTCTGTCATCCCCTTCTCCTCCTGCCCTCAATCTTTCCCAGCATCAGGGTCTTTTCCAATGAGTCAGCTCTTCACATCAGGTGGCCAAAGTACTGGAGTTCTAGCTTCAACATTAATCCTTCCAGTGAACACCCGGACTGATCTCCTTTAGGATGGACTGGTTAGATCTCCTTGCAGTCCAAGGGATTCTCAAGAGTCTTCTCCAACTCCACAGTTCAAAAGCATCAAGTCTTTGGTGCTCAGCTTTCTTTATAGTCCAACTCTCATATNTGAACACCCGGACTGATCTCCTTTAGGATGGACTGGTTAGATCTCCTTGCAGTCCAAGGGATTCTCAAGAGTCTTCTCCAACTCCACAGTTCAAAAGCATCAAGTCTTTGGTGCTCAGCTTTCTTTATAGTCCAACTCTCATATCCATACATGACTACTGGAAAACAGTCATTTTACCCAATGCCATTTCAAGACAAGTCTGTTTCTCTGGTTTCAATAATCTCTCAAATCATAGATCTGTAGGTAGCTTATTATCCTTTTCCTTCCAAAGATGATGGTAAATCGTTAGATGAGATGGTAAAGCCTCTACCTGCAATGCAGAAGACCCTGATTTGATCCCTGGGTCAGGAAGATCCCCTGGAGAAGGAAATGGCAACCCACTCTAGTACTCTTGCCTGTAAAATTCCATGGGCTACAATCCATGGGGTCACAAAGAGTTGGACACAGCTGAATGACTTCACTTTCACTTTTCTTTCCACCATCTCCTCCTTCTGCAGTTCTCTTTAAAGGAGTTCTCCTTTGAGTTTGAATTTGAGGCAGGAAGAGCAAAGTACATTACAAGAGACAAGTTTGAAAGTTGAACATTTTCTTTGAGAAAATAAACAAAATTGACAAACCACTAGCCAGACTCATCAAGAAAAAAAGGGAGAAAAATCAAATCAACAAAATTAGAAATTAAAAAAGAGAGATTACAACAGACAACTCAGAAATACAAATGATCATAAGAGAATATTATCAGCAACTATATGCTAATAAAATAGACAACCTAGAGGAAATGGATAGAGTCCTAGAAAAGTTCAACCTCCCAAGACTGAACCAGGAAGAAACAGAAATTATGAACAAGCCAATTACAAAATCAAAACTGTGATCAAAAATCTCCCCCAAAACAAAAACCCAGGGCCAGATGGCTTCAGAATTCATAGGGGAATTCTATGAAACATTTAGAGAAGAGCTAATGCCTATTTTTCTGAAATTCTTCCAAAAAATTGCAGAGGAAGGAATACTTTCAAACACATTCTATGAGGCCACAATCACCCAGATACCAAAACCAGGCAAAGGCAACAAAAAAGTAAATTATAGGCCAATGTAACTGATAAACATAGATGCAAAAATCCTCAACAAAATTATAGCAAACAGAATTCAACAACACATTAAAAAGCTCATGATCAAGTTGGGTTTATTCCAGGGATGCAAGAATTCTTCAGTATATGCAAATCAATCAATGTGATACAGCATATTAACAAACTGAAAGATAAAAACCATATGATCATCTCAATAGATGCAGAAAAAGTCTTCAACAAAATTCAGCACCCATTTATGATTAAAATATTTCAAAAAATGGGCATAGAAGGAACCTACCTCAACATAATAAAGGCCAGATATGATAAACCCACAGCAAACATTATTCTCAATGGTGAAAAACTAAAAGCATTTCCTCTAAGATCAGGGACAAGACAAGGGTGTCCACTCTCACCACTATTATTCAACATAGTTTAGGAAGTCCTGGCTATAACAATTAGAAGAAAAAGAAATAAAAGGAATTCAGACTGTAAAAGAAGTAAACTCTCCCTGTTTGCAGATGACATGATACCATACATAGAAAACCCTGAAGAAACTATCGTGAAATTACTAGAGCTAATCAGTGAAATCAGCAGTCATGGGATACAAGGTCAATACACAGAAATCACTTGCATTCCTATATACTAACAATGAAAAATCAGAAAGAGAAATTAAGGAATCAATCCCATTCACCACTGCAACAACAAATATCTGGGGGAAAAAAATCTACCTAAGGAGAAAAAAGAACTGCATATAGAAAATTATAAGACACTGGTGTAAGAATCAAAGGTGACATAAACCAATGGAGAAATATTCCATGTTTCCGGGTAGGAAGAATCAATATTGTGAAAATGACTATACTACCAAATGCAATCTACAGAGTCAATGTGATTTCTATTAAATTACCAATGGCATTTTTCACAGAACTAGAGCAAAAAATTTCACAACTCATATTGATGCACAAAAGACTCCAAATAGCCAAAGCAGTCTTGAGAAAGAAGAGTGGAGCTGGAGGAATCAACCTTCCCGACTTCAGACTATACTACAAAGCTACAGTCATCAAGGCAGGATGGTACTAGCACAAAAACAGAAATACAGACCAATGGAAGAAGAGAATCCAGAGATAAACCCATGCTCTTATGGGTACCTTATTTTTGACAAAGGAAGCAAAAATATACATTGGGGAAAAGATACCCTCTTCAATAGTGGTGCTGGGAAAACTGGACAGCTACATGCAAAAGAATGAAATTAGAACACTTCATAATGCCATACACAGAGATAAACTCAAAATGGATTAAAGACCTAAATGTAAGCCCAGAAACTATAAAACTCATAGAAAACATAAGCAGAACACTCAATGACATAAATCAAAGCAAGATCTTCTATGACCTACCTCCTAGACTAATGAAAATAAAAACAAAAATAAATAAGTGGAACATAATTAAATGTAAAAGCTTTTGCACAGCAAAGGAAACTACAGACAAGGTGAAAATACAACCCTTAGAATGGGAGAAAATAATAACAAAGGAAACAACTGACAAAGAATTAATTTCCAAAATATACAAGCTCATACAATTCAATACCAGAAAAACAAACAACCCAATCAAAAGGTGGGAAAAAGACCTAAACAGACCTTTCTCCAAAGAAGACATACAGATGGATAGCAAATGAAAAGATGCTTAACATTGCCTATTATTGAAGAAATGCAAATCAAAACTATAATGAGATAGTCAGAATGGCCATCATCAAAAAGTCTACAAACAATAAATGCTTGAGAGGGTGGAGAAAAGGGAACACTCTTGCATTGCTTGTGGGAATGTAAATTGATACAGCCACTATGGAAGACAGTGTGGAAATTCCTTGAAAAACTAGGAATAAAACTACCATATTACGCAACCATCCCACTCCTAGGCATATACCCTGAGGAAACCAAAATTGAAAAAGACACATNAGTAAAGTGGCAAATAAATTTAAAAAGCTGAACATTTTAGTTTCCCAACTGAATGGAGTAAAAGTAAAACACAGCCCAACTGTTGCTACCACAGTAAAAGAATGCATTTTTCATAAACCTTTAAGAAAACTCATTTCACAAGTGATTCAAGTCAATAGAGGTTTGTGGGTTGGTTGATAAAATATCACCATGACCATTTGGAGCCTTAGCTCAAAGTGAAACATTTTCTAGTTACTATAGTCTTAGCACAATTACCCTACGCTTATCTTATAGCCGGGTCTACTGATCTACACCTCTGGAATTTCCCGAACCCAATGCATTCTTAAGATACCATATATTTAGATAGTTGATAATGCTGTTAGTCTTATTTTGGTATCTCCAGCAGGAACTTTAAAGTGGCTTTGCAAAAAATCTGTAGCTCTTCTGTCTCACCCTCAGCCTCAGCGCATATACACACATTCACACCCTCCCAACTTTCTCAGGTGGCTGGCTTAGAAACTGCCTTAGTCTTTCGCTCAAGACATCTGAACTTGGCTTTGCAGTACCAGGCTCTTGATTCCCATTTGAGAATCACTGGGATACCAAAAGTCAGTGCTCTCATGCAGGGCGCTACACGGCACTTCAATGTGCATTGGAGGCTTACCACTATTCTAGAGAGAGAGAGTGAAAGTCGCTCAGTTGTGTCTGACTCTTTGTGACCCTGTGGACTGTCAGGGATCCTCTGACAGGTTCCTCTGTCCATGGAATTCTCCAGGCCAGAATACTGGAGTGGGTAGCCGTTTCCTTCTCCAGGGGATCTTCTCAACACAGGGATCAGACCCAAGTCTCTAGCTTTGGGGGTGGATTCTTTACTGTCTGAGCCACCAGGGAAGCCCCACTTACTATTCTAACCATGCATCAAAACTTTTTGTCGATTCTCTAAGAAAATATTCCATCCTCAGAAGCCTGTTCCTAAGGTGATGGTCTATATAGCAGAAGGGGAAGCTAGGCTTTGCTCCCAGTGCGTGGATGGAGAGGGTGGAGGTGACAGAAGGTGTCAGGAGTCTCCCCTCTCCTGGAGGCAGTGCTCTGTTTAATGTCTGTCCACCTTCAAAGTCGATGTTTGAGCTATAGCTTGATCATGCCATTCGGTGTATATGGTATTTAATGATTCATCATTTGGCAACATGTATCATTTCCCCTGTAGTCTCTACAAACATTTACGGGGCCCCCACATGCAGCTGTTGTGTTCAGTGCTGGAGATGCACAGACATGGTACCTGGTGCTCCCCCCTAATTTATGAGTTTCATGGGATCATAGTCTTTGCCAGCCCCTCTGGCTCTTCTTTCTCAGCTTTCAAAGAACCCATCCCCTCTACCAGATCCTTCAGTACTGGTTCCCATGAATTCCACTGTAGTCTTTCTCTACACACCCTCGCTTGGGCAACTGAATTCACACCTGGAGTTTTAAATACCACTTTAAACTGGTGACTTCCAATTTTGTGTTTCTATTAGACCCCTATAATCACAGGCATCTATTTCTTTGTTTCTTTCTTTTGCTGTGCTGAGTGGCTTGTGGGAAACTTAGTTCCCCTATCAGGGATAGAACCCGGGCCCTAAGCAGTCAGAACATGGAGTCCTAAACACCGGGTCACCACGGAGGTCCCCATAGGCTTGTCTTTCTGTTATAATTGCTTTTTAGATATCCCCACTTGGTGGTCTCACAGATAGCTTAAACTCGAAATGTTCAAACCTTATACTCATTATGTCCCCCACAATCTTTCCCTTCCCCACTTTATTTCCTGTGCCAGTAAATGGTACTATCCTTCTCTCACCCACTGGATTTCAGTTTCTCTTTCACAGGTCAAACCCAGTCAGCTACAATCTCCCCTTGATGGCACCTCCCTCTTGCTTTTTAGATTTGCTCCAACATTCCTCATCCATTGCCACTGCTTTGGTTGAGACTTCCTACTTATCTTCTAGAACCTAGAGCATTGCCATACTGACTACCACTAATTTAATTCTACATGTAGCCTTCCAAGCAATTTTTTCTAAAATTTAAATCCTGCCATATCTCTTCCCTACTAACAACCATCCAATATCTTCTCTTTGCTTATTAGTCAAATCTAATACTTAGGATGTTTACAATTAATTTTCTAATCTGGTTGCCGTCTACCCTTCCAGGTTAATCTCCAGCAATTGTTGTTTTAGTCACTAAGTTGTGTCTGATTCTTGTGACCCCATGAACTGTAGCCCCTAGGTAAGAATACTGGCTGCCATTTCCTTCTCCAGGGGATCTTCCCGACCCAGGGATCAAACCTGTCTCCTGAATTAGCAAGTGGATTATTTACCAATGAGCCACCTGGGAAGCCCCAATCTCTAGCAATAGTCGCCACAAGCCAACATTCTAGCTTCCCTGAGAAATTCACCCACTTTTATATTAAGTAAACCTGCTTCCCTACTCCTCTGTTGAGTTCCTTTGTCTGGAATGTCCTTCCCCTCTTGCTTACATAGAGAAAGCCCTCTTCATGATTCTTGAAACCCAGTACATGTCTCTTTCTCCCAAAGAGTCCCTAGATTCCCCAGAGGCATTTTTTTTCTAATGTTCCTAGAGGTCCTCAGGGGACCCTGCTATGCTTGCCACATTGTATTATTTATTTGTTTCTCCCTCTAGACTGTATGCCTTGAAGGCAGGTATCAATGTCTTATTTATTTCTGAATCCCAGTCCCAGCATCTAGCATTCAATAAATATTTGTTGAACAAATGAAAAATTGATGCTTGGGTAAAAAAATAAAAAATGAGATAAATTTACTAAACCTTCTTTTTAAAATGTAAAAGTAGTTCAAGACAGCCCACTTGTGATTCCCACTGTATATCTTACAGAGACCCATGATGCCAGGCACTGGCTATGGTGCTGGGGAAGGAGCCTGTTTTGAACCAGATCCAAGATACTTATGACCTTAAGGCTTTTTTCTTGAACTGGGAAGAAACACAGCAGGATGTTACTTGGAAAAAAATTCTTTTTAACCTGCTTTCTTTCATTTGCAATTTTTCATAGTCTTAATTACTTTAAGATCATCCAGCTTCCCCAATAAAAACTAATTATTGAAATAAAATAAATTAAAGATGAGAAAACTAAAAATAAATGTAGAGACTATTAATGAAGATCCAAGTGGGCCGTGTATATAAATGAATTTCACTGCCTTACTTGGGGGACAGGTTAATGAAGATGTTAATTGTAACTCCCAGGAGCTTTTGCCATACTCCAGAAGTGTGAGCACGATGAGCCTGACAGTGGTTCAGACTCGGTGAACACCGTGGATTCGTTAGCTGCAGTGAGGGGTGGAGGGGCTGCCTGCTGGGGTTCCTGGGCAGGGGTTCCACTCACAGTACACTTCAGAAACATGTTGCCAAGCTCACAGATTCTAAAAGCAAATCTAGGTTAAAGGACATAATCATTTGAAAATGAACATGGAAAAATGTTATTGGCTAATGTCAGCCTAGGGCATTGCTTTACTACCAAATTATATTTGTCCTTGGAAATTATATTTGCTTGTGAAATCACCTATGAGCACCAACTTGGAGTCCCACAGATTGGATATTTTGGGTCACCCTGGCCACGTAACCCTGGGCAAGACACATACCTCCCCAAGCCTCAGCTCTCATCTATAAAGTAGAAATGATAGCACTGCCCCTATCTGATAGGGCTGTAGTGAAGCCAAGTAGAATTATATGTAAAGTGCCTTGTTGCTCAGTTATGTCCAACTCTTTGTGATCTTATGGACTGCAGCACACCAGGCTTCCCTGTCCTTCACAGTTTCCCAGAGCTTGCTCAAACTCATGTCCAGTAAGTCAGTGATGCCATCCAACCANAGATAGATCTTTGTTGGCAAAGTGATGTCTCTGCTTTTTAATATGCTGTCTAGATTTATCATAGCTTTTCTTCTAAGGAGCGAGTGTCTTTTAATTTCATGGCTGCAGTCACCATCTGCAGTGATTTTGGAGCCCAAGAAAATAAAGTCTGTCACTGTTTCCATTGTTTCCTCATCTATATGCCATGAAGTGATGGAACCATATGCTGTGATGTTTGTTTTTTGAATGTTGAGTTTTAAGCCAACTTTTTCACTCTCCTCTTTCACTTTCATCAAGAGGCTCTTTAGTTCCTCTTCACTTTCTGCCATAGGGGTGGTGTCATCTCCATATCTGAGGTTATTGATATTTCTCCCAGCAATCTTGATTCCAGCTTGTGCTTCATTCAGCCTGGCATTTTGCATGATGTACTCAGTATAAAGTTAAATAAGCAGGGTGACAATATACAGCCTTGATACACTCCTTTCCCAGTTTGGAACCAGTCCGTTGTTCCACATCCGGTTCTGATTGTTGCTTCTTGAACTGCATACAGGTTTCTCAGGAGGAATGAAAAGGTTAAGCCAAAGTAGAAACAATGCCCAGCAGTGGATGTGTCTTGTGGTGAAAGTAAAGTCCGATGCAGTAAAAGAACAATGCTAAATAGGAATCTGAAATGTTAGGTCCATGTATCAAGGCAAATTGGAAGTGGTCAAACAGGAGATGGCCAAGAATGAACATTGACATTTTAGGAATAGTGAACTAAAATGGATGGGAATGGGTCAATTTAATTCAGATGACCATTCTATCTACTACTATGGACAAGAATCCCGTAGAAGAACTGGAGTAGCCCTCATGGTCAACAAAAGAGTCCAAAATGCAGTACTTGGGTGTAATCTCAAAAATGACAGAATGATCTTGGGTCTTTTCCAAGGCAAACCATTCAATATTACAGTAAAGTGCCTAACTCATACTAACTTATACTGTCTGCCGGGATCCATTCTGGTGAGAGAAGCACAGTTTTACACCTGAGTAAAGAGAAGCTTTCTCTCAGGTCCACACAGAGGCATTTCTTAGGTTGGGAAATGGGTCAGCCCACTGCCAAACCATGTTCTCCTTCAGCTAATCATGTTAGCAGATAAACAACAGTTATTTTACCCAGCAAAAGGTGAATAGTAACTTACATGTACTTTCTTGATAAAGCAGGCAGAACAAGGATTATTAGTTCAGAGGATACAGTTGGAACTGGAACCCAGGGTTCCTCACTTCTGGTTATTGATTTCATTCAACAGATATCTATTTACTCTTATGTGACAATTACAGGGGCAAGTGTAAGATACTAGAAACACTGAAAGTGGTCAGGTTTGCACTGCAGAAGCCTTTAGTGCTCTTTGCACTGTATCGAGATTTAGATGAAAGCGACGATGACAACACGACTGCTGCCTGCGATGTAGCGGTCCTTACTGGAGGACCACCATGAGGATAAAAAAGGTCTCCAGGGGAAAAGCCCTGTGGCCACAGCACGGGCTAGGATCTCACAGTGGTTCAGGATGAGGAGAAAGGAGCCTTCACCAGAAGGGACAGCTTTAACAGGTGCTCAGACTGACTCAGGTAGGTGTTGGAAAATTGCAGGTCAGCTCTTACAGTGTGTGAATTCAGGCAATGTTTAAGCCCAAGCAAGCAAAAATCAAATCAGTTCTGGCCTAGGAGGTGTGCCTGATATCTAGAAGGAAGTCAAGAACTCTAAGGGAGCTAAACAGAAAGAAGGGGCTTCTTAGGTGGCACTAGTAAAGAACCCACCTCCCTCCCAGTGCAGGAGACATAAGAGATGTGGGTTCAATCCCTGGGTTGGGAAGATCCCCTGGAGGAAGAAATGGCAACCCACTCCAGTATTCTTGCCTGGAGAATCCCATGGACAAAGAGCCTGGCCAGCTACAGTCCATGGGGTCACAGGATTGGACACAACTGAGCAACTAAACACACATACAAACAGAAAGAAACCAGTATAGCATCATTTCTCACACACCTGTCATTGAATTTAAACCCTGGCGCATCACTGAGCAGCTGAATGAACTTCCACACTGTGTTAAAAAAAAAAAAAAGGACGGGAACTACCTTTTGGTGGGCACTCCCTAAAAGTTAGACGTTGTGGATGTTAACCAAACTTATGGTGGTAATCATTTTGCAATATATCAAGTCATTATGTCGGCTGCATAATGAGACAGGGACATAACATAGTTAGTAGAAGGAGAACAAGGTTTGGCTTTGGATGGACCCATTTCCCAGCCTAGGAAATGTTTCTGGGTGGACCTGGGAGAAAGCTCCTCTTTCCGCAGGTGTAAAACTGTGCTATTCTGACCAGCATGGACCCCAGCAGACAGTATGCTGTGCTATGCTGTACTTGGTCTCTCTGTCTCTTTGCAACCTCATGGACTGTAGCCCGCCAGACTCCTCTGTTCATGGGGATTCTCCAGGCAAGAATACTGGAGCGGGTTGCCATGCTCTCCTCCAGAGAATCTTCCCAACCAGGGGGAACATATTTTAAATCATAGGATCTCTCTCACTTTTACAGATTAGGAAACTGGAAAAGAATAACTTCCTCAAGCACCCCCAGAGGATGCCAGATGGAGTGGACCTGCCACTCCTGCAATTGATGCCGATAATTAAAACCTCTCTTATCAGTATCCTTCCCCTTAGTTCAGCCCACTGAGCAACTCCCTTGTCTAACGGTTCACTGAATCGAGAGGATGCGATGCACACAGCTTAGGCTGTGTTCACAGCAAACACACAAAGACATACTCAGACCCCTTTGAGCCCAAAGCATGGTAGCTCTTGGTCAGCACAGCACGGACAAAGATCATTTTAAACTTTTAATCATCCTCTGTCCTGTAGTGGTGTCACATGAAGTGAAGTGCTCACGCTGGATTTCAGGTCAAAAGAAAACATTCCCAGGGTGGGGCTAGATGGCTGTGTTTTAATGCCGTCTGATGCCAGTATTCCGTCCATGTTATTTCTTGCTTCCCCCTGGTGGTCAAAAACTGGAAAAGCAGATGTACTGAAAATAACTAGGTGTCAGCAGGATCCATTTGCCTATCATTTATAGGACATCTGAATCTGGGTCCCTGCAGGGCTTTTAGAACCGCTTTCCTGCCTTTTGATTTCTACCAAGTTCTTCCAGTGGAAAGTCTTTCCATGTGCGGCGTTCTTTCCTGGGGCTGAAAGAACCAGGATAATCCCGGATGCTTCCCTGCAGTTGAGCTCATGTCACAAATCAGGCATGATTTTCAGCAGATATTTCTTTAAAAGTTTGAAGGCCTCTGTGGATTCTATTGCCTTCTCAACAGGAACAGGCATCAAAGAGACAGGAATAAAATGCTTTGCACGCACATCAGGAACTAATTGCCAATTTGGCAAATGCATTGACTAATGTCATGCACTGTTATTTCTAAATCCTCTCCTGTCCTTGACCCCCAGTATCTAGATGTAAACTTGGAACCATTAGTGGAGAAGGATAAAGTCTTCTGGTGCCTCAAATGGAATTGAGAGGGATTTAAACTAGGCGCTTTTGAGCATGGTGAAATGAACCCAGCAGTACATTAATGCTAGGATTTGAGCTCACACAGCGTGAGCGCTTTCAAAAACCGTGTTTAAGGAAGCAAACAGAGCCACGACAGACCCTTTCAGGGGAGCAAAGGAGTTGGATGAAACAATCAATGACACATTAA
This sequence comes from Neotragus pygmaeus, assembly GCA_006410875.1. Taxonomy (NCBI): domain Eukaryota; kingdom Metazoa; phylum Chordata; class Mammalia; order Artiodactyla; family Bovidae; genus Neotragus; species Neotragus pygmaeus. Next base: position 154,233 of record SJYV01019353.1, read on the forward strand.
AAAACCACAACTGGGCTGCAATCATGTGGGCAGGAAAAAAAAGGTTTTCTTTATCACAGGATCTTTGCATCTAATGAGATGGTGACTGGACAAGGTCCAGAGGAGTAAGGCCTCTGTTTACTTTACCTAAGAAATGTCTAAATATTTAGTTGATTCTCTTAAAAGCCTTATGTGAGCCTCTAGCAAACTGGTCTTTAAGGTATGATCTTATTGGCTCTATACTGCCATTGGCAGAGCTTTTTAAAGGGAATTTGGAAAAGTCAGACGATATTACCACCAAAAGTACAAATGTTAAATTTTCTTTTTCTCTCAAAATTAGCTCTTTTTAATGTCCTCCAAATATTTAGTTTAGGACCAATACCTTGCCAGTCAATACTTTCTCTTAATTATTCCTGAAAGGTTCATCTGTTCCTCACTGTTGTAATTTAGTTGCTAAGTCATGTCTGACACTTTTGCAACTCTATGGACTATAGCCCGCCAGGCTCCTCTGTCCATGGGATTCTTCAGACAAGAATATAGGAGTGGGTTGCCGTTTCCTTCTCCAGGGATCTTCCTGACCCAGGGATCTCTACCCCTTTCGTACATTTTATTCTTATCGGGTCCAGTTGGGCCCAAAGTCCTTGAGGCTAGAAAGGGGAGGGGTATTTTCTTGGGAGCGGGAGGGGAAGCTAAGAGGCCTGAGAAAGCTCTGTAAGAGTGTCTATAGGGGTCCATAAATTCACACTACTGTTGTATTGGCAGACTTCAGTCAAGACCAATATCCAGTTTGCGCTAAGCTTCTGGGATCCTCTGTGTCAAAAACCCAGTGCGTCCCAGACATGGCATCAGTTGGGGCTTTAACCTTTTTTAGACTTTCTCCAGCATGCCTTCTTTATCACTGTTTCCTGTGGACTCTTACTAAGGGTCACCGAACTTCTCCCCTCCCCCCCTGCAGGAGGCCAGCACAGACCCCTGTTCCCGCCAGTTTGATTAATGTGTCTTGGCTGATTGTGTGCAAGATGGCAGGCCTTTAGCAAGTGTGACCAGTTTATTGTTCAGCCAATCACAGGCGCCTCAGTTAGCATGTGAAAAGGGGGTGTGTTGCTGGGGAGGGCGAGTGTTCTGGCGGCTGAGTCAAAGGAAGAGCGTTTTGGGGGGTCACGGAGCAACACCCACTTCTTTGAGGGGATGTTACTATGCTCTACTAAACCTGTAAACCTCTTACTCAAAGCACTTTTTTTTCCCCTCCCTCTTTTTTCAAGGAGATCTTTTTTTCCCATGGTGCAAGCAAGGCAAGACACTGGCTACTCTGCAGATGGAGTTCACGTTCCAGGGTTTTTAATATTTCACTTTTATATTTCTGTTAGAGAATGATCCTGCTGAGAGTCTGGGAATCCGTGCTCGTCAGAACCCCCTCACTGACACTTGGATATATTGCTCTGAAAGCTATCCCAGGAGAAAAGATTAAACAAAAAAAGCCTACTTTTCAAAGCCTACTTCTCAATCTGCCCACATCAAAATAAGACAACTGGCCCTTTGAAGTGGAAGACACGGAGTTCTCAGCCAGCTTGCTTAAAATGGGGGGTGGAGTGGGGGAGAGAAGGAAGGAAAGAAAGAAGGAAAGAAAGACTAGGGTATAAAATTATATACCTCTCTTTCCTCGGCTAGATTTAATCTGGCAAGGGAGTCTGAATTGATGGTGAGAAAACTGACAACCTGCTCATCATCACCCCAAGAAAAGAGGTAACTGGTCAGAGAAACCTGTCCAGCTGGGTCAGCACCAGGCGTCTTTTAAAAAGCCTGTATAAACAGAAACTGTGTTGTTCATACATAGTCCAGACAAGGTCTGGAAAGGGCAGAGTGGACACAGATGGACACTGGATGGTTCTCTAGGCTCTGAGCTCTCCAGCTCCCTCAGAGTGATTGTACTGCTGAATTCAAAGTTTGGGGGCCCAGGGAATGAAAAGGAAAGGAATGGAAATCTCATCAGGAATGGTGTTAACGGTTCTCTGTGATGTTTATCTGGCTCCCACACCCTCTTCTGGTCCCATAATCATTAGAGCTCAAGTGCTGCAAGGAGCAGCAATGGCTTGGGGATGGAGGTCGGTGGGGGATGGCTTGAGGGGACTTCTTAATTCACATAAGGGGATGTTCCTGGAACACATATGTGGGTGGTTGTTTTAAAACATACTCCTTATGACTGAGCTATCAATAGTACTGACCCCACGCTCAGGATATGCTGGACTTCTAAGATTTACAAGCTCAAGTTTACACATCCTGGCTGTGACTAAGGTTACAATTTGCTTCCCTCCATAAGCCTAGCTGGACCCATGGTCTATACACTGTCCAAGCCCATGGAAGTGGGGTTTGCAAATGAACACCCTCTCATAAGCTGAGCTGGTGAAAGATTGCGGTTGAGTGACTACAAACCCAGCCTCTTAGAGATCCAAGTATGTGCCAAATTCATCTATGCAGGCCCAGCATATAACACAATGCCTGGCAGATAGTAAGTGCTCAAAATTTTTTGACTTATTTGAATTAAATTGAATCCTTACTAGAAAAATAATGCAAAGTATGAACACTATTGATGTTGGGCCTGGAAAATTCTCTTCATAAATAAAAAATTGCATATTACTTTGAAATGACAGCAAAATGAGAAATGCAACATATTTTTCACTGGTTTATTGGAACCCAGTTATCTTATTTAGTACAGAATCTGGCAGGCAAGCATTTCAGACAAGTTTCTTTCATGATTATTCTCACCAAGGATCACTGTTTATTGCTGGGATCAACCTGAAACCCAAATAGTTCAAGTTTGAGGGAAGAGCATATGCTCACCGTGGCAGCTTTGTGTTGAGAGCATTCCAGTTATTTTCTACAGCCCATCTGTGACCTAAACTTCTGCCTGCACCTACTTTAGGAAGCTGAGGGGTCCCATTTTCACCTGGAGAGCAGAGTAGGTAGGGAGGGGTACAGGCAGGGTAGAAAAAGATGAGATCCAGTTCTCTTGGAAACTGAAGCCCCTGGAGATAGGCTGGTTCTGTTGTCAACTGTACCATCGTCTCTACAAGAAGCCTGGTCTTTTTTCTCTCTGTCTCAGACCAAATGGAAAAGGCATTATTCCAAGCCCTGAGGTGAGAGAGTGACACTTTTCTCAAGTGCTAATGAGAAATGGCGAACTATTTGTAAATGATCCAAACCCCATCTAGCAATGCATATAGATCATTCACAAAGCAACTGAAATGATTTTAGAGTTGGTCTTTAGCTGCTGTAGGTGTTCCATAATCTTAGTCAGTTCAAGATGACTGAACCCTATATACAGCTGTTTGAGTAAAAGTATTGATGCCGGAGGAAAAAAGAAAATTCCTAGCCTTCTGTGTCTTTTGTTTTCCACTTTAATTGCCTTTTAATTTTTCTTACAATTTCTTACTCTCATAAAAACCCTTCCAAGATAAGCTCATACCAAAGTTAGTAATACAACCATTTGGGGAAATTCCATTTTTAGTTATAGGACAATGGAAAGATATAAAGACTGGAAAATCAAACTTGGGCCATATTCTCCCTAATCGTGTACATATCTGAAAGTGAAAGTGAAAGTCATTCAGTCATGTCTGACTTTTTGCGACCCCATGGACTATACAGTACATGGAATTCTCCAGGCCAGAATACTGGAATGGGTAGTCTTTACCTTCTCCAGGGGAATCTTCCCAACCCAGAGATCGAACCTAGGTCTCCCGCACTATACATATCTACCTCCCCTTTATCTACCTCCCTTTTAGTCCTGCCTGGAGAAGGAAATGGCAACCCACTCCACTATTCTTGCCTGGAGAATCCCATGGAGGGAGGAGCTTGGTGGGCTACAGTCCACGGGTCGCAAAGAGTCGGACACGACTGAGCGACTTCACTTCACTTCACTTCACTTTAGTCCCTGCCTGCGAGAGTCCAGCTCTGGTATGGCCATGATGTGGTCCTTCATCCTATCACTCATTGCTTGCCTTCTCTCTTTTGTTTCAATGTCCTTGAAGTGACAACTGGGTAATCTGACTTCTCTGGCATGTCCTTGGGACCATTTCTCAAAAACATCCCCTTGGAATACTTGCAACACTTCCAAATCCACCCCCAGGAGCCAGTCTTGGAGGACCAAATATGGGACAGAAAATGACAAAGTGTTAGGTCTAGAGACAATGGATGAGCTCTTGTATAATCTAGAGACATCTTACCTGGCCTGTCCTAGGCCCAGGGAGCCTCTATTTCCCCTCTAGCTTTCTTTTTATACTTTATGAAGTACAATAATCCAGCAAATAGACTCAGTGATAGTCACTGGGCTCAAAAATGAGACATTCTTTTGAGTTTTCCATTTAAACCATAGGGTGTTTGGAAATGGATGTGGAGTCCACAGTAATAGTCATTCCCAATTGTTATTCCGCTTGTTACTTGTGTTTTACAGAGTTGGAAAACTGATCTAACCTCAGCTACTATTTCAGTGTTTTCCTTATAAAAAGATTAGTCAGGGAATGTAAGAGTCTAAAAATCTGTCTACACTGTTAACAATTAAAGGAAAATACCTTGTGTGGCCAGTGCTCTCACATCGATAACTCACAGAGCTTTTGGAAGCTCAAATCAATATTACCTGGGTTGTAGTTTGGTAGCTTGGAAACTCCAGGCCAGGTATCCTCTGTAGGGACTCCCAGCACCTATATAAAGACAAAGAAAGATGCGGGGAGAGATGAAGTAGATGGACCAGGTGTGGAGACATGGAGGACACATCGGGGAGGAACAGGGAAAAACGGGATGTATGTCACACTGTGCCAGCTGATGTGTACAAGAAAGAAATTTTAGTGTTTCCAACATTTGTAGTTTCACAGGCAAAATTGCAGTATATTTCCATGGTCCTGTGTGTCAACTTGACTGGACTAAAGGATGCCCAAGACAGTCGATAAAACATCATTTCTGAGTATGACTGTGAGGGTGTTTCTGGAAGAGGTTAGTATTTGAATCAGTAGACAGAATAAAGAGAACTGCCCTCACCAATTTGGGTGGCATCATCTAATTGCTAGAACAATTGCTGAATAGAACGAAAGAGTGGAGGAAGCACAAATTTTTTGTCTCTCTTTTTGAGCTGGGACATCCATCTTCTCTTGCCTTTGGAGCTCCTAGTTCTCTGGTCTTCAGATTCTGGGACTTAAAGTAGCGGCCCCCTTAAGCTGACTTATACCACCAGCTTTCCTGGCTTTCCAGCTTGCAGAGGACATATCTCAGCCTCCATGAAATCACATGAGCCAATTCCCATGATAAATCACTATATATATATATATATATATATGTATGTATATAAAATATCATGGGAATTGGCTTATGTGTATATACACACACACACACCTTTCCATATCTCCCATTGGTTCTGTTTCTGTGGAGAACCCTGACTAATACAGATCATATAATGTTACTTAAAGTAAGGTTATATGTCATATTCTCATATTCTCAAGGTTAAAGTCATATTCTCATCCCTAAATATCTACAGGCATACCTCAGAGGTATTTTGGGTTTAATTCCAGACCACAGTAATAAAGCTAATACTGTAATAATGTGAGTCACACAAATTTTTTGGTTTCCCAGTATATATAAAAGTTATGTTTACACTATATTATGGTCTATTAAGTGTGTAACAGAGCAATGTGCATACCTTAATTTAAAAACCAATGTACATACCTTAATTTAAAAAATGCTTCCTTGCTAAAAAATTGCTACCCATCATCTGACAAGGAAGCGTTGCTGCAAACCTTCAATTTGTTTTAAAAAAGCAATGTCTGCAAAGTGCAGTAAAGTAAAGCACAATAAAATGAAGTATGTCTACTGTGTGAGTGCATGATCACCATAGATTGGGATGCTATCTTTGGAGCTGGAAATATAGAAAGACATGAGTGGCAAAGTGTCCCTTTGTCTTACATCAGATAACTTGCTGTATGTGTGTGTGTGTATATATATACATATATATATATATATATATATCAACAGGAGACACTTGACAGTTTAAATTATGCCTCAGCATGGGCATTCAGCTGTTCACCAACGTGCTCAAATTAAAAAGGATTCAGATTACTGACCTTTAGGCAGTGGAATGTTGGCTAAAAATGATCCTAAACCTAACCTAGTCTTTTCTACTGAATTCATCTTATCTGCTTTTTTTCCCTCTGTGGCTCAGCAGTTTGGAATACAGTATTTCATTTTTAACTGGGGGATCATAATAGTAACAACATTGCTTGAAAAAGAGCTCACTTATGCTTTGAATTACTAAACTGAAGCTTTACTTTTTAATTACTGTGAAAAGAAAAATCTTTTAGAATTTAAAGTCAAAATGCTTCAGATTTTAAATGATTCTGTTACTCTGAGTTCCCTTGTAGACAAAACCTTACCATTCTTTTAAGGTAATCATAAATGCTCAATGTCAATTGGGAGCTGGAATAATATTGCTTTTGTGAAATACTAATGAAACATTAGTAGCTTTCATACGCCACTACAATATAGCTCTTCTGGGAAGCATACCTCAATACAAGCATCTCTCATAGAAGAAGCCTAGTGAATCCATTTGTAAAATGCTGGAGACAGATGCTGGTCCAATTGTTATGGCAGGAAATCAACTGCCCAACAATGACTGATTTCCTACTCCAGGTGATCTTGTCAACCTAGGGAATGAAACTGTGTCTCTTGTGTCTCTTGCACTGGCAGGTAGATTCTTTATCATTGCACCACCTGGGAAGCCTCAACTGATAAAAGTTGATGAGGAATCTGGAAGCCTCTTAATATCTACCAGTTAGCTGAGTAGGACTCTGGCTGAGAAGTATACTTTGTGGTGCTTGTTAAGCTTGTCCTCAAACAAAAGATATCAAAGTGCCGTTTTCCCTCATATAATAGTAATAAAAAAAAAAAAATCAAGCCACCCAGTAGAAGCTTCTTTCTTTGATCCATTCCCTAAACAAATTGAAAAGCTACTGAGAGGATTATGAGCTTTTCCTATCAGCCGCCCCAAGCCAGAGGGAACACTGAGAATCCTGGAATCCATTTTGAAAAACCAACTGGACTAATTCTTCTTTTGTGGGAGAGGGCCAAAGGATGGGGAGTTAATTCTTCTTTGCTAAACTGCCATCTTGTGTATTTGCACAGATGTATGTGTAAACAAGTGGGCAGAATGATTCACAAATACCCCTACATCTTCTGTTGCCTGGCAAGAAAATGAGAAGAGCAAAGATAATGAAGAGAAAGCAATAAAGGAAATAAATAATGACCGCATCCATATTTTCTCTAAGGCAAAAGTTACCAGAATTGTTGGCTACTTTGTATTATTATGTAATTAAAGCCAACAATGGATACCAACAATTTTAGACTATTGTGCTAAAAGCTTTAAGCTTTGAGATTTTAAAAGTTTAAACAAAAATTCAATATCCTTTATTTGGAAATTTGATGCTCAGTTTTTATTTGAAAATTATTGAGTTCATTTTCACTTGAGAAAATTAATAAATCTCCACTTCACTGACTGGGAAACTGAAAACCAAAAATAGTTGATTCACTCTCTCCCTGAAGGCTCTTAAAAGGCAGTTAGTGAGTGCCATGTTTGAAAACACAGTGGGCTGCAGAGGCTGTTTTCTGCCTTTGTTGAAATGGAAACTGAAGGCATTTTGATTAATGGCTTTAAAGTCTGCATAGTTTATTTTAGAGCTACATCGGTATTATTTGCTAAAAATATTTATTAAAAGAATTAGATTTCTGAAAAATTGATCAAAAATCGATGACAGCCATTCAGGTGTAAACATACACACACACATACACACCTCAGGTACTTCAGATTCAGGACTTCTCAAGAATGAGATCTCAGAATAAATGTAAAGAAAAGTTGTGATTAGAGGTTGGGAGATATCCACTAGTGCCCACATCACATATCACAGAGCTCGAAGCAGCTTTCCTTTTTTGTCTATGCACACCATTTTTAGTAAAACACAATCCAGGAGCCATTTGGAGTGTTTGAATTTCCAAGCTACTTGGGGTGTAATAGTATAATAGACAACACACTGATGAATGTGTTTCTTCCTTGTTCTCAGAGCATGAAACTATAGATGTGGTAACAAAACTGGGGTCTCTATTTGCTTGGACAGAAGAAGGGGGGAAATGAGACATAATGAATCTGACCTCCTGGTGCCCAGTAAGGAGAGTGAAGCAATATGGAACTATCTCCTGATCAGTACAATCTGAAGCTCAACAATGAGCTGCTGCTGCTGAAAGTGAAGTCGCTCAGTCATGTCTGACTCTTCACATCCCCATGGACTGCAGCTTACCAGGCTCCCCCATGGAATTTTCTAGGCAAGAGTACTGGAGTGCAACAATGAGCTAGGCAAGTCTATAAGCTAGGCAAGTCTATAAGCTTGAGAAATAACTTCAGAAGTGGAGGAGGGGCAGACTTAAACAGAGAAGAACGTTATGATTNGATTTGAAACAGCTCAACTGGAATTCCATCACCTCCACTAGCTTTGTTCATAGTGATACTTCCAAACGCCCACTTGACTTCACATTCCAGGATGTCTGCCTCTAGGTTAGTGATGACACCATCATGATTATCTTGGTCGTGAAGATCTTTTTTTGTATAGTTCTTCTATGTATTCTTGCCACCTCTTCTTAATATCTTCTGTTTCTGTTAAGTCCATACAATTTCTGTCCTTTATTGAACCCATCTTTGCGTGAAATGTTCCCTTGGTATCTCTAATTTTCTTGAAGAGATCTCTTGTCTTTCCTATTCTATTGTTTTCGTCTATTTCTTTATCATTTTAAGACTCCTTACTGGCTTGCTTTTAAATATTCATATTCTTTTTACTTCTTGTCTTTAAAGCAACAGATATAAAAGGTGTAAATTAAACAATACATGGAGAATAATGAAAGTAATAGCAAACTGTCAAATGGTTTAAAAACATACTGGTTGCTAGCAATGTCAACTGTGAGACAAGCCAGCTGAAAAACTGAGATGGTGAATACCATCAAATGATCTCCACCCACTTCCCTTCATGCTTTCTCTGCATTCTTGAAAGGTCTCAAGCCATTTCAATTTGAAGTGAAAAAGAGAAACACACACAAATATATATTTATGTATCTGTGGGTATAGAACACAAGTGATTATTTATTAACTGACACAAAACAGAAATGAAAATGTACTGGCTTTTGAAGATTTGAACCAGTTCTCCATCCAGTATCACAACATCTCCAGAAACCCCAGTAGTTCACAAATTACCAGAAGGCTTGAGGGTGTTCTAAATGAGGTTCAAACCATAGTCATTGCTAGTTTACTGAGCCCTCTCTCCCCTCAAAAGGCTTTCATGGCTAAGAAAGAGCTTGTTGCCTTTTCATGTCCTTTTATAATGGTGACTGTGAGAAACCAAAAAGGAAGTCCTTTTCATTACACAATTTCTTAGTGTCCTTTATCTTCTACACCACTAGGTAGGACAGTGGGCACAATTATATAAAATATACTGGAGAAAGCTGGACTTTAAAGCTACTGTGTAAGTACTACAAAATAACATGAGATGTTTGCATAAAAGAATAAAATGCTAACATTGGTTGAAATTCCATTTATATCTACATTTGTGTGGTTGGTGCCATATAGGCATTTTCTTGAGTCTTTCTTTTTAAGTTTCACTTAGGGGCAGATTAAACCTTCCTCACCTACCAACCTAGAGTCTAAGGTTTTTTTATAAGGGCTTCCCTGGGGTCTCAATNTTTATATCTACATTTGTGTGGTTGGTGCCATATAGGCATTTTCTTGAGTCTTTCTTTTTAAGTTTCACTTAGGGGCAGATTAAACCTTCCTCACCTACCAACCTAGAGTCTAAGGTTTTTTTATAAGGGCTTCCCTGGGGTCTCAATTGGTAAAGAATCTGCCTACAGTGAGGAGACCCAAGTTTGATCCCTGGGTGGGGAAGATCCCTTGGAAAGGGAATGACTACCCACTCCAGTATTCTTGCCTGGAGAATTCCATGGACAGAAGAGCCTGGCAGGTTAATAAAATATGTGTGTGTGTGTGTGTGTGTGCGCGTGCGTGCGTGCAATGCACTTATGCACTTAGAATACTTACAAGACAAACAAAATTCCTAAATCAATTGTATTTCAGAAGCTGGAGTATTTGTATCATAAATATCAGTGCACTGGAAAGAAAATAAGTCTGTGCACCTTAAGTTTGAAGAAAGAAAGATTTTTTTCAGGTAAGTACTGTTCTTTAAAAAATGTACAACTCACTTTCTTATTTTTTCCATTTATTCCTCAGAACTGTTTTTTTTTTTTTTAATTTGCTTTGTGAACAAGTTGTGTGACTTTCATAGTTTTTATTTGTTTCTTAAGCAAGTTGTGTGGCTATCACCTATTTTGTCCACCCCAGACTAGTCTTAAAGCAAACATTTTAAGTATTCTGAACATTCATGTCCAGATAGGGAGCCAGCTCCTATTTCTTTTTATTCCTCTGTTTTGTTCTTAAATCTTCATTCCTGTGGCTCTTCTTACCCTACATATCTTAAGGCTTCTCAGAGGATTTCTGCTCTGTGGAGATACCCTTGGGGCAGCCCATGTAGATGAAGGGAAACTTCACACACAGGGAAAAAAAGAGCTGGAGACATCAAACAGTGAATCCTTCCAGAAGGGAGAGATGCGCTGGGTCATTTTATTGCTCCAACTGTGGTTCTTCAGTCACGTTAGAAGAAACAGCTAACATGTTTTTTTTGCCTTTTCTGGCTCTCTTCCTGGTCTTTTCTCTATTCTGAGCATGAGCAAATTCTTCCCATAAGAGAGAAAAAGATTCCTCAAATTCTTCAGGCAATCTCTGGAGAAATAAACGATCTCAGGAGTTTTAGTTTTGGGGAGATGCAAGGAGTCTATAAGAACATTGTTGGGAGAAGTGAGTCAATATTTCACTTTTCACTATTGAAGTTAATTCAGAGCAGCCTGATATATGGCAGTGACGTGATACTTCTATTTGCCTTTCCCTGGGCCACTCTTTATATTTGGAAGTTTGCAGCAAGAGATTTGACCATAAAGAATCTCTCAGGCACTGATAACTTTCTGTAGTTCTAAATCCAGCATCTGCCTACAGTTAGTTTTGAGTAGAGGATTTGACTATCAAAGGAAATTCTTCTTTAAAACCCAGTTTACCATAATATGGATGCACCTTGAAAATATTATGAAAAAAGCCAGACATGGAAGGACAAATACTGTATGATTGCATTTATATGAGGTACTAGAGTGGTCAAATTCACAGAGAGAGGAAGTACAATAGTGGTCGTCAGGGACTGAGGGGAGGGAGCAAAGAGAAGTGATTGTTTAATGGGTACAAAGAGTCATATTGGGATGATGAACAGTTCTGGAGATGGATAGTGGAGGTGGTGGTACTTGATGCCACTGAACTGTACATTTGAAAATAGTTAAAATGGTAATTTTTGTTATATATATTTTAACACAGTACAAAAAGTAAAAACAAAAAGTGTAATCATCCTAAAGCACTGGGGTGTTTTTTTTTTCACTGAAGTTGCTAATGGAATCTTTTTAGGTCTGAAAAAGTATCAGAAAGAGGGGAAAAGATGATGAGAGATTAGAGGATGCTGGTTGTAAGTGCTGGGAATAACCAATGTGTCTTACTGGTATATTTTCCATATTTTAAGTGTTTGCTTTGGGCCATGGACTCTGTTGCTCCCAGGGTTTATCATGAATGAAAGGCTCTTGTTATAGTTAGTTTCATTAGGACAAAGGCTCTAATGCTCAACCACTGTCACCTGACTCCTTACAAAAGCATTCAGTTTGTACCCTATGGGGCTGCATGGCCTTTTCTTCCTTGTGAATTGGAAACCTTTTCCCTGCTCATTTTCCTCAACCTGAAAAGAAAAAAATAGAAGAGGATTCCCAATGTAAACACCTAATATCTAACAGTTATGTAAAGTGAACCAAGAGTAAATACTGAAAGATAATGATTATTCTATTTCTACATTACTTTTTGAGTTTTACTGGACAAACAACAATCATCAAATTAATAAGAGTAATGACAATAATTTTAACCTATGACTGAATTTTTATTCTGTAAGCATCACATCATTATTCATGATTAAATTAATGAAGCACTTATCAGTGGAATAACATACACTTTAGAATATTCAGTAAAAACTAAGGGACACATAGTTTACGAGGGGTTTAAAGAACTGGTAGATGAAGAAGTTGTCCAAAAGTAGCGCAGAGAGTTAAAGGGACTGAAAATATGAAAGCGAGGATAAGAGCCAAGGGTGATAGAAAGATAATCTTTCATTGGAGCTCCAGAAAGAGAGACTGGAATAGTGGCAACACTAAAAAGAAAATGGCTGATGGAAAACATGAATTCATAATTAGAAGAAGCACAACATACACCAAGCAGGGTAAGTAAAAAGAAGTCCACATTGGACACATTATAGTGAAAACTGCAAAATAATGATGGCAAAAAAAAAAATTCTTTATAATATCCAGAGAAAATGGGAGATCACCTGTAAAAGAGAAAGACAATAAGGCCAAAAGCAAAATTCCCTACAATTAGGCTAAAAGCAATCTTTGCAAGAGCAGCACTGGAAGACAAAGCTGGGGAGATATCCTCCAAGTTCTGAGAGAAAATAGTGTCAGTCTAGAATTACATTCCCAGCAAGGGGATACCTTTAACAATGAGAGTTTATCTTAAGAAACAAAAGCAGAGCTTGACATCAACAGGCCAACACTAAAGAAAGCTCTAAAAGGTTTATATCAAAAGAGGAAAATTATTCCAAAGTAATATTTAAAGTGCAGGAGGGAATGATGAACAGTTTTAAATTTATTTTCACTTGATGAAAATAGCTTCAAAGTAAATAAAGCAAAAATGAATAGAAATATGACAAATCAACAATTTCAATATATCTTTCCCTGATAGCTTAAACAGACAAAAATTATATAAATAAATTGTGAATAACACAAGTAACAACCTTGAAATTTTGAACATATGTAAAACCTGTACTCACCAATTTGGGAATAAACATCCTTCTCAAACACACAGGAAATAACTGAAAATATTGACTATGTACTGGGCCAGTGCTTCTAACAAAGCCAGTGCTACTTCATTTTCTTTGGTGAAATACCAGGTTTTTCTCAGCTTTTTTTTTTTTTTTTTGCTAACCTTTAATTTTGAAACAATTTCAAAATTAAAGTTACTAAAATAGTAGAAAGATTTGTCTTATATACTTCAAACAGATTCCCAATTGCCAACACTTTGCCTTTTTGGTTTTATCATTTTTTCTATCATCCATCTATCTCTTATCTATTTCTTTCTCTGAAGCAGTGGAGAGTAAGTGGCAGATTCCATGGTTCTTCACCCTTATATACTTCCACATGTATCTTCTAAGAACAATTGTTGTTACACAACAACAATGCAATTATCAAAATCAGGAAACTTAATACTGATCTCAATATCGCTATCCACCGATTATCCCAGGAGGGTTCTTTAGCTCCTTCTCCCCCAGTATCCAACCTAGGACCATGCATTGTGTTTAGTAGACATGCTTCTTTAGTCCCTTTAATCTGGAACATTTCCCTAAAATTTTTTTTTTTTTTTTTTGTCTTTTCAAACATTGACTCTATACAGGAACAGAAAACACCACCCCAAAAATATGCCATTCGGGTATAAGGATTAGTATGAGCTGAAGGCAATTGAGAAAAAGCAGACACAGGATGAGCTTTTGCTTCTCCCGGGCTGTCTGAAAGTGTGAAAGTGTTAGATGCTCCGTCCTGTCTGATTCTTTGCGACACAATGGACTGTGGTCTACCAGGCTCCTCTGTCCATGGAACCCTCCAGGCAAGAATACTGCAGTGGTTTGCCATTCCCTTTCTCAGGGGATATTCCCAACCCAGGGATCAAACCTGGGTTGACTGCAGGCAGATTCGTAACCATCTGAGCCACCAGTGAAGCCCATAAGGAGGACATAAAATCCCCTTGTGAAGATGACTCCTTTCCCAGCCCTGGAGGGGAGAAAAACCTTATCACCAGATGCAGAGATAGCCCCAAGAAGAAGGCATGTAAACAGTCATTGATAAGCCACCCTTACCCACCACTAGGGTTCCCCATACACATATGTACCTTCCCACAGTTATCACTCTGCAGAGTTCAGAAGCCCCTTTCCTTTGTCTTGTTAGTTCTCTTTACAGAGGAGTGTATCATCTTTTGTCAGAATGGTATAAAAGCCTCCAAGTCTAGCTGTTTCTTTGGGGATTTTCTCTCCTTTTTATGAAGCCACTTACCCCATGTCACATAAAACATTTAACATAAAATAAAACATGTATGCTTTTCTTCTGTTCATCTGTCTTTTGTCAGCTTATTTCACAGACCCATCCATCCACTGAACCTCAGAGAATAGAAGAAAATTTTTTCTTCCTCTACAACTCTTTGAAGGAGTAGAGTCTAGGGGCTTCCTTGGTGACTCAGTGATAAAGAATCCATCTGCCAGTGTGGGAGGCACAGGTTTGATTCCTGGTCTAGGAAGCTCCTACATGCTGTGGGGCAACTAAGCCTGTGTGCCACACATATTGAGCCTGTGCTCTAGAGCCCGAGAGTTGCAGCTCCTGAGCTGTGTACCCTACAGTGCGTGCTCCACAACAAGAGAAGCCACCACAATGAGAAGCCTGCCACACAACACAACTAAAGCCCTCCACACATCGCAACTAGAGAGAAGCCCCTGTTCATTGCAACTAAAGAAAACCCAGGAGCAGCAATGAAGACCCAGTGCAACCAAATAAATAAATAAAAGTATTAAAAAATAAAATGAAGAGTACCATATAGTTATGTCATAGAATGTTCCTCAAAATGAGTTTATCTGATGCTGCTCCATGATTTGACTCAGGTTGTGCTCTTTTTTCAGGAAAACCACATTCGTGATACTGTCTCCTCTGATTTGTATTAGGAGGCAAATGATGTCAGTATGTTCAGTTGCTCAGTCATGTCCAACTCTTTGTGACCCTATAGACGGTAGTCAGTCCCGTTATTAATGATACTGACTCTAATCACTTGGTTAAGGTGGTGTTTGCCAAGTTCCTCTGATATAAAGTTGCTATTTTTTCTTTTGTTATAAGTAATTTGTATAGAGGTACTTTGAGACTATGTAAATAAATATTTTATTTCTCATGAAAACTTCCCCACTAATTTAGGATTGATGATTCTCATTTGAACCAATCACCACTATATATATTACAAAATAGTGATTTTTCTAATTCTATCATTTCTTCCCCAGTTATTAGTTGGTATTATACTGTAAAAAAGAGCTTCCTTTCCTATGTATCTATGGATCCATCCATCTGTCCATCCACTCACCCATCTATCCATCCATCTGTTGTGGTTTAGTTGCTAAGCCTGGTCCACCTCTTTGCGACCACATGGACTGCAGTATGCCAGGCCTCCTTGTTCCTCACCATCTCCTGGAATTTGCCCAAGTTCGTGTCCACTGAATCGGTGATGCCATCCAATCTATCCATCTATTATCTATCTATCTTCCATATAGACATATATTCTTGTTATTCAGTGTTAAAATACAGTATCTGCACTATTTATTAGGATGCTCAGAAGGTATTGGCTTTGGCCAGTGGGAGTCTCTTCAAGCTGCTTCTCACATGCTTTTGACATATTCCCATCATTTTTTGATCATTTTATTAGAAAATATTCTGGCCTAACAAGATGTTCCTAGCTCATCTTAAACTTTTCCTGCCCCAGTCTCAGTACTGGCTACTTCTCCAAAAAGGCCTAGTTATTTTCAGTAGGGAATGGTATTAAGAAACAACATCTTAGTAGGAGACCCACACTTATGTAAAATACAATAACAATTTTTTAAAATGTACCTAGCAGAATCAAATGCAAATTCTCTCTGACAGACTACACTTTATTCAAGGCCTCAAAAAAAAAAAAAATCCCACAGATAAAATTCCAAGGAGATTTAGCATATCATTGTCAAAAACAACTAAATACGCATGGAAAAAAGATACCATATGCAAGAACAAAAAGAATAAACAACATAAATCAACTTACAAGAAAAGAACATTTACTTTAGATATATAAGAGCTTAGAGAGAAAATTATAAAACTTTACTAAAAGATATTATAGATGAACCAAACAGATGGAGAACTATACTGTTTTAAAATTGGAAGACAGTATTATAAAAAGGTGTTAACTCAATGCAATTCTAAAGAAAATCCCACTAGGGTTTTTACATTTAGTAAAATTTATATGGAGAACCAATGGGGAAAAATAGCCAAGATACTCCTGAGGAAGAAGATGAAGTAGGTGGTGAGACTTGTCCTAGCAGAAATCAAGTATTATTAGAAAGCTACAGAAATTAATACAGTGGGACACTGGTACAGGGACAGATAAGCTGACCCCAGTCAAATAGAGTAGAGAGTCCAGAAACAGACCTATGCATCTTTAGAAACCTGATATATGAGATACTTGGCAAGGCAGGTCACTGAAGAAATTGGGGTGAAACAATTGGCTAGTACAGAGAAAGTCAATTTTCCATATATTAATGATTTGAAGTGAAAAGAAAAATTTTACAGCTTTTAAAAGAATGTATTAGATAATATCACTTTAGTCTCAGGGAAAGAAGGATTTTTTAAACAAGGAAGAAAAAGACTAACCATAAAGGAAAAGACTGCTAAGGTCAGTAATATTAAAACCAAGCACTCCTGCTTAAAAAAACAACATTAAGACGAAAATATAAGCCAGGAGCTGGCAAGGCTTCTTGCAACACACATAACTGATAAAAGATTAGTATTCAGAGTATAAGAACTCCTATAAATCAATAAAGAAAGAAAGGGAGAGACTATCAGAGACATAGAGACCAAAAGAAAATAAATGAAAGACACACAGACGTATTTCATAGGAGAAAACCCACGAATAATCCATGAAAAGACTTCCAACCTCATTAGTAATTAGGGAAATGCACATTTGATCACAGCATGCTACCATTCTTCCTACAAGATTAGCAAAAATTAAGAAATCTGATTTTATAAAGCTAGTGCAGATGTGGATAAGGGACTATGATACACTGCTGATGCATAAATTGTTACAATTACTTGGAGAACAATTGGACACTGTTTCATGAAGTTGAACATTCATATACCCCATGACATAGCAAATCTACTNTCTGATTTTATAAAGCTAGTGCAGATGTGGATAAGGGACTATGATACACTGCTGATGCATAAATTGTTACAATTACTTGGAGAACAATTGGACACTGTTTCATGAAGTTGAACATTCATATACCCCATGACATAGCAAATCTACTTTGAAGTACTCTAGAGAAATCCGTAATATAAATACCAAGTATATTCCAAATAGCAAAAACAAAAACATTGAATTAGATAACTGAAATGTCCATTAACAGAAAATAAAGTGTAACTTAGATCAATCCTATAAATACGCAGTTTTTTAAAAAAGCAAATCACAGAAAACCAAAAACAATATAGTACCATTTTTATAAAAACTCAAAAGTAGGTAAAGTAATATTTTTTAAATACATAAAAATGTAAAAGTATTATTTAAAAAAAGGTGAGGGACTGACAACAAGAATAAAAATTCAGGATAGAGCCCCTCCGGTGGATGGGCAGGCTCTGGTGGATGGAAAAAGGACACAAGTGAATGTGGAAATATATTTTTTTGGCCATGCCACGCAGCATGTGGGATCCTAGCTCCCCGAGCAGAGGTGGAACCCATACCTCCTGCACTGGAACAGCAAAGCCCTAACCACCGGACCACCAGGGAAGTCCAATGTGGCAATACTGACCATGTTCTGGTTGTTTTGTTGGGTAAGGAGTTCATGAAGTTCGCTTTATTATGCTTCTTAATCTATATCGGGTTTCTCAGTCGTGACACTATTGACATTTGGGGCTGGATGCATCTTTGTTGCAGGGGGCTGTTCTGTGCACTATTAGATATTTAGTAGCATCTCTGGCCTTTACCCACTAGCTGCCAGGAGCACTCCGCCCCTACCCAAGTGTAACAGTAAATGTCTCAGACATTGCCAAGGTCCCTGGGAAGTAAAATTGATCCTGGTGAAGAACCACTGATGTATATGTTTATGTATTTTGAATGTTTTAAATGCTCTGTAATAAAGCAAAGTTTAAAAGTGATGAGCAGAAGTTTCACTGTCTGTGAAGCACTGCTAGGAAGTGATCATTAAGAGCTGAGAAAACCAGAGCCTGCTGAAAGCCTTTGAAGTGACAGCATGGAGCAGTGAGTCCTGACAGTTTCAGAGGGGTTTTGACTAGCTGGTGATATTCTGAGAAATGGTACCGGGTATCGGGAAATCAGGGACTCCAGATACACTGCAGGAAATTTTCTCCAACTTTTCTCAAGACTTTGGGAAATTCAAAAGCTTAGTTTAGCCTCTTGGTGTTTTTTAAACAGGGTCTTCAGTGTATATAAGACCGTCTAAAGAATTGAAAGAGTCCATATACTTTGTTACCGTTGAGGCGCTGGCTGTGACTGTAAATTCACCACACAAATGACTGGGATATCTGCAGGAATCAGAAGCAGACAACGTAACACTGCAGGTCTGGGATGTTGAGGACTGACGTCCCACGCTCATCACTGCACCTCTTTAATCCCAGAGCCTCCCCAACGATGTGTTTCTACTTGACAGCATCTGTCTGGTTTCTTATATTCACACCACAGTCCCCCTTAACCCCTCATGAGTCATGTCTGACTCTTTGCAACTCCATGGACTGTAGCCTGCCAGGCTCCTCTGTCCATGGGATTCTCCAGGCAAGAATACTGGAGTGGATTGCCATTTCCTTCTCCAGAGGATCTTCTCAGACCAGGGATTGAACTCGGGTCTCCTACATCTCCTGCATTGGCAGACGGATTCTTTACCACTGAGCCACCTGGGAAGCCATTAGAATGATTCTCTAAAATGTAACACAGTTAATAAAGCAATTTTCATGGATAGGATGACTCACATGTTCTTGGCACTTGCTCTTACCATATGTCCAATTCAGAGGAATACTCAGTGGCTCCCAGCAAGGCATCAGGAGGGCGGTACCAGAGAGTCACAACTTCTGAAGAATATGTCTGGCTGGGAATGGACTTGGCTCGAGCAAGACCTGAGCAAAGGGGGAAAGCACAGAACTTGGTGTCCTGAGACTTCCTGGAGAGGCACACTGATACAGTCTGCCACGCAGAGTGCACCTGGCAGAGTAGACGATATTTTAAAAATAACACACAAATTTCAGTGCTTTTAATAGAGCTACTCAACTATCTTGATTCTTGTGTACCTCTTCATCACATTAATTTCTCTAAATTTAGCCTACTTTGCAGCTAGATGTGACCTTCCTGGCAGCTAAGTATTGCAAGGCAACTGAATTTTTGCCTATTTGATATGGATAAAAGTGACATGTGAACTTCCCAGAGGGGTTAAGTGTTGCTCCCTTTTCTCCTTCCTCCAGGCTGTGGTGAGGAGGAGGTGGCTGCCATCTTGAAATATGCCAATGGGCAACAGCTAGGGGTGGTGGGGCTCATATGACAGAAGGAGCATGAACCAAGACATTTTGGGGCTTCCACAAATCTCTGACTGCCTAGGTCAGATGTTATATGAGAGAAAATTAAGCTTCAAGCATGTTTACACCCCTGTAATTGGAGGTTTATGTAACAGCAAGGGAAGATCAATTCATGATTAATGTGACCACCCTCCATTTCTGCAGTTCAGGAATCCCCAGTTTAGTAGATAAAGGGTAGGGACTCTTAATCCACACTAGCTAGTTTGGCAGGAACTTAGATGAGTCATTCTCAAGTGCTTCTCTGCAAAACAGTACATTTGTCAGTTAACTACTTATCTCACAGAATCCCATGATCTATAGCCATATGAAATCTCAACAGATGAGTTTACTCTTGTAGGGAATTTGATAAACGAATGTCTGTTACATGCTTACTGCAGTTATAGCAGTGTCATTTGACATCTGCCAAACAGAGAAGAGGGTCTTCTCAGCTTGTATGGAACCAGTTTTTCAACAAAAATTTATTGAGGACCTGTGATGGTGCCAGCCACTAGGGATATAATGATAAGCAAAAATGGATCCAGGCTGCCCTCATAACACTTATAGTCTAGTAGGGCAGATAAAACCATCATATAAGTATATATGTATGTGTATAATTATAAACAGTGATAACTGCTAAAGTGGAAAGATATAGTGACACTCAGGGTAAATCTGCATCACTCTGATGGGAATGAAAGACTCTAGTACCTGGTGGCTCAGTGGTAAAGAATCAGCATGCAATGCAGAAGACTCGAAAGACATGGCTTTGGTCTGAGGGTCAGGAAGATCCCCCGGAGTAGGAAATGGCAACCCACTCCCATATTCTTACCTGGAGAATTCAATGGACAGAGAAGCTTGGCAGGGTACAGTCCATAGGGTCAAAAAAGTTGGACAGGACTAAGCGACTGAACACACACACATGCACACACCATACAGTCCCACCTGTATAGATACATAGCTGTTCTGGAACCTCCATTCCAGCAAGAGTCCAACCTACAGTCTGGGGGTGACCTCTTTATGTGGCCATCCTGGGATAACTTTGATCTAGTCTGATGGAATTTGTACATCCACCCAGATTTAGGGACTCTACAAAAGTCTCTGCGTCAAAACCAGCAGTGAGGTAATAGGGGTGCCCCCATTTTAGGAACTGATTAGACTGAGGCCTGATGGAACCCTGAGAAGCGATCAATCTCTCTTAGTGTCTTGCCTCACTCTTACTGTATGGTTGTTTGATATCCTCGAAAAATGTCATGTTCCCTGGTCCCCCTTTTCAAAGTCCAGGCCTATTTGATGTTTTAAACACGTGCACACAAAAGCATCATTGTTCATAGCCTAGAAGGAGACTCAGAGGGTGACTTACCAAAATCAGCCAGTTTGAGCTCTCCCAGGTGACTGATGAGTAAGTTCTGAGGTTTCAGGTCCCTGTGAAGAACGTGTTGGTGGTGGATGTATGCCAGGCCCCGCAAAAGTTGAAACATGAAAAGCTGGAAGGAATGAACACCTTATCTAAGCAGATTTGAGCCACTATGTGTTGATTTCTCCTCTAAATCAAAACCAGTCATCTGAAAGAATATAGTAAAAGTGTCTCTTAAGAGACAAAAAAAAAAAAAAAAAAAGATTTTACATTCAAACATGAAAAAAAAGGGATAAGGAAAGTCAAATAAGTAGACCATGTCCTAAACAAAGGGATTCTGGTTTTTCCTGACATCTCATTTCTTTGATACTGAAGGAATTACCCTTCCTTAAAAATCTAAAGTGAAACTTTGAAGTTTCCTTTGGAACACTAGTTATTGATTTAGATGTGAAAGATTTAATTTTTTCCCACCAATGAACTTGGCATACAAGATCAAAGTTGACCTGGAAATGATATTCTAAAGTTTACAACTGCTTAAGTTTTCCAGGCTCTCTGATATAAAACCCTTTTAAAAACAGAACACAGGGAGACCAGAATGGGAAGTATATCCTTAGATGGTGTTAGGAAATAAAGGAACCATTATCTTTTTAAACATATTTTTAAAGTCTTAAGTTCAAAGTGAAAACAAGGGAAATATACAGTATAGATTCAGAGGCAAAAGACAACAAAATAAATTAGACCAAGAAAAAAATCAAAAGAGAATAAGGAATAAATAGTAGAGAGAAGAAAAAAAAAAAAAAAAAGAGGGGGGAAGCAAAAGGCAAAATACATCCTGGATTCAAATTTTAAAGCATTGCTGGTGATTACAAGGTACAGAAACCAAAGACATTAGTAGATTCCCACCAATATAGAAGCCTAAGGGAAAAAAAAGAATGCTTAGTTTTCCAAGTGTCTTTTGCTATTTTCCAGTGCAACTGGCAACTGAGAATGCAAACACCAACGTTAGTGTTTACAAAGACTTATGCCAGCTGAGAACATGTTCTGGCAGTTTTGAAAAGAAAGAGCCAGCCCCAGCATTTCTGGGACACGGACCTCATAGAAGACACAAAGTTGTGCAGATAAATTCACTGTTTCCATCACATCTTGGAAACTAGGAACTTCAGAGATGCTTTTATAGAACCTGTAATGACCTAACAAAGACTTGGACACATTGGAATCAAGTTGATATGTGCCATAGTCTGAGCAAAGCAGGATCCTGGAGAGTTTGCCTCCCATGGCACAGCTGTGGCCGTGTGAGCTCCATGCAGGTCCCATATCAAGGTCCCCAAACCATTTAAGAATGTGTTTACATGTTGGTATAGGACTTCTGTGCCTTGACAGTTGAGTGATGGTAAAAATGAATAACAAGTGAATAAAAAGTGAATGGTAAAAATGAATGTGTGTATGTTTGAAGTACCAGGAAGAGAAAGAACTGGGATGAGAAAGACTCATAGAACCAGCAAACATCTGAAGTAGGAGCCTCAAGAAAATTTTAACATTCTTAAAAGGTTTGGGGACCTTGATATGGGACCTGAAGGGAGCCCACACAGCCTCAGCTGTGCCGTGGGCGGCAAACTCCCCAGGATCCTGCTTTGCGCAGACCAGACCCTGGTGCTCATCAACTTGATTCCACTGTATCCACCCTCATGTAAAAATCCTTGTCCTTGGATTTCCATGCCATCTTTCTCTACGCCTCTTCTCACTGTCAGCCACACAACTCCTACCACTCTCCATCATTCACTCAAGACTTGGACACCTAAACTCATGTACACCTGTGATGGATTCATGTCAATGTATGGCAAAACCAATACAGTATTGTAAAGTAAAAAAAAAGCTTAGAATCAAAAAAAAAAAAAAAAAAAGACTTGGACACCTGGGTCACAGCTGTTGTTCCCTTGACATCAGTGCTCACGTAAATATGTCCAGCCGACTCCACACTCCAACAATCTTCTTCTCCAACCCACTTTAGCCCCTCGCTTCCATGGTCACACACTGGGTCCCACCATCATATAGAACTGTTTGTCCTCTGAAATGTGAAATTCCTCTCCCTACAAAATGGTTCCTGCTACGATCTCTTTATTCATCATGTTTTCATGGTGTACACCAGTGTCTTTTTAAAATACTCATTTTCTTGGCTGTGCCAGGTCATAGTCGTGGCATGCAGGATCTTCAATCATTGCTGTGATGTTTGGAATTTAGTTGCAACATGTGCAATCTAGTTCCCTGAAAGGGATCAAACCCTGACCCCCCAGCATTGAGAGCTTGGAATCTTAGCCACTGGGCCACTAGGGAAGTCCCACCAATGTCCTTTGCTACAAAAATCCAAAGGATGTCTTTTACTCCTTCACTTTACAGGATCTGGCTTTGTTGCTTCTGTCTTCCTTCCGGATGCTCTTTCCCACACTTGGTACCAACATCTCTTAATTTTTCTCCTCCTTCTCTGACTGCACTTTCCATAGGCTCCACCTTCTCTACTGATATCTAATATGGTGATATTCCTCAGGGCTCCATCGTTGACCTTCTCTTATCACCTTACATGTTCCTCTTACCCATCTTATACTAACATTGCTTCAATTAACAACTGTATTCTGATAATTTGAAAGGCTTTAGCTTCACTTCAGATCTCTTTCCTGAGCTGTTGGGCCCACATAGTCTGAAGTTCACCTGGATATCCCATAACACCTCAAACCCAGTATGCCAGAACTTAACCAGAAAAAGCATTGCTGATGCTTCCATCTCCCAACAATTCTGGTGAAGTAATCAATTGCCCACTTGTCCACTTTCTTCCACCACCAATTCACATCTACACCACTGCTGTTCTCACGTCCTGGCCAAATCCTTCTTTGTTGTTGTTTCCCATAGTTCTTTCCATTCGTACCTTCACTATCCTAATTTAGGCCTTTATCACTTTTGACCTTGCCATTCAAAGTTCAGTACTCAACCAGCAGCATCTGTATCACCTTGGAGTATGTTAGAAACGCAGACCTCGAGCTTTGAATCAGACTTACTGATCTGATTGATCCCCAGGTCATTAGTGTGCTCACTGAAGTTTGAGAAGCACTGGGCTAGCCCACATTGACAAACTCCTAACTGAAATCCTTGACTCCAGTCACTTCTCTTTAATCTATCCCACAGACCACAGTTACATAAATTTCCTTCTGATCATGCCATTCTTTTTCAATCAAGCCCCTTTAATGACTCTGCTATCTAAGAAATAAAGTCCATATCTTAGAAAGTAAGGCTCTCAGCCACGTACCCAATCCATTCCCCCAGACTCATGTACTCCATGTCACTAAGACAGTATCTGTTTCAGGCCGACAGGACCAGAGATTCAGGATGGCACTAGTGGAAAAGAACCTCAACCAAGAATCTCTCTGAGCAATGGCAAAAGCTGGTTCTATAACTTCAGGAAAAGTATTTCTTTTCAAACTTGAATTCTAATTCTGCAAAATAAGGAAGTTAGACCAACTTTAAGATTTTTTTTAAGGTTTTAAGGTTTTTTTTTAAGGTTTAAAGGTTTTAAGGTTTTTTAAGTTTTTTTTTTTAGTATTTAAGGTTTTAAGGTTTTTTTTTTTCCTTACTGCATTGCACAATAAGAAATAGATATGCTTCCAGTTTCCACATTCATACATAGATATAAGCACAGTTTCTAAAGGAAAAGAAGCTGCACAAAATAAAACTTGTTCTTACTAACTGTTGCATACTATAATATTTTCTATTCCTTTCTCAAGAGGATTTCCCAGGTAGCACTAGTGGTAAAGAGCCTGCCTGCCAATGAGGGAGACGGAGGAGATGCAGGTTTGATCTGTGGGTCAGAAAGATCCCTTTGAGGAGGGCACGACAACTCACGCCAGTATTCTTGCCTGGAGAATCCCAACGGCAGACGAGCCTGGTGGCTACAGTCCATAGGGTCGCAAAGAGTCGGACATGACTGAATCGATTTAGCACACAGATACGCATTCCCTTCTCACCCATTCCATTTCATTTTTTTAAAATAAAATGCTTGTTGCTGATTACCAATTGATTTCATAACCCACTAATGGACTAGTACCTGGAGAGTGGGTCCCTTTGACCCCAACAGTCCGTGTGACTCTGGGATCTTCTTCCTTGAACACACCCTCTACTTCCCTGCTCTGAACCTTCGCTGAAAACATTCCTTCCTCCTCTATCATCTTCCCCTATTCCAGCCTCTGAAAAGCACTGCAGCTTGTAAGGTCTGGCTTTTCAAAACCTCTTAAAATGAGAAGATATCTTTTACTTCCTCGCACATCTACAACATTAGGTCTTATTTTTTACTTGATATTATTCACAAATGTCCTGGTGCTGTGTATGTCTTACCTCCTGTTTTTGACTCTACATCCTTTGAGGATAGGAATCATGTCTTCTGCATCTTTCCATCCTGCTATATGCTTAGCAGAGTGCTTGCTACAAGAGTCCCTCAAGTCTATTCTATCTTTCACACAGTTACTCTTTCTCCAACTGTTCTATTTACTCAAACCTCTGGTTCTTTGACTCTTCTGCTCTCTCCCTAGCTATCAGTAACCTGCCTGTCTTCACTTCCTTCCCTCAGACTGGACTCGGTTTAGAAGCCCCTGACCATCCCTTTAACCTCTCTCTTGATAGTCTCCAAATATGTGGCCCAACATGTCTGGCACAGCCCCAATGTCTCAATCAGTCCAACTTTCTACTTTATCTGCTCCTCTATTTGAACTAAGTGCTGCCATTAAAAAAAAATCCCATGATCATGCAGATAATTTAATAGATTCCATCCTCATCAGAGTCCTTAACACACTACTAGACATTCCTCCTTGGTCCCCCTATGTAGTTTTCTATTTTAGTTTCCAAGATCAACCCTGGGATTTCTTTGGAAGTAATGATGCTAAAGCTGAAACTCCAGTACTTTGGCCACCTCATGCGAAGAGTTGACTCATTGGAAAAGACCCTGATGCTGGGAGGGATTGGGGGCAAGAGGAGAAGGGGACGACAGAGGATGAGATGGCTGGATGGCATCACTGACTCGATGGACGTGAGTCTGAGTGAACTCCGGGAGATGGTGATGAACAGGGAGGCCTGGCATGCTGCGATTCATGGGGTCACAAAGAGTCGGACACGACTGAGCGACTGAACTGAACTGAAGTATTTTAAAATGTTTTCATTCTTTTCAAAACCCTGTCTTCAAACCTTCCTTTCCCCTTGCCTCCATGACTGGGGTCCCCTTACTATGAGTCCTCATGGTATTCCTAATTAACATGGCCATAGCCCTCATCACCTTGCTTCTCACTACCTGTCTAAGTCCATATATCTTGCTGGGCTTCAGCTCATTGAAAATAAGAAACACAGCTTTTTCATTACTGAAACCTTAGGATTTAATATGGTACTGAGTACTCAAATATATCTTGAATGAATGAATAAATGAACACGTAAATATTAGTTAAATGAATGGGTACATCATATAAAAATCTCATATGGTTATGTTAAGGGCCAATCAATTAATGCCAATAAAACCTTAGAGAATGAAAAATATGACATACAAATGGTTTCTAAAATTTATAACAGATGTAGAATTATAGCTAGTTAAGAGTTTAATATTATTTCTATTCCAGTAACTGGAAAAATGGAAGTCGGTCCCACATGTAGTAGGATCTTATAGAACAGGCAGAAAGATAACTGATAAAGAACCAATCAAAGTAGTTTGCTAGTTCTAGTTTGGAACTTTAAGGGCAACATGAACTTTATCACAGAGCACAGTAGTCTGCTATGAAGAAAGTATTTATTTTATGATACCTTAACTTCACTTCTTTCCTTTTAAGGCAATGCTTTTTAATTGGGTTATACTTCTAAAGACACATTTGCTCGATGGTGATGACTGACAGGGTTAGGTTGCCCAGAAAGCAGCTGGATTTTGCTCCATATCTTGAGGGCAGATTTTTTTTTTTAATTTTTCTTTAGAATATCAATGGTGTCCATCTTCTTACCTAGTATCATGGGCTTTCAGTTTGTGATGGCAGTCTGTTTCAGAATTCTCCTGCTGTGGGCAAGCCAGAGGGAGTCCCAGCCCTCAAAGTACTTACCCTGACGTTATGAGGATGAAGCCCTCCTGGGTGCTGAGACATATACTGAGCCAGGTCTGTGTGCTACACAAAATGATGGAGAGAGTGATGTTTAGTGCTTGGTCAGTGTCACAAAGCAGACCGCAGACTTGACTCTCAGAAGTGTTACAAAGTTCAGAATTTTTGAGAATGACGTGCAAAAGGTACACAACCAGGTTTTCTGAAACATCACCATTAAAGTCAAACACAGCGTGTGTTTCTAATTAGCTGCTCTTAGAAGAAACTCTGTTTCTTGACACAAGAGAAGCTCATTTTATTTATTTTTTATTTTTTTTTTAATTATGAAAGTATGATAACACATTTACAGGAGACTTGGAAAATAAAGAACAAAGTTACATATAAGTTCCACTATATATTATAATTTTTTAAGTAGATAAATTAAGATTTTTATTTGGAACTTTAATATCATACTCAAAAATTAATAGAATGAATATACTGAGAAGTAGTAGGGTATAGTAGACCTGATAAGCACTGTCAACCAATTCAACATAATTAAGATTTATACAATTTTCACACACCAGTAGGATACAAATTCTATTCAAATCTCCATAGACTGTAAACTGGAGACACTGGAACATATCCAGGAATGTAAAACAATGTGTAAAAATTTCATGGTCTAAAGGTATTGAAATCATACAAGAGAGGTTCATTTTAAATGACTGCGACTGAACACAATGATGTGGGGATATTTGTACTCTCCAAGTGTCCTGAAAAGCAAGTCAGTTACATATACCTTATGCTTTCTTCCTGCTAATATGTGAATGGCTTTTATCTTTCAAAAATACAAAATGATTTATTCTTTAGTAAACTTGTGTGGAGTTTTTTAAAACCCTGTGGTTTATGTCATTGTTGTCAATGAAAAAAATTGTGGTCTCTCCTCACATAGTGACTAAAACTAGCTTAAAAAATAAGTGCAAAAGTTTTATTTAGGAGGCAAATTTGAAATATTTATTCTTGTTGGAAAGAGGGGGGGAAGGCAACAAAAATAGTGGGTAAAAAAGCATAAGAACAATAGTGAAATTTCCAATAATGAAAATTTCCATGACACTTTTCATATGGCTATGAAAGTTTTGTGATGCCATAAAGTATTAACAGATTCATCATACAAGCACCAGGCTTTTCCCTTACACTTTGTAAAATGCTGGGACAACTCACCACATATTCAAATACGAATGTCAGTGTCTCTTTGGTGTGTATTATGTCATGCAGCAGCACAATGTTGGCATGTTTCAAACCCTTCAGGAGTGAAGCTAGAAAAATTAAACAAAAATTTAATTAAATCATTGATCATGAAAGTGCTGCTTTAAAAATATCAAGCACTATTTGCTTTTTAAACATTTCAAATCAAGCAATCTGATTTTTCAAGCCTGGAAAACACTTGTTGTGAAATAATATTTAAAACTATTTTAAAAACTTCATTATTTAGCAAATGGTCAGTCATTGCATTTATATAACTTATTTTTCTTACAGTCCAGAGAGGCTGCAAAAACAAAAAAAGATTCCATTTACCCAGTCAATTTCACCAAAGTACTCAGAGCACTTTGAACATGCCTTTCTCTGGAAAGCTTATCAACTCTGCTTCAGAGCTACAGGAGAGGAAGCCTGGAGAGATAAAGGCCATTGGAGGGGCAGGGAAAGGGATGTTCTGCCTTCTAGAGCAAAACTTGGCAAGATGTGACCATACTCTAAAATTCAAAGTCCCACAGGAGGTCAGCAGAGCCTGTGGATGTGATTGACGGAGGGCAGGGATAAGAACATGGGATGAAGGATTGATGAAGCATAATACAGAGAGTGGAGGGGATTTCCATTTCACAATGGGAGAATTGAAAACCTGTGGAAAGGAGGAAATTCAGTTTAAAAAGAGGAGAAAGCCAAACTTGGGGAGCCCAGATGACTGGGAAGGGCTGAGGACTGACTCTTGTAACTTCAATAACAGGTTATTATTAGGTAACTAAGGGCCCCCCAAAAAAGATGTCCTTTTCATTATAGAGGACTGGAATGCAAAAGAAG
>SJYV01019353.1:183909-200019 GCA_006410875.1 Neotragus pygmaeus
TCCATTCTGAAGGAGATCAGTCCTGGGTGTTCTTGAAAGAAATGATGATAAAGCTGAAAGACCAGTCCTTTGGCCACCTCATGCGAAGAGTTGACTCATTGGAAAAGACTCTGATGCTGGGAGGGACTGGGGGCAGGAGAAGAAGGGGACGACCGAGGATGAGATGGCTGGCTGGCATCATGGACTCGATGGACATGAGTTTGAGTGAACTTCGGGAGTTGGTGATGGACAGGGAGGCCTGGCGTGCTGCAGTTCATGGGGTCACAAAGAGTCGGACATGACTGAGCGACTGAACTGAACTGAACTGAAAGGGCCCCTCTGGGCTTCTCTGGTAGGTTAGCTGGTAAAGAATCTGCCTGCAATGCTGGAGACCCTGCTTTGATTCCTGAGTCGGGAAGATCTAGAGAAAGGATAAGCTACCACTCCAGTATTCTTGGGCTTCCCTGGTGGCTCAGATGGTAAAAAATCTGCCTGCAATTAGGGAGACCTGGGTTCGATCTCTAGGTTGGAAAGATCCCCTGGAGGAGGGCATGGCAACCCACTTCAGTATTCTTGCCTGGAGAATCCCCATGGATAGAGGAGCCTGGTGGGCTATAGTCCACGGCGTTGCAAAGAGTCAGTCATGACCAAGCAACTAAGCATCACTGACTCGATGGACATGAGTCTGAGCAAGCTTTGGGAGATGGTGATGGACAGGGAGGCCTGGCATGCTGCAGTCTGTGAAGTCACAAAGAGTAGGACACAACTGAGTGAACAAAAACGACACTTCACTGTATCACCTTGTAGAGGTGCCTTTGTCTATTTTTGGCTTTTTCTTATATATGGACTGAAAATAATTACTCTGTAATGTTTTCTACTAGAGAATGATATTAAAAGATTCTCAGCTGAAGCCGTTTTCTAACTTAAAGATTTGGAATTATAGTGCTATAGGGTATATGAAAGAATCAGAATTGCTAAATATACAATATTGTATATTTTCTTTAAAATGTTTCTCTTGCATTTACTTAAATATTATACAACATGCTTCATAAAAATAGATTTCTATTTTATTTTTTTATTTTTACTTTTGCTAAAGGAAAAAATGCCTGAGTTAAGGATTTCTAACTTTACCGTAATAAATTAGAAAGGCTTTAGAATAGAATAGAATGGATTTGCCTATGTAATGCCTGATTACTAGCTCCGTGACCTCTGACCAGTAATCTAACCTCTCTGAAGTTCAAACTCCTTGATCACTATGACAAAAATCACACTTTATCAACTAGAGTTGATGTAAAGTTTCAAAAAAAAGATTGAGGTGGGGGGAAGATTATATTATGTGCCCAGTCCTCAAAGAAGATTAGTTCTATGAATGCTTCCTAATGAATCCCGCTAATGGGTCGATGGTCCTGGAAGTGCTTTTTAAACAAAGTTTCTATTTTCATAGAAAGATATTTAAAATAAGGTACATTATTAAGACATTGATACATAGGTTAATAAAGCTAGGGAACATGTTGTTATATAAAAACATCATATTAGCCTATTCCAATGAAAGTCTTATCTCCTAGTTGCAAAAACAAACACTTAAAATATAGAGTCCATTGGGAAAGATTTTGTAAGTTTCAATGACGGTATCTAATCTTTTTCACTAGCAGAGGAATAAGGATGGGCAATATGTCTACTGTGTCCACTGTTGTGTATATAGCAGTCAGCAAAATACCTGGTCATAGTAGGTGCTCAGTGAATACTCGTGCAATGAATGCAGGGAGAGTGTATGGATTTTGACTCAGATTTTGCTTGACTCGCAGCTCTATACTGGAATCGTAATAATATCTACCTCCAAAGGACTGAAAGAGGTTAACACATTAAAAACATCTGGCACATGTATTAAGGTATATTGCTCTTAGTGCTGTGCATACTTTTGCTAATTTCATTATATTACATGTTACAAGCCAATAATATTCCAAATGGCCAGATTAATAAATTGCCACATGCTTTCTACCTATACATATAGAGACTGCACATAGAGTAAAATCCTACTCAATGAATCTTTGGCTGATACAGCATTAGAGCAGCCAAACTATTCAGGAAAAGTAATTCCTACTTCAAGGCTTTTTAGAGAAGTCTGCATTGCTCATTTAGTTTTTCTGCATGTGGCTTTCGGCTGCCTTTTTAGCTAGTGACCCTGGATTTTAACTAATGAACTCCAGCTGTTCTTCTTTTGCCTTCCAGCCCTGCTCATTTAACCTCCTGTCTCCCTGGCCTCACATCCTTAAAGTTCTTACAGGAAAAATGGGACAGTGCCAAAGTTTTCAAATGAGGCCTTCTGTCTTCTTGAAGAGAGAGGGCTCCTCTATCAAGGGCTCCCAGCATTTACACTGGTGGAAAAAGAAACATGCGTTGTTGGAAACTGGATGCCTAACAACCTCCAGTGTGTCAAAAAAATCCTTTTGTGGTTTTTCATATTTAACAAGCAAAGCATTCAGTAAGGTAAGTCCATAAAACAAACCAAGAAAGTCCACAGTTGAATACTAAATGTAATTGCAAACACCTGTGATGGAGAGGCAATTTCTCAGTAAATAAGAAATACAAGAAACATTTAGCATACAGAACAATGCAGATCCAGCATTTCTGAACCATGCTGAGAACCATCTGTTAGCAAAACCGGCAAAGTTTTCACTGTTAAAAGTCAAATGTCAACCTGAAAAAAACTTGGCTGTGGAGAAAATCTGAGCAAGGCAGGCCTGTAGCAACAGGCAAGCACACCTCGCAAAGGAAACACTGAGAAGAGGGCGAACCTGGGCCTAGAGACCCACACCTGATGCTGGCCATCTGGGAATGTCTGCTATGCTCAGAAATGCTCCTTAGCCTGTCCACACATCTCTTTCTAAATCTGATCATCCTTTCATGGGGACCACTAATATGTCCATCAGTAAATATAGCGTCCATTATATTAAACACTTAAAAACACACTTTCCTCCAGAATGCACCTGATCCTACCAGGTTGAAGCCCCGGCTAACCAGATAGCCATTTGGTCCTTCTACTGAAATTCAGAATGACGTATTTCCCAGGGGCTCTGGAAGGCTTTTGAAAATGGCATCAAATTCAGTTATAAACTCATTTTCTGAATTGCTTTTCCCAAGCCTGTTTGCATGACCCATCCTCCAAGCTCACTTCAAAATCTATTGACTCAATTAGCCATACTGAGACCGATTGGTTCTCATCTCAGTTTACAAGGTCTTTTTTACCTTCATCATAACACTGCTTACAACCTGAACCATCTGCTCGATTACAACCGAAAAGATATATAGCAAAGATCAGATCTTTCTTCTCATCTTTCACAGTGCCCTACAGTATGCTTTGTGTACAGTATGTGCTCCATTAAAAAAAGGGAAGATGAAGTTGTTAAAAGGGGACAAGAAAAACCACAGAGGAGCCATTTCTCTGGGTTTTCGATGAAAAGGATAGTAATTCTATTATCATTTTATTTCAAATGGCTCATGTAAGAAGGCTAATAAGTTGCATTTTAATAATTTATCTTCACTGTACTGGCTTCTTGATTTTTAAATTATAAATTTTTAGTTATCTTGATAGTGAATGAGACATCACTAAAAGCAAGGAGCAAAAAGATAATGATATTTGCCAACATGTTGAACTCTGAAGATGAACCCTGTGATTAGTGTTTTATATGCATATTGTCACTTAACCCTCATAATAACTCAAAGAAATAGGTATTAGAGATCAAACCAGTCAATGCTAAAGGAAATCAACCCTGAATATTCACTGGAAGGATTGATGCTGAAGCGGAAGCTCCAATACTTTGGCCACATGATGGGAAGAGTCAACTCATTGGAAAAGACCCTGATGCTGGGAAAGATTGAGGGCAGGAGGAGAAGGGGATGACAGAGGACGTGATGGTTGAATTCCATCACTGAGTCAGTTGAGAAGAGTTTGAGCAAACTCCGGGAGATGGTGAAGGACAGGGAAGCCTGGTGTGCTGCAGCCCCCAGGATCACAGAGTCAGACACGATTGAGAGACTGAACAACAAATCCTCTTTGTGCAATAGACGTCTTAAATAGGAAAAGTAATCTACCCATGGTGACAGCACTAGTAATCTGTAGATCTCTAAGATTCAAGCCCAAGTCCTCCTGACACCAGACTTCTCATCTACTTGCTCTACCACCTGAGGTTCAGAGAAAACATAGGCACAACACTAAAAATACATGTTTTTCCAGAGAGTTTTTCAAATACTATCTAAAGAACTTATTTTCAGGTAAGCTGCTTACTAAGGATTTGTAAGTATATTAATTTTCTCCTTTGTATGGATATTTCTAGGGTTATATAGATATAGCCTTAGCACGTAGCATGGGACCAAACTAACAGACGATGCTTAGTAAATACTGAGTTCATAGTTTGGGTCAATTAATATAATAGTTTTGAATTCTAATTTCTTCAAGAGTAAGTAATAAAAGGATTTGGAAAACTGGTGTGAAGAATAAAATCACAATTATAACATTACTTCTATAAATATCAAAAGCTAGATGCTGAATGGATAGCTTCCATGTGATTTTATCTAATCAAAAACTTAAAACATTTCTTGGGTCCACTCTACTGTTCTTACCTTCCCGGATGGCTGTAAATGGGACTCCTTCCTCTGCATTCATACTGATGACTTTTAAAGCCACTAGTTGTCCATTTATCCTAGAAGAGTTGGGGGAAACGGCATATATTTGTTGACATGGCTCATAGTAGCAATCTATATTAGAGATGGCTTAACAAGAGTAACTTTCCTTCAAATTTTATTCCAGCATATAAATGTAAAATTTTCTCAAAATAAAAAGTTTTAAAAGTCATATGTATATATCAAACCATTGCTTTCTCTTTACCAAAGTGATATATATTCATTACAGAAAATATGAAGAATACAGGAAAACACAGAAGACAAACCCAACAAAGCCATCCTCATGTTCTGATGTATATTGTTCCTTTTATTTACCATTGTGCACTGATTTGAGCCATCCTTATTTTTCATCTGAACTATTGTAATGAATTCCTAACAGCGTTTCTGCTTGTATGTTTATACCCCTACTATCTACTCCCAATGGTAGTCCAGGGAATCTTTTTAAAGTGAAAGTCCCAGTCACTTCTGTGCTCAAAACCCAACATTGTCTCCACATCTCATCCTGAATAAAAGTCAAATTCTTACAATCGGATCCAGGTGCTACCTGACCTGCCCAGTCCCACCATTCTCTCTCTCTTCATCACCTCCTACTCTCCAGTTATTCATTGTTCTGTTTGCTGATGTGAACTAAATGCCAGAAAACAGAGACGATGTTAATGTAAGTGTAACTATACTGTTTTTTTTTTAAATACAATGGGTTTTATATCATATTATTAGTTTTTTCTCCATTTAATTCCTAGTTATTCTTGTATTATGTGATATTTAATAATAACATTTTATGAGACACATATGCTACAATGTGTTTTACCAGTTCCAAATATTTTAATATTGTCTCTATTAAAAATACTATTATAAAAATACCCTGACAATCATATTTGTTTGTATTTGCACATAAGTCTTTTCACACAGCCTGTTATTTTTTCAGGGTGGAGATAGAATTGCTGTATCAGAGTATGCAGCACACAAGTTTTTATTGTTTTGCACACATGTTCCCAAATTGTGTCACAGAGTGGTCACACCACTAACTGGTCATGAGGCTGGCCATTCTAGCACCCACTCACTGACACCAGACAGATTCCTTGTTTTCATTGTTGTTGCTTCAATATTTTATTTTTTAGAACAGTTTTAGATTTACAGAAAAGTTGGGAAGATAGTACAAAAGTTTCTCATATACCTCAC
Source organism: Neotragus pygmaeus (assembly GCA_006410875.1). Taxonomy (NCBI): domain Eukaryota; kingdom Metazoa; phylum Chordata; class Mammalia; order Artiodactyla; family Bovidae; genus Neotragus; species Neotragus pygmaeus. Next base: position 189,748 of record SJYV01019353.1, read on the forward strand.
ATCCATTTTCTTCTATTGTTATCGTACTTATATCAGTATCATACATTTGTTGAATTAATGAGGCAATACTGATACATAATTATTAACTAAAGTCCATAATTTATTAGGAATTCTTTAGGGTTTTTTGCAGTAAAATTGTATTGCTTCTTGTGGGTTGCACTGTAAATTGATAAAACTTGGGAGAGTATAACTAACTCAGTTGGTAAAGAATCCACCTGCAATGCAGGAGACCCTGGGTCGGGAAGATCCACTGGAGAAGGGATAGGCTACCCACTCCAGTATTATTGGGCTTCTTTCTTGGCTCAGCTGGTAAAGAATCCGCCTGCAATGTGGGACACTCGAGTTTGATCCCTGGGTTGGTTGGGAAGGTCCCCTGGAGAAAGGAAAGGGTACCCACTCCAGTATTCTGGCCTGGAGAATTCCAAAGGGGTCACAAAGAGTCTGACGCGACTGAACGACTTTCACTTTCATTTTTCGATATGATCATGGGATTCCCTCATAGCTCAGTATTGCAGCATATGCCTGCAATACAGGAGACCTGGATTCGATTCCTGGGTGGAAAAGATCTCCTGGAGAAGGAAATAGCAAGCCACTCCAGTATTCTTGCCTGGAGAATCCTATGGACAGAGAAGCCTGGCAGGCTACAGTCCATGGGCTCGCAAGAGTCGAACACAACTCAACAACTAAACCACCACCATAACACGATCATACATACGAAAAGCCATGAGATTATCATGCTCAGGATTTTTCCCAGTAATGTTAATTAACAAAGATTTTAACAATTCCAAGTAATGAAAGACATTGTGTGTTGTGTTAGTTACAATAGAAAAAAAAAAAAACCCAAATAACTGAAATGTTCAACATTAGAGAAACAGTTTAAAAATTTGTGGTACATCAGTATCGTAGAGTATTTTGCATTCATAACAAAAGTTAAGTCCAGAGGCACATAGAAAGAAACATGAGGCTTCCCTGGTGCCTCAGTGGTAAAGAATCTGCCTGCCAATTCAGAGGGAGATACAGGTTTGATTCCTGGGTCTGGGAAGATCCCACATGCCACAGAGCAACTAAGCCCATGCACCATAATTATTGAGCTTGTGCTCCAGCACCTAGGAACCACAACTGCTGAGCCCACACCTTGCAACTGCTGAAGCCCGCAACCCCTAGAGCTCATGCTCTGCAACAAGAGAGGCCACTGCAACTAGAGAATAGCCCCTGCTCACCGCAACTTGAGAAAAGCCCACTCAGCAATGAAGACTCAGTATGGTCAAAAGTAAATTAAATTTTAAAAAGCCATAAAGTTTATGATAATATGAAAAATAGAATACACAATAGCAAGCACACTGCATTTGTAACTAAACAATCTATGTGTGTGTGGAAGACAAAATGCACGTGTGCATATTGCTATGATAAAGTGATGGAATGATTATACAGTAGATGATTTTTAAGTTTTAAAAATTCTTATGCTGTTGTATATTGCCTTTTAAAATAGCATTTACAAGTTTATTACAGCTTTCCAATTTCATTTCAAAATGCTTTCTCACAGAAACTATTCTTACTAGATATGTATAAATTTACGAAAATCAATTTACCTCTCTTAGTCTTTTCAAAAATTGACATATATAGCATTGCATATTCATATACAATGAATATACATATTCATATGTGCATATGTATATACACATACAGTGTATATACATATAACGTCTTAAGGTTGCATTTGATATATTTAGGTACTGAAATATGATTACCAAGATTTCTTTAGTTTTTACATGATGTCCTTTTTCTATTCTATGATCTCATCTAAGACAAACATTGCGTTTAGTTGTCATGTCTCCTTTAAGCACCTCTTGGATGTGACAATTTCCCAGACTTTCCTTGTTTTTGATGACACTGACAATTTAGAGGAGTACTGGTCAAATATTTTGTAGGATACCTCTTTATTGGAATTTTTCTGATATTTTTCTCATGATTAGACCGTTTTGTCACATTGTGTTAGGGTACACGCTGTAATCATAATACATGACTTTTGATGTGGCCTTAATCACTTGTCTCAGGTAATTTTTATCAGGTTTCTTGTAAATTTATTCTCCCCCTAAGCCCTTTCCATACTGTATTTTGGGGGAATGTCACTCTCAGTAGCCCACACTTAAAGAGTAGAAAGTTATGCTCTGCCAGCTTGAAGGTAGAATAGTTACATAAATTATCTGGAAATTGCCTCTTCTCTCCCATTTATCAATTAACCACATTATTTATTAATAGCACTTTGGACTCATAGGTATTCATTTTATACTTTGGGTTACAACCGAATACTATTTTATTTTGTTGCTCAAAATTTTCCACATTTGTTCTTTGGGAGCTTTTTCAGTTGGCTTCTGATTCCCTTTGACATATTTCCACAAATGTGGGGCTTGTTTATCAGGTGCATGCTTTTATCTTCAGTTTTGGTCTTTTTAAAAGGTGAAAAAGAGGATTCCATTTTAATTTCTATTCCTTCAACTACCTGTGGAACTGGATTTTTATAAGCTTATTGGTCTTTTATGGTTTTTTGTAGTTTACCTATTTGTCCATTTTGGGGGGAAGTATTTTGTGTATACCTCTTACCATTTCTTTTGTTTGCCTTATCATTTCTTTGAAATTTTAAACTTTCAATTTCTTATGACATCCAGTATTTTCCAAAATGCTTTACTCAGAGAATAGGTCTGTGAAATTTTCCCCATCCCCTATGCTAAAATTTTCTGGTCAAATATGAAGGTGAAAGTGAAGTCACTCAGTCATGTCCGACTCTTTGCAACCTCGTGAACTGTAGCCCTCCAGGCTCCTCCATTCATGGGATTCTCCAGACAAGAATATTGGAGTGGGTTTCCATTTCTTCCTCCAAGCAATCTTCCTGACCCAGGGACTGAACTCAGGTCTCCTGCACTGCAGGCAGACTCTACCGTCTGAGCCACCAGGAAGTCAAATATGTTTAGAAAAGGCTTTATACTTAAAAATTTTTCTTAATCTTTTTTGGACAGTCATGCTATATATCAACATTTTAAAGATGCTGAGAGCACCTATGATGAAGGATCACATTATATTTTGATCTAGGGTTACCTGAGTCAATTCGACCACTGTTTCAGTGAACCTCTATTAAAGTATCTCAGAATTGAGGGGTCCCAGCTCTTTCAAATCCTGAAAGATGATGCTGTGAAAGTGCTGCACTCAATATGCCAGCAAATTTGGAAAACGCAGCAGTGGCCACAGCACTGGAAAAGGTCAGTTTTAATTCCAATCCCAAAGAAAGGCAATGCCAAAGAATGCTCAAACTACCACACAATTGCACTCATCTCACACACTAGTAAAGTAATGCTCAAAATTCTCCAAGCCAGGCTTCAGCAGAATGTAAACTGTGAAATTCCAGATGTTCAAGTTGTTTTAGAAAAGGCAGAGGAACCAGAGATCAAACTGCCAACATCCACTGGATCCATCGAAAAAGCAAGTTCAGTTCAGTTCAGTCGCTCAGCAGAGTTCCAGAAAAACATCTATTTCTGCTTTATTGACTATGCCAAAGCCTTTGACTGTGTGGATCACAAGAAACTGTGGAAAATTCTGAAAGAGAAGGGAATACCGGACCACCTGACCTGCCTCTTGAGAAACCTTTATGCAGGTTAGGAAGCAAGTTAGAACTGGACATGGAACAACAGACTGGTTCCAAATAGGAAAAGGAGTACATCAAGGCTGTATATTGTCACCCTGCTTATTTAACTGATATGCAGAGTNAGTCTGAGTGAACTCCGGGAGTTGGTGATAGACAGGGAGGCCTGGTGTGCTGTGATTCATGGGGTTGCAGAGTCAGACACGACTGAGACTGAACTGAACTGAGAATGTACTCGAATAGATGGGCCACCATGAACATGTCCTATCTTCCCTAGCAGGTTCTGACTTAAGAGTTATGTACAGACAGACCTTTCCAGTCCAAAAGTTATACAACCTTCCCTTGTTTATTCTTCTAGTTCTTGTATGTTTTCTTTTTCAACTCCTTTCAGTTCAGTTCAGTTCAGTCTCTCAGTTGTGTCCGCATCTTTGTGACTCCATGGACTGCAGCATGCCAGACTTCCCTGTCCATCACCAACTCCTGGAGCTAGCTCAAACTCATGTCCATTGAGTTGGTGATGCCATCCAACCATCTCATCCTCCGTCGTCCCCTTCTCTTGCCTTCAATCTTTCCCAGCATCAGGGTCTTTTTCAGTGGGTCAGTTCTTCGCATCATGTGGCCAAAGCATTGGAGTTTCAGCTTCAGCATCAGTCCTTCCAGTGAATATTCAGGAATGATTTCCTTTAGGATGGACTGNCCAGGCTTCCCTGTCCATCACCAACTCCTGGAGCTAGCTCAAACTCATGTCCATTGAGTTGGTGATGCCATCCAACCATCTCATCCTCCGTCGTCCCCTTCTCTTGCCTTCAATCTTTCCCAGCATCAGGGTCTTTTTCAGTGGGTCAGTTCTTCGCATCATGTGGCCAAAGCATTGGAGTTTCAGCTTCAGCATCAGTCCTTCCAGTGAATATTCAGGAATGATTTCCTTTAGGATGGACTGGTTGGATCTCCTTGCAGTCCAATGGGCTCTCAAGGGTCTTCTCCAAAATTACAGTTTAAAAGCATCTGTTCTTTGGCACTCAGCTTTCTTTATAGTCCAACTCTCACATCCATACATGACTACCGGAAAAACCATAGCTTTGACTAGACAGGCCTTTATTTGCAAAGTAATGTCTTTGCTTTTTATGCAAAGTAATGTCTCTGTCTAGGATGGTCATAGCTTTTCTTCCAAGGAGCAAGTGTTTTTTAAATTTCATGGCTTTAGTCACCGTCTGCAGTGATTCTGGAGTCCAAAAAAATAAAGTCTGTCACTGTTTCCATTGTTTCTCCACCTACTTGCCATGAAGTGATGGGACCAGATGCTGTGATCTTAATTTTCTATACGTTGAGTTTTAAGCCAAGTTTTTCACTGTCCTCTTTCATTTTCATCAAGTGGCTCTTTAGTTCCTCTTCACTTTCTGCCATAAGGGTGGTGTCATCTGCATATCTGAGGTTATTGATATTTCTCCCGGCAATCATGAGAACCCCACGAACAGTGATTGTATATTAGATCTTACTAATACTTGGATTTGTCACTCTTTGGGGCCTTACAAATCATATTTCTCTGATCTGTCTTTTCTTGTACTTGTGCTACACTATTTTAATTATTGTAGTGTTTGAACATATTTAGAATACATTAGAATTCTAAATTATGGAATCATTAACATCATTACCAGATTTTAAAATCTAAATATCCTTACAGAGTCCCTGGAACGATCTACAAGACCCTACACAATGGCCCTACCGTATCTGCAACTCCTACCCTCAAGTCCTTCCACTCACTGCCTCCAATGCCAGGCATGCTCCCGCCTCAGAGGTTTGCTGCTTGCTGTTCCCTCTGCCTGAGGTCCCCTTCCACCAAACACCCACACAGTTAATGCCTCACCTTTGTCAGAATCTCTGTTCCAGTGTTCCCTTCTCAGTGAGCCCGCCTCTCATCACTCTGTTTAAAATAGTAATTCACCACCCCATGCTGGCACTCCCTATTCCTCTTCCCTGTTTTATTCTTTTCCAACATTTTCACTCTTTGACAAACTTGGTCAAAGAGTTTGTTTATTGCCTCTCTTATCATCACTACAACATACACTCTGTACTTATCACTTTTTTTCTTCAGTGAATCTTTATTGACTAAAATAGTGCCTGGCACATAGTAAGTAGGGCTTTCCTGGTAGCTCAGTGGTAAAGAATCCACCCTGCCAATGCAGGAGATGCTGGTTTGATCCCTGGGTCAGGAAGATTCTCTGGAGAAAGAAATGGCAACCCACTCCAGTGTTCTGCCTGGGTAATCCCATGGACAGTGGAGCCTGACAGGCTATAGTTTACGAGGCTGCAAAAGAAATGTACTAATTTAGTTGTAAGTTGGTTAAGTCGGTAAGTTGTGACTAACCAACAGCAACAACATAGTAAGTGCTTAATAAATATGAGTAGAATGAATGCCTTTCTGGCTTTTGCAAGTCTTTATATCCTTTAGCAAATCTTATATATAAATCCTGCCCATTTTTTAATGTTAATGACTTTTTATTGTTGCTATTTTAAGAATAATTTCCCCTAAAATATTTTCCATTAAATGCTTATTGCTGATACATAGGCAATTGTTAATAAGTATATTTTGATTTTATAACTGATGACCTAGTTGTTCTATCTCACTATTTCAAGTTTCTTAGATGATTCTCTTGGGGTTTTTTAAGTAGACAATTCTATAATCCATAAAAATTATATTCAGTCTTCTTTCCTTGTTGCATTAGCTAGAATGCTTCTGATAATCTTTAACAATAGAAAATAATGGGCAGTCTTGCTGTACTCTAACTTAATGGGGATGTCACTAGTATTGAGCAAAGGAAAAGTATATAGGTTGTTGATCTGAAATTACTCTACATCATGATGGATAATTATCATTCTATTCCTATTTTGTTCAGAGTTTAAAAACTAGTAACTGATGTTGAATTTATAAAATGCTTTCTTGACATCTATTTTTATGTTATATTTAAACTTGTTTTAAATTATGAATGTAACACTTTTATGGTAAGAAACACAGTGAAAAGTTTGAGTGATCTTCCTCCATTCCAGTTTCAAACACTAAAAGTAGCTACTTTCAATAGTCCCTTTTAGATTTTTCCAGATTCCTCTAAGCACACACAAATTTATACATGAAGAGTGCTTTTTTTTCCTAAATGAGATCATATATTGTTCTGTAACTTGCTTTTCTTCATATATGTCTATCTTATACTCTAGATGTTTGCATACTATTTCACTATATAGTAATAATTTAGCCAGTCTTCCATTAATGGATATTGTTAACCAGGCTTTCACCCTTTCTATTATAAGTCTTGCCGCAATTAACATACTGTTACATACATCTCTGTGAACTTGGACAGAGTATATATTTCTAGTGTATTTTTCATTCTGTTACTAGGATGAATCTTTTGAAGGAAATTTTTTATATTCTTAGTTCCTAAGATAGGCTATGGAAGTGAGTTAAATCTTATTTCTACATAATATATTTAAAATGGCATCTCCTCCAAACTCGCCTTTAACAAGTAAAAACAATACCACAAGTATTAAGATACATAATAAACACTTAGTTTTGTAGTATTTATATTAAAATTTCAAAAATTAACATTAAACCACTTTGAGCCATTATTTTTCTCCACTGGAGTAATGTAAATTAAGGAAATCAGACCTTCTTGACTATCCCACCTTGAAAAAGCAGTGAAGTTCATGACTCTTTCAAATATGTTTAACATAGTTTTTATTAACCAAAATGGGTATTCGCTTTCTGGATTAACAGTCTTTTTTATTCTCTAGCCATTTTTGTGTAATTTGCAAGTGTAGAAAACCCAAGATAAATCAATCTTTGCATACTAGGTCTTACTTTGTAGAAACCAACTTCAGTATCTTCTAAGAAAGCTGCTTCTACTTTGAAGAAGGAAGGAGCAGACTCACGGGTGTTAGTGAAACGCTTGTCGTGTTTCAGGAAGGATATGACACCTTATCCACTGTACTCCCCACCAAGTGATGGTCAGTAATTGAGAAAGTTTAATTTGAATTGATTCAAAAGGAGGAAAAGATGACAAACATCTTAGTGGGCTGATTTTAATTGGGGCAAGGGAAGTCTGTCTTCTTTCAAGGCTACTTCAGTCATTATGTCGTTCAGTATTGACAGTGGGGTCTTGCATAGGTCCTGAATTTCTACCGTGTGTCAGCTGGCTTCATAACGTCAAATCCTGGGGGTGAAATCCTCATCTCTAAAGTCTCTCCCAGCCAATGAGTCACTTACCTGCTAATCCCTTTGTAAACTGTAGCATAAGAACCTTCACCCAGCTTCTCCAAGTTCAAGTAAGATGAAGCTGCCCCAAAGGGGAGGCTCTTCCTCTGCATAAGGGGAATGAGGAGTGAGGAGGGGGAAAGAAAAGAGCATTTTTTTAGTGCTGACTATTCCCCCCAGAGAAATTAGACAACGTTGCAGAATGTGCTTGGGAAGGTCTGCTCAGTAATTGTCTTGGAAAAAGGGCCAGCCTTCCTAGACAAGTACACATTAAATTCCTCTTGATCAACATCAGCTGCTCACTCACCCACTGAAAACCTTGCCTCAGATCCTCTTCCTGAAAAGAATCGCTGTTACTCCGTGGCCTTTTACTCTTGAACTTCCGGGCATGCACAGCCTGAAGTCCCCTGAGGTGAAATGAAGTCATGGAACATGATGCTCCTTTCAGGTCTGTTAGCTAGAGAAAAAGGAAATGCAGGAATAAAATTTATGCAAAGTCAAGACAACGGCTAGCATAAACCACTTTTTCTTTATTTGCCTGATGTTAACTCTTCAAATGTTTTCTAAGCTTCCCACACTTCCAAAATGTACCTTTCTTGAACATCAGTTCCTTTAAAAAAAACAAAAAACCCATAATGATATCAGCTGCTAAAACACAACATTCTTTCTTTACCTAAAGATCTATCATTAGACACTTAGGTTAACCTAAATTTCTCTGATGGATGGGTTCCAATTTTTCTGTTAAAGCTAGACTTTTCTTTTTCTTGTCCCTTTAATTTACCTCTTTAGGGGAATAACCTTCCTGTACAGCATTGTTGATAGCCTTGAGCTAATTACTGAAATTTTTAATCCATAGGATACCAAATACTGCAGCTTGTTTTTTGAGATCCAGCTCGCTAATTTAGTACTTCAGAGATTTCAAGAGAATAACTTTCTTGACTGCAAGGCAAGTGAATTTCATTCAGCCCAAAGCATAGGGTTATTTTTCCCTTTTGGCTTAAAAGAAAATCCCCAAATTTGATAACAACAGTCACACATTCTTCGTGACTTTAATAGAATTTTCTTTTTATTGCCTTAGTTCTAATGCAGAAAAAGCAGACCCTTCTACAGAAAGGGAGCCTCTGAACTGTTTATCAATAGAGAGAGATGCTCCTGGGATATGAATACCTCGATCGCAGCCTCCGTCATCACAGGCGCACTCTGACAGCTGTGTGTGTTGCCTCCCTCCCAACAGCGATGGCAGCTGCATCCAGGCTGCGGTGCCTTTGCACACAGCTCTTGACCCATAATCTTCTAGGTTCAAGGAGAACACCGGCGCTTGAGCCTCTCTCCCTCTGCCTCTCCTGTCCTTGTTCACTCCCTTTTTTGCCAGAGGTCAGCAGTGCGGGAGCTTTCATATGACTCACATGAGGGCTGTCTGGAGCAGCCTCATGACTTCAGCAGTTTTTCTTGATCAGTGCAAGAGAGTATACCTCAGAAAGGCAGCCGCCTGCATTCATATATGCACAACGGACACCAAGACAGCTAATGTTAGATAGAATAAACTTTGACACAACTCAAGTTCTTCCAGCCACAAGTTAGTGCCACTGGTATACACCTTTTTAATGAATTTGCATTGCTTATCCATATTACTGAAGGTATTTATAAGATTTTCCTGGACATGTTGAGGAATATTTTCTCCCTGCCTTTTATGTGAAGGTATTTTGTTTTTAAGACTACAGAATAAATTTGCAACCCAACCAACTTTTAGTAGTCAAAGAAACCACAGAACCCTAGGACGGAAACAGAGCTGAAGATATCTACTCCATCTCTTTGCCGTCAAGTAATAGTGTAACTAATAGTCCCAGAGGGGTACCCATTCATTCACTGATTCAAAAACTATCTAGTGAGCACCTGTGTTGTTCTTAACAATGTTATCCAATAGTGGAGAGACAGGAGTTTGCAAGAAATATTTTCTCTCCCTCTCTCCTTCCCTCTACCGGCCTCCTTCTGTCCACATAAACATAATTAACATTTACGAGTTCCAGAAAAACATCTATTTCTGCTTTCTTGACTATGCCAAAGCCTTTGACTGTGTGGATCACAACAAACTGTGGAAAATTCTGAAAGAGATGGGAATACCAGATCACCTGACCTGCCTCTTGAGAAACCTATATGCAGGTCAGGAAGCAACAGTTAGAACTGGACATGGAACAACAGACTGGTTCCAAATAGGAAAAGAAGTATGTCAAGGCTGTACATTGTCACCCTGCTTATTTAACTGATATGCAGAGTACATCATGAGAAACGCTGGGCAGGAAGAAGCACAAACTGGAATCAAGATTGCCGGGAGAAATATCAATAACCTCAGATATGCAGATGACACCACCCTTATGGCAGAAAGTGAAGAGGAGCT
>SJYV01019353.1:201236-299295 GCA_006410875.1 Neotragus pygmaeus
AAGATCATGGCATCTGGTCCCATCACTTCATGGGAAATAGATGGGGAAACAGTGGAAATGGTGTCAGACTTTATTTTGGGGGGCTCCAAAATCACTGCAGATGGTGACTGCAGCCATGAAATTAAAAGATGCTTACTCCTTGGAAGGAAAGTTACGACCAACCTAGATAGCATATTCAAAAGCAGAGACATTATTTTGTCAACAAAGGTCTGTCTAGTCAAGGCTATGGTTTTTCCAGTGGTCACGTATGGATGTGAGAGTTGGACTGTGAAGAAAGCTGAGCACCAAAGAATTGATGCTTTTGAACTGTGGTGTTGGAGAAGACTCTTGAGAGTCCCTTGGACTGCAAGGAGATCCAACCAGTCCATTCTAAAGGAGATGAGTCCTGGGTGTTCTTTGGAAGGAATGATGCTAAAGCTTAAACTCCAGTACTTTGGCCACCTCATGCAAAGAGTTGACCCACTGGAAAAGATTGATGCCGAGAGGGATTGGGGGCAGGAGGAGAAGGAGACGACAGAGGATGAGATGGCTGGATGGCATCACTGACTGGATGGATGTGAGTTTGAGTGAACTCTGGGAGTTGGTGATGGACAGGGAGGCCCGGCGTGCTGTGATTCATGGCGTCACAAATAGTCGGACACAACTAAGCGACTGAACTGAACTCATCAATATATTAATACAGTGACATGTCAGGGCACGACCTCAAGCTAGTTTGCAGTCTTTGAACAGAACTTTTTTCTCTCATAGAATCCTAAAGGTCATTGCCACTATAGTATGCTAATTAGAATGAGATGGAAAATAAGACACATACGCACATGATCATTAAGGAAAAAATAAGAGTCATCTCTTTTATCACAACAATATTTACATATATTTGATATCTGAATCTTATAAGAATAAGTATAATTATTGTAATTATTCAGATAATTTAATTATGAGCATGTGTGAAACTTTATTTCAAAATTGCCACAAGAGACCTGGAACAGGTCAAGTCAAAGAGTCACTCAAATTAGAGATATTTAGCAAAAGCAGCAAAACAACAACAAAAACAGACTGGTTACACTAATACAGAGAAGAGAACATTTGGTTAAGTGACTGATTAGACTTTTGAGTGACAATCAATCAATAGATAATGAGAGAAGATGGTTTCTCAAAATGTTTAGAATTTAACATAATATGCTTATAATACTTAATAATTTTATCAGAAATTCTGATTTCTTCCTAAAAAGTCATGAATTTTGTTATACAAAAGTTATATCTCAGACAAAATTTGAGAAAGTTATCCTTTATCACCCTCTAATTATCATAAGTTTTAGAATTTTTAAAAGATTAGTATTTTTATTAGCCTAGGGGTTAATCCACTGAAGTCTCAAGTTGCTAAATTAGAATAGTCAGTTTTTGTTTTTTTTTAAGGTTTAAAATGGTATGTTTAGAAACTGGAAAGGGCTACTGAGGTAAATTGTGAAATACCCTTTAGAATTTTAAAAAATAAAATAATTTATGGTCTTGCTTAAAGTCAAGGAAAAAATATTAGATGCATTAAGATGCTTTCTAGCTCTGTTTCATAAATTATTTTTCTACCAAAGACATAGAAAACTTAGATGATTTCATTTAGAATTGTGAATCAGACCCAGCTCACGTGCCACTGCGGGTTGGTCGGACCTAACACAGGGTCTGGCTGGCTTCTTAGTGGGAGAAACCCACGCTGCCACTCTGCCACCTCATAGACCACAGAGCTCCTCAACAAGAAGTTGACAAGGAGAAGCCCCTGTGCCTGGTCACCAGTCTGAATGGACCAACACAGGCTGCGGCTTCTCTGGCAACTCCGCAAGGGCCAGGGGTGACGATCGAGGAACACAGGAAGTCCCGCGCAAGAACTTCCACTGTGAAACCATCAGGGTTCCTTGTAGAGCTGAAGCCAGCTCAGAAACGTGTTCCCTTTATGCTCTCCTTTCCCTCCTTTACTTCCTTTTCCCTCTCATTTCCACTTCCCTGGGATCGCATGTGACCCCTCCCCATCAAAATGAAGTGTTTGTATATAAGCTTTTGCTTGAGGTTCTGTTTTCAGAGAATCCATGTTGACAAATGGGAACCATTTTTTTAATTAGCAGTAAAATGATAGGTTCCAGGCTAGATTCTCCCACCTACCATTTTGGAGTCCTTTTTTCTCTCCCAATTGGTGTGTATTTAAACAGCTATGTTTAGTTGAGCGTTTGTACTTTTTCTAATAATATTGCATTCCTTCTTTATTTCGTTTAGCCAGATTATTAGGAATTTTAGTCTAATTATAATTTTTCTGGAATATGTAGATTATCATAAACATTCAACAGATATTAACATGAGAAATAATATAAAGTCTGTGTCAGAAGAATTTAAAATAATCCACATAGGTCCAATGGAATGCAGCTATAATTTTAAAAGTCTTTATATAATGAAATGCAGTGATCATCAAAATAAATTGTTAAGTGGAAAATGTTTTTGTGTGTTACTTTTTGTGGCAAAGACTTGTGGGGAAATTGGTAAATTTTACTAATAGTTGCAATATTACTATTACTATTTCAAAACTGTTACTGGTGTACATTAGGATTAAACATGTAAGTGATTTTTTAATGTCATTAGAAACCAAACTTATCAGCTTAAGAGAAAATAAACATAAACATCAGATTGAAGACATCAAATAAAAATTATGTAATCTTCAATTTGATTTAGAAATATTGGTACCAGTGTTTTGATTTTGATTTTTTTCTCTTAAGATAATAGCCTCTGTAAACCAAAAAGATGTAGATATAATGACAACTCAATAGCAATGAGCAGTCCTGGTGCGTCATTTGTGATCGCTAAATACCATTTTCCATTAGGAAAGGATCCACGGAGGGGTGGTGGCTGAATGTCTGGAGCATGAAATCTAGAAAGTTATCAAGAAATTCATCAAAGGCTCATCTTAAGTCAATGAAGTCAGGTCAAAAAGGACATAGGAGCCAACCTGAAAGAGACTCCTATGTTTAAGAGGGTTTAAGAGGGGACGATTTGAAAACCAGAAAAGAATAATGGCTAGAAAGGATTGGCACACACCAAATACATAAAATCCATAACCTTATAGTTATTTGAAATAAAAAGGACCACTTGGAGGTTTCTAGTGCAGCAATTCATTACTCACAATATTGAGAAATAAAGGGGAAAATCAAGTACTTTCTTTGTCTCTTCTGTACAGATTATTTTCCAGGGTTGTCAAGTAGTTAATGAGGGGGAAATTCTTCTTTATGGAAGAATTCCAACTAATAAACACAGAAGAAATGACAGAAGTAAGAAATTCACTATTATGCAGTCCCTAATGCAATAATACTTCAAAGCAGCGATCATTAATGGATGTTAAAATGGTTAGGTGAAAGACTTTTTAAAAAATGTTTGGCCACGCCAGGTCTTAGTTGCGCACTCAGGATTTTTGATCTTTGCTGCAGCATGCAGAATCTTCAGTTGTAATATGCAAACTCTTAGTTGTGGCATGTGGGATCCATTTCCCTGACCAGGACCTCCTGCTTTGGGAGCATGGAGTCTTAGCCACTGGACCATAGGGAAGTCCCTAGGTGAAAGATTGATAAGGAATTCTGCAATGAAGGGTCAGGTAGACACCAACTGAGTCCTCAGATCAGTCTTAGCTCCACTAAATTTGGGACATCCAGACATTATGTGCCTCTTGATGTGATGATACAACAGAAATTGCACACAACCACTTGTGATGTATTTTTGACTAAGGAAAAAAAATTTAACCTGAAGCCAATCAAATATCTACATCTAAAACCAGACTGCAAGAAACACAGAGAACAGAAAAGTTACATAATGCCACAAGGAAGCAAATCCCTAAATCAGAAAGGTCAGTAAACCTGATTTCTCTTAAAACAGCAATGGCAAAAAAAGAAAAAGTCAAGAGACAGGACAAACTAACACAACATGTAGACCTTATTTGGATCCTGATTTGAATAAACTAACTGCAAAACAGTTTCTTTTAAAAAAATAACTGTAAAACAGATTTTCCCTCCAGATTTACTGAGGTATAATTGACAAAAAAAATCGCATGTAATTAAGATGTACAAGGTGAAGTTTTGATATATGTATACTTTGAAAATGTCTACCAGAAGGAAGCTAATTAACATATCAATCCCTTCACAACTTTTGAGTATGTGAGAACAATTAAGATCTACTCTTAGCAAATGGCTCAGGCGGTAAAGCGTCTGCCAGCAATATGGGAGACCTGGGTTTAATCCCTGGGGTGGGAGCATCCCCTGGAGAAGGAAATGGCAACCCATTCCAGTACTCTTGCCTGGAGAATTCCATGGACGGAGGAGCCTGGTGGTCTACAGTCTGTGGGGCTGCAAAGAGTCGGACACAACTGAGTGACTTCACTTTCTTAGCAAATTTCAATTATACAATAAACTATGGTTAACTATAGTCACCCTGCTGTACAGTAGAGCCCCAGAATGTATTTATCCTGTGTATCTGAATTGTACCCTTTGACCAACATTTTCCCATTCCCTCCATGTCCTAACCCGTTAACAACTGTAAAATGACATTTCTGAGACAAATATGGGTATGTAAATATGGTATTAGATGACATTAACAATTCATTTTCTGTATTGCATGATGATTATGTTTTCAAAAAATTATATGGTTAAAGATGAATACTCAAGTATTTGCAGATGGAATGATTTAACTTCCTTGCTTTGAAATATTTCATAAAAAAATATTGGGGATAAAAATCCCAAAACTGGTAAAAATGTTGATCATTGGTTAAGCTGAATGATGGCTATAGGGAGGTTCATTTCTGTGTGTTTAACAATTTTCTAAACAAGAGAGAAAAAGAATAACAGTTTTGAAAATACATTCACATGAAATGCATACATTTTGATTATTTATTTATTTCCTTATATCTCTATTTTCAACAAGGTGGGGGGCTAGGGGGAGGCTTTAGATAAAAGTACAGTAGTAATAGTAATGGCAACAGTAACCACATCGGTGCTCACTGTATGCCAGACTCCAGGCTGATCCTGCAACTCCATGACAATGAGTAGGTATGAGTAGTATCCTCACTTAATCATAAGGGAACTGAATCTTAGAGAGTTTAATTATTTTTCCCAAGATTAGGTTTGGGTTTAGTCACTAAGCTGTTTCCAACTCTTTGTGACCCTATGGACTGTAGCTCACCAGGCTCCTCTGTCCATGGGATTTCCTAGGCAAGAATACTGGAATGGGTTGCCATTTCCTTCTCCAGGGGATCTTCCCCACCCAGGGACTGAACTTGAGTCTCCTATGTTGGCAGGTAGATTCTTTATTATTGAGCCACCAGGGAAGTTCCCTTCCCAAGACTACTATACTACAAATAGTAGAAAATATTTTAAAAACAGCTCAAAGACTACTAAATTCCCTAGGTTTTATTTAATGAGGACACACTGATAATTATATTTGCATAAAGAGCACAAAATCTCTCTGTTTGGTCTCATTCTTTATTAATTATTAGGCCTGCATTTAAACTGGCTTCCCCCTGTGGTGCAGTAGTAAAGAATCCATCTGCCGATGCAGGAGATGCAAGAGACTCAGATGTGATCCCTGGGTTGGGATGATACCCTGGAGCAGGAAATGACAACCCACTCCAGTATTCTTGTCTGGAAAATTCCATGGGCAAAAGATCCTTGTGGGCTACAGTCCACAGGGTCAAAAAGAGTTGGGTACGACTGAGTGACTGTGCACATACATATTTAAATTAGTTATTATATTTAGAATAAATCAATATTAGCTAAGTGACTCTAGTTTGTTAATCAGGAGGCATGTGACATCATCTTCGATCCCAATACAAGCTAGAGTACGATTCTGAAATCTCTTGCCTTAGTTCTTCCTGGAATTCTTTGACATGACACTTCCGCATGCTGAGAGTGCGGTCTGCTGACAACAAGCAGAACTGCAAGCGCATGGCATCTGGGTCTTTGCACCTTTATATGCATCTGTGATCTGTAATTACATCATACTATCATTGCCTGTTAGAGTGTTATTTGTTTCTTTGTACTCAGTTTTCATAATGAAGCTGATGGTGTAAACCCCAGTGTTACATTTTATTTCTACTTCCTTCAAGAAAGAGTAAATTTTAAAACTGATGAATTAACGAGGAAGTTTGTGGAGCAAGATGGCCATTTTCCAAATTTCACAAGTTCTCATTGATTTAAGAAGACGACTTTGAAGCTTGGGAACTTCAGCTCAGTAATGCACAATGCCCCAGTTACAGTTTTCTAGACTTAAATTCTGTGTTGTGCTCCTGCCTCTGACACTTTTGGACTCTGCCTCATATTCAGGGTCTCCTCACATCCTAGCTTTCCCTGTTGTGGATCAAAATGGTGAGCTACAGACAGATAGAACACTGAAGAATGCTGAGCAATTACAAAAGTGCAGACCCATATTCTAAAATCACCTGAAAGCAATGACAGGTTAAGAGACATTTCGCAAGTAGGAAAAAAAAATCTAATTGTAAGGTGTTCCTGTGACAGAATGGCTTAGCTTATGAAACTACCAAGTTACACTGAACTTTTTTCCTAAGGGGCTATCCTGGTGGCTCAGATGTTAAAAAATCTGCCTGCAATACAGGAGACCCAGATTCAATCCCTGGGTGGGGAAGATCCCCTGGAGAGCAGAATAGCAACCCACTCCAGTATTTTTGCATGGAGAATCCTATGGACAGAGGATCCTGGTGGGCTACCTAAAGAGGTATACCGAAAGAGGATCCTTTGTCTAAAACTGCATGAATCCTTGGGATATTTGTAGATGAAGGGAAAGTAGAAAGACACTATTTCCAGTATGAGCAAAAACTAAAATTCTTCTAGAGACTAGATATTTCCCTGTTTCCCTGTTATGCATAACTGCTGCTGCTGCTGCTAAGTCACTTCAGTCGTGTCCGACTCTGTGCAACCCTATAGGCGGCAGCCCACCAGGCTCCCCCGTCCCTGGGATTCTCCAGGCAAGAACACTGGAGTGGGTTGCCATTTCCTTCTCCAATGCATGAAAGTGAAAAGTGAAAGTGAAGTCGCTCAGTCGTGTCCGACTCTTGGTGACCCCACGGACTGCAGCCTACCAGACTCCTCCATCTATGGGATTTTCCAGGCAAGAGTACTGGAGGAGGGTGTTAAACTGATGATTTAGTGCCAAATGAAATGGGGGACATCAACAATATCATAATTTTTAAAAGGAGTGATTTCACATTCTTTTTATAAGGAGTGGATCTGTATTCATACCATAATCACTTTCCATGATGAGGTGACTGTTCATATATTTAGTCTAAGTATTCAGGCTAAAGGGAGGAAAAAAATGACAATAATAAGGCAGACACATGGTGGTTTACTTGTGTTTACTCATAACAATTCTGTAGTCAGAAACATTAAACAATTTGACCAAGGCCACACAAGAAAAGGTGGCGGAGTTCAGTTCGGTCGCTCAGTCGTGTCCAACTCTATATAACCCCACGGACTGCAGCATGCCAGGCTGCCCTGTCCAACACCAACTCCCGGAGCTAGCTCAAACTCAAGTCCATCGAGTTGGGGATGCCATCCAAACATCTCGTCCTCTGTTATCCCCTTCTCATCCCACCATGAATCTTTCCCAGCATCAGGGTCTTTTCCAATGAATCAGTTCTTCACATCAGGTGGCCAAAGTATTGGAGTTTCCTTCAACATCAGTCCTTCCGACAAATATTCAGGACTGATTTCCTTTAGGATTGACTGGTTTGATCTCCTTGCAGTCCAAGGGACTCTCAAGGGTCTTTTCCAACACCACAGTTCGAAAGCATCAAAAGCACTCAGCTTTCTTTAAGTCCAACTCTCACATCCCTACATGACTACTGGAAACACCATAGCTTTGACTAGATGNTAGGATTGACTGGTTTGATCTCCTTGCAGTCCAAGGGACTCTCAAGGGTCTTTTCCAACACCACAGTTCGAAAGCATCAAAAGCACTCAGCTTTCTTTAAGTCCAACTCTCACATCCCTACATGACTACTGGAAACACCATAGCTTTGACTAGATGGACCTTTGTTGACAAAGTAATGTCTCTGCTTTTTAATATGCTGTCTAGGTTGGTCACAGCTTTTCTTCCAAGGAGCGACTTTTAATTTCATGGCTGCAGTCACCATTTGCAGTGATTTTGGAGCACCCCAAAATAAAATGTCACAGTTTCCACTGTTTCCCCATCTATTTGCCATGAAGTGATGGGACCATATGCCATGATCTTAGTTTTCTGAATGTTGAGTTTTAAGCCAACTTTTTTACTGTCCTCTTTCACTTTCATCAAGAGGCTCTTTAGTTCCTCCTTGCTTTCTGCCGTAAGGGTGGTGTCATCTGCACATCTGAGATTGTTGATATTTCTCCCGGCGATCTTGATTCCAGCTTGTGGTGGAACCAGGATTTAAATCAAAGAAGAACAGCTCTGATGTCCATACTTTAAATCTACTTGACCATTTTCCTTCTTGATCTAAATTAAGAGTTGGGAGATAATGTCACAGCAAAGACTTTCCACATCTGTTCTTGATCTCCGTTTTTTATTAGGCATTGCCACCTAATACGGACTTCCCTGGTGGCTCAGATGGTAAGGAATCTGCCTGTAATGCAGGAGATCCTGGTTTGGTCCCTGGGTTGGGAAGATCCCCTGGGAAAGGGAATGGCTAAATATGGCTAAAATTTTTTTAAAATCTTTTCTCACCAAGCACTTCATGTACATTATCTCATTTAATTCTGTAACAGAGATATTTATTATCCTAATTTTAGATGAGAAAACTGAGAATTTCCCCAAATTTCTTAGAGTATAAGTGTCAGAATTAGAATTTAAACACACTGGTATTGATTCTAGGATCCATGCTCTTAATTACATCTCCACACAGTAAGCACCCAGGTGGTATGGCCATCATATTCCCTGACACACAGGGGGGTCCATCAACTTAGCACACTGTTCTCTTGTACATGGAAGGGAATTATGTTTCCTGGTGTCCAGAAGGGTACCCTAAACCATGTGAAAGAACATCCCCTCTGACAGGAAACATGCATCCTTGAAAGTAGAGGCTCCTCCTGTAGCCTCCACAGCCATCTGCTTCTCTTCCCAGTAGCCCTCACAATTTCAGTGTTCCATCAGAACAGCTAGTCTACTACAGAAGTGCTCATGCTGGTGATTAAAGAATAACGGTAATTTTGTATAACTCATCATTGTCGGAGAAGGAAATGGCAACCCATTCCAGTGTTCTTGCCTGGAGAGTCCCAAGGACAGGGGAGCCTGGTGGGCTTCTGTCTATGGGGTCGCACAGAGTTGGACACGACTGAAGCGACTTAGCAGCAGCATCATTGTTGATTTCTGTGAAATGGATTCAAATGTTCTCATAACCTTCTTTAACACTGCCTTAAAGTTTCTTGCTCTGTCAGAGTAACATGGTGTAGCCTTAAAACCCATCATTTTTCATGCTGAAGCATAGTACCCTCCACAGTACTAAAATTAGTAGTTTTAGAAATGCTTGAAACCCTCTCCTGCAATTTACTATCATTTTAAAATATGTGTATATTGTGGATCTGTAAATACATATAAATACAACTTACAAAAATCTGAATGGTCAATTTCTGATCCCCACAAACTCTGTGGCAGAATCTGAGACTCCCTCTCCCTACATCCACCTCAGGATGCCCGAGCCCCTCTAGCCCTTCATTCTGGAAAGCAACCAGCCCTGTTCCAACAGCACCACTAGGTGGCCAGGATGGAAAACAGGTCAAATCGACATTTCTTTCCTCCAAACTTTTTTTCCTCAAAAGAATGCCCCTCCCCAACCCCAATCTCTCCTCCACCACACACTCACCTCAATTTTCTTTGGACTTTGTCATTTCACAGCCAAAGTGATTCCACTTCAGGTAATCTTTCTCAAATTTACACACATCCTTTTTTGTTTTTGCTGTTGGCTTAAAACTCTTTTTTAAATTAATTTTTGTTGAAGTACAGTTGCTTTACAATGTGTTAATTTCTACTGTACAGCAAAGTGAATCAGTTTTACATATACATGTGTTTCCTCTTTTTTGGATTTCCTTCCCATTAAGGTCGCCACAGAGCACTGAGTATGGTTCCTTGAGCTAAACAGTAGTTCTCATTTATATTTCATGCATAGTATCGATAGTGTACACATTCTTCTTTTAAAAAATCTTTTTCTTTTCCTCACCCAGCTACTTTGTAAGCTTTTCTTAATCTTCCAACTGCCTTTATTACATGTATAAGGCTAGCAGTTACTAGGACTGAGTAAACCAAATTTGGCTCCAAGAGGAGCCCTAACAGGCTGGGTGGGTTTATGAGGTTTGATTAACAGGGACACGCAAGAGATTGGCAATGCAAAACTATATCTATCATTCATCTATCTATCTAGCCATCATCTCCTATGTTTTTCCAAACTATAGGGCTTTATTAACTTTTTTATAAGATATGGGAGGATATTTTGATCCATGTATGTATAAAAGTGCAGGTTCTTCCTGTTGCCCAGGCTCCAATATGGCTGGCAGGGGTGCTGCTTCCCGCTCTAGAACTGTACAACTTCCAACCAACTTTTTATGCTTGGCCCTTAAAACGCACCTTTCTTTAAGTACCAGCATTCATGAAAAATTATTCACTCAATATGGAGGGGTTGTCATTCTCATTTTTTAAATTGTAAAGCATTGCAGAAGTATTGCTTATGGGTACATTTTTAATTGCAAATGCACATTATTTGAATGACATCATAAATCAAATAACATTTGTAGATTAGCCCAGGAACTAATCCATTATTTACCTCACTATGACATGAGAAGGCCAAGTTCTAAGTTTCAAAGAACTCACTTGCAAATAAATATTTGAGATGCTGTTTTTAAATATTTATAACAATTTACAAGTTTCGCTTTGTAATACACACCAACAAAGGATGCCCTTTAACTCAGACTACTGCTTTTTACTTTTAAGAAAAACAGTAACTTGTGGGGCCCAGCTTGAGATCAGAAGACTAAGGTATGTCAGTAGAATGGGTTTTGTCAAGAAACTGAAATAAGGGAAGAATAAAAGAGAAAAGTATAACATTATTAGGCACATATTACATAAAAATAACTCAGATCCAGGAAAAAGCATTTCATTTAAATATAAATGGTTTCTTTAAATTACTATGTGCTGTGTATGCTAAGTCACTTCCGTTATGTCTGACTCTTTTTGACTCTAAGGGCCATCCCCTTCCAGGCTCCTCTGTCCATGGGATTCTCCAGACAAGAATACTGGAGTGGATTGCCATTTCCTGTTCCAGATCTTCCCAACTCAGGGACTGAACCTTTGTCTCTTAGGTACAGGTGGGTTCTTTACCACTAGTGCCACCTGGGAAGCTCCTTTTTATTATGCTTGTTCTAATGGTTACTTCTACGTCATAAAATGGGATTTATCAATATATGTCCCAACAGGTCTCATATAGCTATGTGTTTCTATTTTAAAAATAACAACTTAGCATCTGCTTACCTATATCTGCTGGTTAGTCATTTAACTCACTGATTATTTTCGGTACGAGATGAGTAGAAGCATTTCTTTTTAAACCATTCCCCCAAATTACAGTATGTCATCAGCAGGACTTTGTTCCTCATTTCAGTCATTATCTTCTTAGGTGAATTTTGGTCATAGAGTAAAATGCTCCCAGATGTCAAAGAGAGTTGGGTGCCCCTTTAAAATCTCAGCTACTTAGAATCTCAGGATGCATTTCAAAACACAAAAGTCTAAGTTGTTTTAGGGCTTCCCTGGTGGATCAGACAGTAAAGAATCCACCTGCAGTGTGAGAGACGTGGGTTCGATCCCTGGGTGGGGAAGATCCCCTGGAGGAGGGCATGGCAACCCACTCCAGTATTCTTGCCTGGAGAATCTCCATGGACAGAGGAGTCTGGCAGGCAACAGACCATGGGGGTCACAGAGTCAAATACGACTGAGCAGCTAAACACAAGTTGTTCTAAACTACGCTATGGAACTTGGGAGAGAATGTGTGCCGGCTAAGGTGCTTCAGTCATGTCCGACTCTTTGAGACCCTATGGACTGCAGCCCACTAGGTTCCTCTGTCCACAGGATTTTCCAGGCAAGGATATGGGAGTAGGTTGCCATGCCCTAATCTGGGGGGTCTTCCTGACCCAGGGATTGAACTCACATCTCCTGTGTCTCCTGCATTGGCAGGTGGGTTCTTTACCACTAGCACCACCTGGGAAGACCTGAAAGAGAAATGTAATCTAATTCAGTAAGAATAAAAGGTATCACACACACACACGCACACACACACACACACGCACACACCCTCTATTTTAATGGTTAAGTAAAATAAGAAACGCAGACTATAACTTTTCTTTGAAAGTTCAGTAGATGTTTCTGTGGTATAGTTTAAAAATTCCTCATAGATCCTTAGTACAAAAGTACAAAGTGAAGTCACTCAGTAGCGTGCGATCCCATGGACTGTAGCCTACCAGGCTCCTCTGTCCATGGAATTTTCCAGGCAAGAGTACTAGATTGGGTTGCCATTTCCTTCTCCAAGGGATCTTCCCAACCCGGGGACTGCCAGCATTGCAGGCAGATGCTTTACTGTCTGAACCACCAGGGAAGTCATAGACCCTTAGTTACCTATGAAATCAAGTCTAAATTTTTCAGTTTGGCTTCAGACAACCTGACTCATATCCTGCCCCACCCACCACTATTTCCCAGTCATCCCCTACTGTAGCCACACCTGTAGCTTCAATGTACAACAGACCTTCTTTCATGTGTCTCCCATCTGACACATTCTTCCTTCCCCTGCTCATGCTGATCCTCCAAATCATGGCTGAGCTTCTATTTCCTCTCTCTAAACCTTCCCTTGCTTCCTTGATTCTCTCCACCTGACCCCCATCTCTTCCAAGGACGAGTTCCTGAAACACTGATTGTCTGAACATCCTAATCACTATTTTAAGTGTTTTCCTAACAAGTTGAAAAGTATATTCTTGAGAGTGTGAACTTTTAGATTCCTATTAAATGGCAGTTATATTAAGTAATAACATGTACAAATGTGTGTGAATATACCAACACACCCCCTCATATTCACATACATATAGGTGATGGGAGCCTAAAATCAGGGTTTATGTCATGTTATGTTCATGCTGATCCCACTCTGAGACAAGTCCCTGAAGCCTGCCCTCCCATGAGCGTTATTCTCAGTGTCTAATAGTGGCCTTCACTGGCTCTGTTACTTCTTCTCTGTCATCCTCTATCCTCCTCGTTTTGAATCCAACTTTTTAATCTTAGTTCAGAACTCTGTATTCAACATATTGGTCCAGTAAGAGTTGAAGTAGGGGTCAAAACAAAGAAGAGATTAGATTAGGAGATGCGGGTTAGGAGATCTAGATTAGATGTGGGATTGAGTCCCTCTGCCAGTTAGAGTAGTTGGGTTCACTTGGACAAGTCAGTGGGCTTCAATTCCTTCATGTGATTCATGTCCGACTCCTTGCAACCCCATGGACTACAGCACGCCAGTCTTCCCTGTCCTTTACCATCTTCCAGAGTTTGTTCAAACTCATATCCATTGAGTTGGTGATGCCATCAAACAATCTCATCCTCTGTCTCCTTCTTCTCCTCCTGTCCTCAATCTTTCCCAGCATCAGAGTCTTATCCAATGAGTTGGCTTTTTGCATCAGATGGCCAAAAGTATTGGAGCTTCAGCATCATTCCTTCCAATGAATATTCAGGGTTGATTTCCTTTAGAACTGACTGGTTTGATATCCTTGCAGTCCAAGGGACTCTCAAGAGTCTTCCCCAATACCACAGTTCAAAAGCATCAATTCTTTGGCACTCAGCTTTCTTTACAGTCCAACTCTCACACCCATACATGACTATATAAATAGAAAAGCACTAAATAAAATTATTAACTTCAGATATATGTTCTTTGTGNCAACTCAAGGCCAGAATACTGGAGTGGGTAGCCTTTCCCTTCTCCAGGGGATCTTCCCAACCCAAGGATTGAACCCAGGTCTCCCACATTGCAGGCAGATTCTTTACCAGCTGAGCCACAAGGGAAGCCCAAGAACACTGGAGTAGGTAGCCTATCCCTTCTCCAGCAGATCTTTCCTCACCCAGGAATCGAACTGGGGTCTCCTGCATTGCAGGCAGATTCTTTACCAACTGAGCTATAAGGGAAACCCTAAAGGAAATCCAAATAAAGTCTGAAGTTAGACAACAGTAAAATGTCAATATGGATTCACTGTGTTATTTGAATGTGATAAATGCACTGGGACATATGACCATGGATTTAACTTAAGAACTCTCTATAATCTTTCAATTTGCTTATAAATATAAAACAAATGTAAAATAAAAGTTTATTACATATGAAAAAAACAAAAATAACCATGGATTTGAATGAAGACACATAGGACTTATAGGAATTTCAGGTTTACCATTCCAAAACAAATAGGTCAGTTTACACAGTTTTTAAAATACTACTTTGTAATCAATCAAAAATCAAATTAATAAAATTAAAACACAAAATGAAACAGGTTTGATTTATGGGTGCTGTTATGCATCTCTTAAAATTTTATTTGTTTGCATTTTGCATGTGGAAATATCACAAAAATAGGAAAGAGATAACATAATCAGGAAAAATCAATATACTGTTATTTTCAATTATGTCATAGTACTAAGTTCAGAAGGTAATGATACATTCACTGTTTTGGCAATTATAGGTCATCTGTAATAGATATGCCATTTGAGGAAACTTGGTTTCCTATTTAATGTTTTTTATTTATTTAAATTAATTTATTTAATGATAAATAAATACTGTGCCATGCTTAGTCTTTCAGTCATGTCTGAGACCTCTTTGTGAGCCCATGGACTGTATAGCCTGCCATGCTCCTCTGTCCATGTGGTTTTCCAGGCAAGAAAACTGGAGTGTGTTTCTATGCTCTTCTCCAGGGGGATCTTCCCAACCCAGGGATTGAACCCAGTTTTCCCACATTACGGGTGGATTCTGATGTCGCATTCCATGGAGGAGAAGATTTTCCCTCTTCACTGCAATTGCCTTACTATTTACTTAAAACCTTCTAGGGGAAAGTTTCTCAAGTGAATTCTTAAGGTACAGGCTGTTGTTGTTTGCAATATTTCAGTGCTATAACATGTAAAAATGTATACACAAATAAGTGAAAATAACAGCTAGATAGCTGTTATGAAGAGGAGGATAAGAAGCTGGACACTGAGGAAATGCAGAGAAGAGGATATGAGCCAATCATTTTGCATGGTAATTTTTAGAAAAGGAGTAACCTATAAATTAACTATATTAGGGATTCTGTAAGGTATTCAAATAACGTATCATACCTCTTGACCCTGAGGGAGTGTCACGTAAAATTCATAAGACAGATGTAGATAAAGGTTATATAATTTTTATTTACTCTAATTTTTATCTCATTATTACTGTATATTGTATATATATTAAAAAAACCAAAACATCTGTCTACTCATGCAGGCTTCAAAATAATGAGATTCTGGAGAGGGGAATACCTTGTATGTTTTTTGCTAAGCCTTCTAATTCAGGTCAGACTCTAATAACTGCTGTTTCAGCATGATTCCACCCTTTATGATTAGAAACTTGTGAAGCAGCCTTCACTGGGTTATACATCCTTTGCTTGGGGAAAGAAAAAAAAGAATTACAGGCAGACTGTCCTTGGGAATTATACCCTTGCCTACTCACTAGGATGGGTTCTTAGTCCACTGGGTGTTGTTCAGTCAATGGATACTGGATTTGTAAAAATCATTCTGACAATACGAGCACATATTATCTCTCAAGTTCACTGAATATTCATGACATCTTGATATCATAATAAGGCATGTGTTTGTTTTTTTTATATATTTGTAAAAAAGAAAACACATGCACAGAGAGTTTAAAGCAATTATCCACATTTAATCAACTATGTAGTGCCTGGGCACATATTAAAATCCTGTGAATCTGATTTAAGAGTACATGCTTATAAACTTTATAATTTATCATCAACATTAAATAAATTCTAAATATTTTGCTTTGAGTAGTTGGATTGTATTCCTGGCAACTGAAAGATTTATACTATCTCTCTGACTTCAAACAAATTGAGCAAAATAATAAACCATGGTTACCAGGGTCAAAAGCATTAATACAGTGAGATCAATTTAGTGTAAAATTGTTATCACTTTCAAGACACCTTCAACACACAGAAGATGGGACATCTGGAAAATCTATGTGTCATTTGGTTCCAGAGGCCTAACTGCCAAGTCTGACAGAAATTCACATGATTTCAGCCTAATGTTGTAGGACTTGAGATGGAATGGAACTATTTCAAAGCTTGGCTATGCAAGGGTGAAATAATTTAAAAAGTTATGATAGGAGGGGAAGTTCATAAAGTTTAATCTTACTGTACTCAGCATCAACATCATTTGGTGTTTGAATTCTCTTCTTTGGTCCTCCATCTTGTACAAACTTGTACTTCTTTCCCTTTTTCAGAGATACAATACTTACATGGTCTATATTTTCCTAAACAATATGAGTATTTGCATCAAGTATACAATATAAAACAAAAGCCTAAAAATGAAATTTTAAGTACCAACTATTGTGAGAGGAAAGATACTCAGATATCTTTCTGTAAAAACACACGTTTATTCCCCAGATNATCTGAGGTTATTGATATTTCTCCTGGCAATCTTGATTCCAGCTTGTGCTTCTTCCAGCCCAGCATTTCTCGTGATGAACTCTGCTGCTGCTAAGTCACTTCAGTCGTGTCCAACTCTGTGCGACCCCATAGACAGCAGCCCACCAGGCTCCCCGTCCCTGAGATTCTCCAGGCAAGAACACTGGAGTGGGGAGCCATTGCCTTCTCCAGATGAACTCTGCATATAAGTTAAATAAGCAGGGTGACAATATACGGCCTTGACCCACTCCTTGTCCAATTTGGAACCAGTCTGTTGTTCCATGTCCAGTTCTAACTGTTGCTTCCTGACTTACTGGTCTCATTTTCCTCAGAAATGTAGGAAGCAAACTTTTTTAACTTTTTAAAATTTGCACCAGAAAGGGTGTGTGGGTAGAGTTCAGTAAGAACTTAGCATAGTGTGACAATTGGGAATAGCAGGAGATAGGGACAGGAGAAATTCTGAGTAGCAATATATTAAGGACAGTTTGGGGCTCACCAAGGTTGCCCTGCCATAAGGCTGTATATTGTACACGGTAGTCCTGACTGAAGTTGGCACACCTTTGGTTTGCAGTGGTATGAATCCTCGGGGTTATGTTTTTTCCAGCACTGCTGTAAGAGTGTACAAGCTTGAATTGTTACAGGCTAACGGTTTTGCAGGTGGTGGAGAATCAAGGAGGTCACTGAGTTGAAGATGTTGGTGAACACAATAGACCATTTATGCACAGGACGGTGAGACCCTGACTGCACATCTCTCGCTGATGGTCTGAATACAGGTTTGCAAGTCCAGCGATGGGACACTGCCTAGCCGTAAAGCTTGCATCCACTCTTTGCCAAGAGCGGCGTCTCCGGAAAATCTTCACGAGGGGACATAGGGGGCTCTAGTTGAGTCGGGGTTGGGTAGTAACTGCAAGAAGCAGACGGTCGTGAAAATGTGTGCTGGGCCAACAAACTGGCTTTACTAAGACCGTATACTCGAGAGCCCAGTGGGAATCATAGGAGAGACCAACTCATTCCCTCCGACCAGACTCCATCCTTTGGAGTCTAAATAAATAACAGTATAAACACAGTATGAACATTAGCGCCAACCCGCGCCGCATGGCGATGACGTCATTTTCGCGGGAGCAAGCGGCTACCGTTTGGGTAGGTACAGTCCATCAAAGCAAAATGTGAATGCATTTCACATTTTAGCCTCTTCGCCTTCAAGTGTAGCGCTTACCCTTCAGTCTTCAGCAGTTTGAGGTAGCAATAAAATAATTGCGGCTCCAGACCAGCCTCCTGGTCGTCTGTTACCATGGAAGCGCTCGGGTAGTTAGGCTGCGGCGACGCCACGTTACGTCACTGTCCAAGTGCATCTCAGGAGGGGAGGTTCTGTCTGGGTTAAGGGAGAGGTAAGTACCCCCGGGGAGGTGCCCACCGCCCCTTGAGTAATTTTGATCCCTACCAGACGCCGTTGGCATCTGACCCCACCTACTTCGGGGGTGATCGCCTCCCGCCTTCAGACTCGCCAGCCGCCCAGCCCCAGCCGAGAAGCCCCGCCCCCCACGAATCAGCTGATCTCACGGCCCGCCGAGCTGCGGGGCTCGCGCCGGATGCGGAGCGCCGTGCCGCTGGGGGAGCGTCAGGTGAGCGAGCGCGGGTCCCGGGTTGGCTCGTGGCTTCGGAGGGCTGACCGGCCGGGGCCTCCAGCGTGAGGGCGGCCGGGGTCCGAGAGAAAGGCGGAGGCGCAGGCAGAGGCCCGGGAGCGCTCTGCGGGGATCCGCGGAGACGGCGCCCCCGTCTTCCCAAGCCAGCGTCCGCCCCGCTGCGCCTGCCTGTCGAGGAGCACCCAACGGCCCCAGGTTCTCCCAGTCGCCCCTGTTCCTCCCTCCTCAGACGGGGCGCCACTGCGGAGACCTCAGCCTCCTGAAATTCTTCGCGTCCCCTCTTCCCGCCTCCACCCACGCTGCCTTCCAGCCATTCATTCCGGAGGATGTATTGAATGCCCACTGTTGCCGCCGACCAGATAAACTCGGACCCCTGGCCGCGAACCTTGGTGAGTGTCCCGGGAGGGGTTGCCCCTGGATGCAGCTCGCGGTGGACAGTGGACCAAGGGTTTCGCTGACTTGAAAAGGAGGTCGTGGAAAAAGAAAATGTGATATTAAGGATTAGGAGTTTAGGTTAGTCCTTTTGCGTGTCAAGTGATCCAGCAGAGGGTGGTAAGTTCTTTTGACAAATGAAAACAGGAAAATAACACAGGGGTTTTCGTGAGGAAATGGTCCTGACGCTGGTGTTGGTCCTCCGTGTATGTTTGGCTAAAGCGGTGGTGTATTGCTTAGGGCTTTGTTGATGAGAAGAGGAAAGACACACGCGCTGAAGTGGCTTATCTAAGTACAGTATTTTCTTTGGGGTTTAGAATGGAAAAGGAAATAACTGTTGAATGCACACGCTCACCATTTGTCCATGGCATCACCAATGCAATGGACGTGAACTTGGGCAAATTTCGGGAGATGGTGAGGTTCAGGGAGGCATGGCATGCCGCAGTCCATGGGGTCGCAAAGAGTTGGACACGACTGGACGACTGAACAATAGCAGCAGCAACAAACGCTCATCCTTAGTCTGTTGCCTTCTGGATTTGTTGGTGGCTGTATATGTTCTTTAAAAGGCTTAAAAAAAATAAAATTGTGTGTTTATTTTGAACAAGTACAGAAATTCAGCAAACCTGTTGGTCCAGTATCTTTTCAGTTTATCATAGATAGGGATGATGATTTGGACTGGCCACTTGACCTCTGAGTTAGTGAATACTTTAAGAATTTAAAAGAGTGAAAAATTTGTTTTTGCAGTAGATTACAGTATTTTAATCTTAATAATATAAGCATAATGGTGAAGATCCTAGGCTTTAGACCTGGATGTACCTGGAGCCCCATCAACCTACATCTTTGAGTTTGGGCAAGTTACTCACCTGTCTGAATTTCCCAATCTTTAAACTGGAGATAAAACTACTTTCTTCATAACAGTACCTTTACATGTAACGGTTCATGTATTGTAATTTTTTTATTTTTTACTGAACTTGGCACTGTATATAAATATTCAATACATTTAGTCATTTTAGGTCATTTTCTTTTCCACTACATCATGACCCACTGACTTACTGTTTTCTAAATGATGTGAAAGGTAACTGATTTTTTTTTAAAAAGAGCTATAGTTTTTAATATCAAGGGTTAGTTTCCAGATAGTTTTATGATGCAGGGGTATATTTAGAGGAAATATGATTTCGAGTTGGTCTGTTGTAACTTTGGTGTTCCATTAGAGCCTTTTAACGGGGAAAATGCTGATGGAATCTATACCTAGTTTAAATTAATTACTTAGTTTGCAAACTGTGAGTAGTATTGGCAGATGTAAGATTCATAGTTATAAGGAGAAATGTTAAAAGCTGTTTCACAATATTAAAATTTGAAAAGATAATGATGCAGAAAATAAAGTACCAAGCAAGTAAATTGGAGGGGGAGAATTTGAGTGGCATTATGTAAGCCCCTTATTTTTAAAATTGATTTGAATAATGTGAACTGGAATCCCTTCTGTCCAGATTTCAGCCTTACAGAATTTAGGTCATCATTGACTTACTTTGAACATTTTGACTGTTAAAGAAGCAAAAGGTGTGATATGAACCTCACCGAAAGCTGATTTTTTTCATATAATTAGATGGAAAGAGTACTGTCTTCTACCTCTTCATGAAAAACATGGGTTTAGTGTAGTGTTGCTGGGTCCATTTTAAAAGTATTTCCAAAGAATATGATTGACTTGTAAAAACCTTTTGTAATTCTTTATTAATATGAGACTAGGTAAGGAGTGGGTTGAAAAACTATGAAGTAAGTAACAAGTGGTGATTTTTGAGCTGGTGTAAAAAAAAGCCTTGCTTTAATAAAAAGTGTGAGGTTGAGCCCTTTTCTCAGACACACAGGGGAATGCTGTGAAGATTTTAATTACTTTGTGAAATTAAACCTACCACATATTCTGATTGTATTAGGAATATACATAATTCTGGTAGACTTGTTTTTTTTTTTTTTTTTAGCAAAATTTTTTCTTTTAACTCTTCATTGATGACTAGGTAATTCCGTCATCAGTAATATGAAAGCAGTAGGCTTAACAGCAGGATATCAGTCCTTAAGAACATGCATGGAAACCACAAATTAAAGCAGCCAACTTGGACTTGATTCTTTTTAGCACTACATTTATTTTCCTGTCCCCACCTCCCATTCCTCTATAGATGTAACGGTGCTATCTTCATATTTTGTCCTGATATTTGCCTATATCACACAATTGATAGAACAGATGAGCAATTGGTTAAATAGGTGAATTAATTGATCCATGTGGATAGAGCAGCTGCTGCTACTGCTGCTAAGTCTCGTCACTCGTGTCCGACTCTGTGCAACACCATAGACGGCAGCCCACCAGACTCCCCCGTCCCTGGGATTCTCCAGGTAAGAATAGTGGAGTGGGTTGCCATTTCCTTCTCCAGTGCATGAAAGTGAAAAGTGAAAGTGAAGTCGCTCAGTCGTGTCTGACTCTTCGAGATCCCATGGACTGCAGCCTACCAGGCTCCTCCACCCATGGGATTCTCCAGGCAAGAGTACTGGAGTGGGTTGGCATTGCCTTCTCCATGTGGCTAGAGCACAAATATTCAAATCAGCAAGGTAATGAGTACTTTGTGGGGTCTCTTGTAGACTTACTCTTTTATTGTAGAGTTTTTGAAGAAAATGTAGCTTTCTCAACTCTTACGGAAAAAAGACTGGGTCAGTGTAATATGGGTAGGTTTTTCATTCTAGGGTTATTTTCTTCCACAACCTGAATTTTTGTTGAGCTGAACTCTTAACTAAACTTGAGGCCAATTTCCTAAGCAAACATCTAGCAAAGATGATAGCAGTTCTTAAAAAATAGCAATAAGTAGAACAGTCCAGCTATACTTTTGTAGGGAAATGGATAAACTATGGTTTATTCATGCAGTGAAATACTATCCCCTGGTAAAAATGAGTGAACTAGATCTTTGCTTATCAACATGGGATACAACTCAAGTACATAATATTGAGTGAAAGAAAACAAATTGCCAAAGGATAGAGACACACAGTATTATGCAACTGTGTAGAGTTTAAAACAATATAACATGTACTGTTTATTGTTATGTGTATATCTAGTGAAAGTACATAAATGGACAAGAATATTCATGGAAATAAGACATATTAATTTTAGAAATAGTGGGTAACCCTGGAGAAGGAAGGTTTGGATAGAACTCCTTCGGGTTTCTGTATAACTTTTTCTTCTGTTTTAAAGAGAGCTGAAGCAGATATGAAAATGTGTTAAAATATAAAATGGAATGATAGATGCATGGATTTGTATTTTTAAAGACTTGTGTATGGTTAAGGTAGTTTGTGAAACTAGAACCTTATAATTTTTACTTACAATTGGGCTCTTTCCCTATATGCTCTCTTTATTTTACTTTGTAGCGTCTCTCCCTGCAGCAGGAAAAGAATGTGCCAGTGCAGATCCACTGTGTAAAGCTTTTTAAAGAAAGGAGCCAGACCAATTATTTTTTCAAGTTTATTTTGCTGTTTGACTTGAGCTCCTGGGAGAAATGCTTTCCTTAGGATATGAGGAGTGATCCTTCTTAAGAGGCTGCAGGGGAATTCAAGTTCTAGAAACCCTTAAGAAGTACATGATGGTGAACTCTCAGAGTGTAGGGGAGTGCGTTGTATCCTAAAACTCTGAAGGGAATTTGGACAGTGACTCAGATACAAAATAATTGTGGGTATCATATAGTCAGTAACATTTACTTTTTTTCAAGTTTGCATTGGTTAAATTTCATTACAGTGTAGTAATCCTAAGTTTTATACTGTGAATGCAAGTGTCCTAGTTATTGCTCAAACAAAATAATTCCCTTTCTACAGGTATTAATAAGTAAACATGATGATAATGTATTAAATGGTTGAGTTATGAATAGTCAATTTAGTGGCTGATCCCTAATATAACTCACAAGTTTAAAAAGAATATTTTCAGGCCTAATCAAGATACCTGTTATTAGCACTTTCAAAATACTCTAAGTGAAATATGTCTCCAGAACAGTATATTTTGGCATGTGTACGCCCTGTTGTGTGGCCCCTTTTTGACCTTAAGCACTGGGTATTATTGATCGGTAAAATAAGAAATAAGTCAACATACTTTGAACTGTATTTCTGTAATGGCTTTTTTTTTTTAAAGCAGTCATTTTAATGAAAGAATAGTAGCAAACTATTAAAGGAATAAATAATTATATATATATATTTAAATAGTTTTATATATATATATACATAATTTATATCATAAGTTATACACTGTCAAGTAATAATAGGCATAAATGGTTGCAGTACCTCGAAATTTGAAATTCATTTGCAGAATTATAATATTTATCAGAATGTTTCTTTGGAATTTTAGTATTTCCAACAAATGCATTTCAAAGAGGTATACAGTGAGTGCAAAAAAGAGCTAAGTGGATAATGCGGGATATTTATTTTACCATATTTCCCCCCCTCCCATGAGCAGTATTCATTTTAGAAGATTCTCAACAGTTAGAAGAATACAGTTTTAATAGGTTTCAGGGTAAGATTTGTTGTTGTTTTGTCACTAAGTAGTGACTTTTTTACAACCCCATGGACTGCAGCCTGCCAGGCTCCTCTGTCCATGGGTTTTCCCAGGCAAGGATACTGGAGTGGGTTGCCATTTCCATCTCTAGGGGCTCTTACTGACCCAGGGATCAAACCTCAGTCTCCTGCATTGGACAGGTGGATTTTTTGCCACTGAGCCCCCAGGGTGAGATTAGCAGGCCATAAAAAAATAAAAATAAGTAAAAAGAGAGAGACTATGAAGCCTTAATGTCCCTGATTACACCAAAAAGTCTCCATGTGCTAAGGAGAAAGGGACTGTTCTCTCCTGTGTTATCTGACATCTGTGAAGTGGCATGAAAGAAAAGCATCTTCCTTGTTAGGAAGATTATTAGCAAATTATGGATAAAAGTTTTTACTATGAGAAGATATTTTCCTTTTGTGTCTAAAATTGACTTTTAATTATATGTAAGCATAGAAACCTTCTAATCATTTGAAAGTCTGTGGACAGGAACTTAAGATCAAGAGTTGTCTTCCACTGCGTACTCTTACGTGTAGCCAGCTTGCACCTAATGGTTCCTATGGTACAAGAGCTTACCAATAAATAAGTCATGGTTTCTGACCTCCTGGAGTTTATTATATATTTTGAATCAATGACTTAGTAAGTGCATTATCCCATTAGTAACAGCATTATAAGTAGTAAGTACTTTCTGGGCCATCCTACTGATTTTATTATATGCATTAATTTATTGAACCCCTGAACTCTGGGTCAGGATTTAAGGGGTGGTCAGCTCCCATGTGCTGATAGTGGTAAGGAACCTGCCTGCCGGTGCAGATGTAAGAGACATGGGTTCGATCCCTGGGTTGGGAAGATTCCCTGGAGGAGGGCATGGCAACCCACTTGAGTATTCTTGCCTCTTGCCTAGAGAATCCCCATGAACAGAGGAACCTGGCAGGCTAGTCCATGGGGTCAAAAAGATTCGGACATGACCGAATGACTAAGCACAGCACAGCACAGTTTGTCTACAGGTATTTATTGAGTACTTGTTGTATATCAGAACTGTTTTAAGCAGCTGGGATATAACAGAACATAAGGTGTTTTGGGTTTCCATGGAAGTTTTATATTGGTTCCATACCTGAAGTATAGTAGGTAAGAAAAATACATATGGTTTTAATTGTTGAAATTTAAGCAATTTAAAGTTAGTATACTAACTTTGACTAAATTATTAAGGCAAATGGACTTTGTCCAGAGAATAAAGTTTACTAAATGTGAATACATAGAATTTAGTTTTCTCTTTGCATTGGGGATAATAGTTCATTGACATATTTCTGTTGCATATTTAAAATGTTTATTTATATTATATTTGTTTCTAAAAGGCGGTTTACAGAAATATGTAAATATGGCAAAATAAAATGAAGAGATGGAATGGAGGGAGCCCAGGTGTGAGATTAGAAAACACAGCACACATACAGTGAAGTCCTAGGCACAGGTGCTGTCCTGTGGGACTCTTATCCTCCCACCACGAAATCTATAACCCTGCCTGTGTTTATACCTGCCATTTTGTTTCTTCTTGAAACGCAGACCCTTCCTCTCATGAAAGAGCAGTCCCACTGCATGTGTGTTCTGAATGCTGTCCTTTCCCACTTTGTCCAGGGTTTTGGTTTTGCCCTCTGTCCTTGTCCCCTTTCTATCTAGAATCAGTGTCATCGTCCTGCAGACATGTTCAGCTCTCTCTCATCTTACCCTGCTCCCCCAAATACACTCTTGATCTTCATGTTTCTCTCTAGCGACTGCTCCTTTCTGTTTGCCATTTCAACATTTTTTTTTTTAAAGAATCATTTGCACCAACTTTATTTTCATGTCCTCACCTCCCACTTACAGTCAGCCTGCCCCAATCTGGTTTTCAGTCCCCAGCTGAGACCCCAGCTGTGCTGATCAGTCCTTCCTGCTGGAAACGTTTTCTGCTTTGCTTTGTGTGCCCACATCTGACTCACATTTCTTCTACCTCTCAGGCCACTTCCCACCTCCGTCCTTGCTTGTTGCTCAGTCTGTCCAGGCATCTTGCAGCTTGATTCTGTGCCTTCCCTTTCTTTTGTATGTACTCCACTGTCACTATCCGTTGTCTTGATCTCAGATATTGTCCATATGCTTCCCAAGTTCATGTCAACAGTTAAGACCTTTCTTCTGAACACTATACTCATATGTTCAGCTGCTCACTTGATATGTACTCTTGGATTTCTCACAGGCACCTTAAATTTATATATATATATATATATATATAAATCTTGTCTAACCAGAATCTTACCTTCCACTTCAGAATCCTGTCCCCTCACTTTTCCTCATTTCAGTAAATGGTACCACTACACAGTTGCTCAGGGTGGAAGTCAGAGGTCGTTTTTTATTCCTCTTTCCTTATCTCACCCCTTATATCTAATACATCACTAAGTCCTGATTGTTGTAGGACACAGCACCTCTCACCTTGTTTACCTCTTTCCACCAGATGGGTAGCCTTGTGTGAAATTAAAGAGCCCAGGCTTCCTTCCTTCACTTAGGTGAGGCAGGAGAGTATTTTCAGGGAGTGTATTCCTAACAAAACTCATTTGGGCACTGTATGTGACTATGTTCACCGTAAAATTGACTTAAAACTTTTGAAACGAGTGATGTAAATCATTGCCATTAAAAAGTTGAGGATGCCTACCAAAATGATAGTTTTAGAATATAGGTTCCCAGTCCCTTACTTGTAACCCTTGGGGCAAGACTTATTTTGAAACTGAATTTTTCTGATCTTTGGTCTAAGATGTATAAACCATATATAACACTTCCTGTGAGGCTTTTGATCCCACCCTACAATCATATTAATACTTCTGTGACAGAAGTTATGAAGATGTACATTAAAGGGGTAAAAACTAAATAGCCTCACGTTAGTTCTAGTCAGGTTTTGCTCTTGGGTGAGTTCAGGTCAGATTAAATTTTGCCACCGGAAGACTTAAATGAAAAAAACTTTTAGTTTTCAGAGTTTTTTGGCTTTTGGATTTCTGGTTATGGTATTATGGACCTGTAGATAGTTTGCAGCTCTTCTTTCTAGTGATAATTAGAACATCTAGACCAGATTTTTTTTTTAGGCACTTCCAGATCATGGTCGGAGAGGGCACTGGCAACCCACTCCAGTACTCTTGCCTGGAGAATCCCGTGGATGGAGGAGCCTGGTGGGCTGCAGTCCATGGGGTTGCAAAGAGTCAGACACGACTGAGTGACTTCACTTTCACTTTTCACTTTCATGCATTGGAGAAGGAAATGGCAACCCATTCCAGTGTTCTTGCCTGGAGAATCCCAGGGATGGGGGAGCCTGGTGGGCTGCTGTCTGTGGGGTCGCACAGAGTCAGACACGACTGAAGCGACTTAGTGGCAGCAGCAGCAGATCATGGTACTAAAACCATATCCTCTGCATGTACAAGTTAGCTTATCTCTCTGTTAAATGTAGCAGGAGGTTGTGTGTCCAGTGGGATCTAACAATGGAATCAATTCATTAAGAACCAAGATTTGCTTTTTGTTTTAAAGGGTCATCTGAGAGTTTGGTTACTTTACATTTCACTGTGAAGGAGATCATTTGAAGTGTTCAGGGGTATATTTAAACTGAATGTAGCTTTCTTCTGTGGCTCATAGTACTTAGTAGTTGGAGGGGATGCCAGAGTCTATTTTGCTTCTTTTACAGATGCCATTGGTGTCTAGAAAGGCCAGGTGAAGTAAAAGAGGACCCCACATTATTTGACTCTGTAAATATCACACAGCTTCTGGGTCAGAGC
Organism: Neotragus pygmaeus; assembly: GCA_006410875.1. NCBI lineage: Eukaryota > Metazoa > Chordata > Mammalia > Artiodactyla > Bovidae > Neotragus > Neotragus pygmaeus. The sequence goes on from SJYV01019353.1 coordinate 228,358, forward strand.
TACTTAATATAATAAAGGCTGTTAGGGAAAGTTACTGTAACAGAAGAAAAACAGTGCAGAGATCCTGACTCACCTGGGGAGAAATATCCTCAGAAGAAGTCTCATAATTAGGCAGTTTTATAACAATTAAAAGTGTTAAAGAGCAGAAGAACATAAGCAAGTTTAAATGCTATTTGAATGGTTGAGGCAAGTCTTATAGATTTCCCAGAATTGAGGGGGGGATCATAAAAATATTAGGAAAACAAAATTTTAAAATTTATTTTTCCTGTTTGGGTACATAGTTGAGGAAGTATGGTGAGTTAACTGGATTTGGTAAATGCTACATATTTTAAGTATGTGAGGTAAAACTATACGCTTTCCACATTTAGCTGTAATATTCCTTTTTAGTTATGTTTCCTTAGTAGTCATTTCTTTTTTTCTCATTGCCATATTTGAATTTCAGGTGGGTATATCTTCTTAGAAGTATATTAAACACCATTAAAACAAAATTAGATCTATAAATACTGATAAAGATGCCTGTGAAATAGTATACTAGGTTTTGGTTGCTGCTTATCGCATTCCTACAAATTTAGTGCTCAAAATTACACTAACTCATTATCTTAGAGCTCTTTAGGTTAAAAGTCAGACTCAAGTCTCTCTAGGTTTCAGTGTGTCGTCAGGGAAGTGTTTTTTTCTGGAAGCTCTAGGAAAGAATCCATTTCCTTGCCCCTTTCAGCTCCTAGAGGCCACCTACGTTCCTTGGCTTTTGGCTTTTCCCTTCCATCTTCAAAGGCAGCAGTTTAGCAGCTCTCTGACCCTTTGTATCATCACATCTCTTTCTCGCACTCTCCTTTACCTCTCTTTCCCACTTTTAAGGACTCTGATAATACTGAGTCCACCTGGATAGCTTTTAATAGAATCATCTCCCCAACTTAAAACCAGCTGGTTAGCAGCTTTACTTCTCCTCCGCTGCCGTGTAACCTGATATACTCCCAGGTTCTGGACATTAGGATACATGGACAACTTGGGGATCATCATCCTCCCTACCATAGATAGAAAGTAACAAAGGAATGTTGCAAAACAGTTGTAGAGTTTTAATTTCACTTGGATTTGAAAAAATGATTATTGGTGAGAAATAATATTGCATAAGGAGTAATCTACTTTAAGAAAGCCCTGTATTCAAAAAAAGGACCCCAAAAGAGAGGATACGTCGGCTGCCTCAGTCGCTTGACCGAAAGACTGTCCACAGTTTTGATTGCCAGTTCAGCCAAGAGGCAGCCAGTCAGTTGCATTAAGTGTGTTTGTGCACTGCCGCTCCCTCCCAGAGCAGTTCTCTGGTTTCTTCCAGGGCACTGTTCCTTGTATCAAGGGACCAGTTACTCTGTGATCTCTGATAGATAAGCAAAGGTTAGACCTGTTCTCAGAACTTTTCTGTATGCTGTGAACGGTTCAGTTCAGTTCAGTTCAGTCGCTCAGTGGTGTGCGACTCTTTGTGACCCAATGAATCGAAGCACTCCAGACCTCCCTGTCCATCACCAACTCCCAGAGTTCACTCAAACTCATGTCCATCGAGTCGTACCTTTTACTAAAAGTTAATTACTGTCACACACAAAGCATAGTACCACTTAGTAATCATTTATTAAATGTTGTTGTTCAGTCACTAAGTTGCGTCCAATTCTTTGAGACCCTGTGGACTGCAGCATGCCAGGCTTCTTTGTCCTTCACTCTCTCTCAGAGTTTGCTGAAACTCATGTCCATTGAGTTGGTGATGCCATTCACCCATCTCGTCCTGTTGTCCCCTTCTCCTCCCGCCTTCAATCTTTCCCAGCATTAGGGTCTCTTCCAATGAATCGGCTAAATCTATTCAAATATATCTATTCAAATATATCATTTACATGGTACCCTTCATCCGACTTGGAATGATTCAGAACCTTTCTAAAATAAACACTAGGTAAAGAGTAATTTCCTCCAGATACACAGATGGGAAACAGTAAGAATTCACAGGCAACCTGGAGTAAACAGATGGATCTTACATCTCTCCTGCCGGTGTGGGCTGTTTGCAGAGCATTGTGATCATGCCATATCCTTTTGCAGGACAATAATAAACTTGGCCCCAATATTTTTATCACTCACACATCTAAAACCCCATTGCCCTTATTTTCATGAGCTTTGGTGCCCTTAAAAATGTGAATTTCTAAGTTGAAATGCATTGAGTGTTTCTGTTTGCCTGTTCCTATTGCTAACTCTTAACTTTATTAAATTTTGAGTTGCTGAAATGATGGATCATGATATTGGCACTGTTATTTTCATATAACTTTTCTATTCAATGGCAGATGATATTTTAAAATTCAGATTTCTTTCTTCTAGCCCTTTGGATTATGGTTTTGAATTAAGATTGATTTGGGGAAAATACTGCTGGTTCTAATAAATGGAGAACTTTGGTCTAATGATGTAATTTTGTGTGTGAGCATTGCTGGAAAATGTAAATTAAAACTGCTTCAATCTGATACATTACTGGAGAGATTGTAGAAGTTCTTGTTTATTTAATTGGTATTTAAGTGTACATATGTCCCAGAAGCATTTTAAAAGTAGCCTTAGTGTGTTTGTAGTGAATATGTAACACACTGAGTTTTCAGATTCCACTTCTTTATAATAAAACAAACGAAAAAAGTCTGTTGCCTGACAAAGTACAGCGAGGTCATAGGTAGTCTTTTCTCACTTTGAAATTACATTTGACGTTCAACAGGCATTTTTTATAAGCTAGTGGGCAGGCTCAGTCTAGAGATTCAACTTTGGCAGGCGGGATATGAAATAGTTTAAATAGTTTTGGTGCATATTTATTGCCCAGTGAATGTGCACTTGTTGGAAGGCCGCCTTTTTTTTTTTTGAAAAATCTGACTGATAAAATAGCAAAGAGTTCTTTTACTGCTCTTTGTGCTTACCTGCGTTTTGCTGTTTTAGGTCTTTACCTTTTGCAAGGAGAGAATGATTTGGTGATGGAGTGCCCCCACTGACCGATGGACTCAAAGAAGAAAAGGTAAAACCATTTTTTCCTTTTCCTCTGACTTTCTAGGAAAACACAGCAAACAGTTCCACTTATGTGTAGCTTCTCTTCTTGTAATTTTCTTCTTGATGGTTATTAAGTAGGAATAACGACATTTGTGTTGATTGGCAAAGAGAGAAAGATAATTACAATAAAGCTTGTTAGTGGTTTACTTTGTTGCTAGTCCCTTTCTTACTAAAGGCACAAAATGTCTTCATTTTATCATTGTAAAGCTTTTGAAGCCATTTTTTCCTCACATAATTTCAATTTTTTCAAAGGTAGCCTTATTAATTATAATTATATCCTTGGAAAACTTGTCATGAATGATATTTTGAAAAAGAGCTTAGATTTGTGGCTTCCCTTTCATAAAACCATGGATGTGCCCAATTAAAACTTACAGGAATATTATTTAGCACAAATAGAGAAAATCCTAGATATTGCAAAATAAAGAAGTCAAAGAAAGTTTCTGAACATCATTAACATTTTGGGATCAGTGTTCCAGAAAAAAGATTATGAAAAAAGAAATGTCCTCTCAGTGGCGACACAAAGGAAGACGTTATATAAAGGAAATTCAGAGTATATTAATATGGCCTTTTCTCGGAAAGGGAGGCAGTTAGGATATGATCATTATTACACAGCTGTGTGTTTTATGATTTTTGAGCCGGTGTCATCAGATGGATAGAAGAATTCTTTGGCTAAAATGTAAGTAAAACATGAAAGATTTTACCCGTTATACATTTAACTCTTTTAAAAATTTAAATAGAAGTTATAGAGCTTAAACTCAGCATAAAGTGAAATAAGGATCTCTACTGCTCCTGTCTTTCTCATCAGATATCTACTTGTTTTTTTTTCTCTCAAATTAAAAAAAATTAAAAATAAGACTCCAACTTTGGATATGTTGTAACTTTAATAGCTAAGGAGTTAATGTATTGAGAAGTTAGAATTTTGAAATTTTATGTTACTCAATCAAAAAACTTCAAAAAATGGCCCCGGTTTTGTTGGCTTCTTAGATAGAAATAAGTAATTTGTGGATTTGTCCTCAGGGTCTCATATAAATAGTTATTTTGCCTCTGCTTCTGTGTCATAACCAAGTCATAAAATAGGTGCTAACCCGTCTGACCCAGTCACCCATGCACTGGTAAAAGGTATAAATCTTCATGACAGTATTAAGGACAAGAGGTATAGTTCTGAACTACAGAAACAATTAAGCAATTTTTCTTGATGTTTGTAGTTCCACAGAGGCTGAAGGATCCAAAGAAAGAGGCCTGGTCCATGTGTGGCAAGCAGGGTCCTGCTCTGTGACACCAGAGAGATTGCCAGGCTGGGCAGGAAAGACCGTTCTTCATGCTGCCCTTGGAGTGAAACATGGAGTGCTTCTGACTGAAGGTGCTGAGAATGGCTTAGCCAGCATTAACCGAAACTCTGACCAGTGTCTGAGTGTGTAAGAACAGCTGAGCTTCCTGTGTGCTCATGGGTCTCAATGGACTTTGCTGGAGCTTACGTTCTTTTTGTTTTCAAAATATGTTCTTACTCCTTTTATCAGAAATCAGATTAGTTCTTAAATTTAAGATGTTCCCTAGCTAGAATAAAAGGGAGAATTATAGCTTAAATTTTTTTTGTAGTGATAAATACATGAATAATTAGATTTTTTAAAAAGATTATGTATTCAGAGATCCTGTTGCTATACCTTTGTTCATTAAATGTATCAGAATAATAATGCTAATAATACCAAATGTCTGTTAAGCAATTATATGTGCCAGGCACTGTGCTAAGCACTTTATATGTATTATCTCATTGAGTCCTGACAACCATCTTATGAGGTAGCTGCTGTTATTATCCCCACTTCACAGATGAGGAAGCTGAAAGTCAGGGAGGTTAAATCGTTTTCCCAAGCACACACAGCTATTTAAAGGGAGTCAAGATGGGAACCCAGAGAGTCTGATTTCAAAGCCTGCTTTTAAAATCACCTGGCTATACTGTCTTAGGTTTTCTCAGGCATAAATGGCAGGTTATGTATATAATGCAGTTTATAAATCTGTAACAGAAACCTAGGCTATAATTTATATAGAGAGCTACCTTTAATTTTGATGGCATTTTGCCAGTGCAGTCACGGCAAATTTGATTTGGGTCAGGACTGCCATCAACTCTACTAATTTATAAACTTCTGCTCTATAAGCATTTGTTAAGTATTTAATAATGCTTTGGTATTTTCCTTGTAGGAACTAAGGGAAGACAAATTTTAGGAAACAAAGCTTAAAGCTGACCTTGGTGGTTTTATGGGGTAAACATAGATTTCTTTCTAACTTCTTTGTTATTATGTCACTTTTGTTATTATAATATATAATACTATCATTATTATTGTATTAGGCCAAAATTTGGAAAAAGCCTTATTTTTAAAATGTGAACTATATTCAGTACCTACACTATGGGCTGCAAAATCTATAGTTCTGAAGCATATATAATGGAATTCTGTTACTGTTATTGTTTTAGCCCTTCAGTAAGCTATTTAGGAATCCTTCGTGAGCATGGTATCTTTAAACATCTAGAATCAAACCTAAAAGGCTGGGAAAACTGAGGGAAAACTAAAAAAAAAAGTAAATAACCTGTGTTCATGTGTAAGCAGTATTCTGGTCAAAGTAACAAAAAATCCCCTCTCAACACAAGTGTGTAGCTTGAAATGGCACAGAGATCTCCAGCACTTTCTTTTTTAAGTGAGGAAATGGTACTGATTGAATACTAGAAATTTCAAGCTTCTTGGTCTCTATTCGAGTTAAATGTTAGCTCCTAATTCAGTGAGGACACCTCATTGACTCACTGTTTTTGTGGGATACTATTTTTAAATGATGTCTAAATATTCATTTTTTTGCAGTTTTCTCTAGAGAGCCTATCAATTGAAAGTTTCGGTGAACTGTGTGATTTGGTAAACAAGTGTGATATGTGTATCACTTGGGAAGAAAAGTTTGAAAGCTCTTAACCAGTGAGCTTATTTTCTCAGTACTCTATCCAAATTAGAAATTCCCTAACAAAAGCTGATCTTTCTTCTAGCCACTACTGTGTTTTTCCTTACACAGATCTTGTAGTGAGTTAATTTGAGTATATAATTGTATCTGCCAGGTATCATAGGCCAGAGGTAAAATAAGCATTTTTAAAATCAGTGACTGAATTGCTGCTTGTGGAGGAAGAATAGTTCTCATTTCTTTATTAATTTAAAAAAAAGAGTAGGTCCCTGGTCATATAGGAAAGAAAAGATAGTGGGCTTTGTTTAATATTTTTCAAAATTCATGGCCAAATCTTTGTCCCATTTAAATTTTTTAGCTAATATGGATCATTTATACATGCCCCCAAATTCCTGCAGTACCTGCAGTAAAACTATGACTCGATAGCACACGTGAGCATAAATAGGTTGTCATCATTCATGTCTCCAACTCACTGGTGCCTTCCTTTTTATTTCTAAAGCTGGCCAGTTACCCTTCAGTATAAAGCTACCCAGTCATGACTTCATTTGTGTTTTACTTTGTTTTGTTGTGATGTGCTTTTTAAATGCAACTCAGAAAGGCTGTCTAGTACACAATATATATTACATATAATATGTAAAAATTAAACATAGTATAGTACAAAACATGAAGACAGTCACGTATTGTTAATATTGCTGCTTTCAGTCCGACCTGGAGGTGTTGTATAAAGGTGATTTCATAGTTTTGGCCAAAGTGAATCTCTAGTATTTTTTATGCCATTGCATATTCATCTACTGCTCTGTTATAAGTAGTGAATATTGTAGATATTAGTGAATGTGTCTGTTTTGTCTTCTGCTTATTTTATCTGATCGTGTCATGATCATTGTTCTGTGTTTGAACTTGGAATCCACTTCTGTAATAGCCTATGATGAGAGCCGTTAGTAATGATTGGTGCTAGGAGTTTGTAGAATGAGGCTGAAAAAGAGGAGTACCTTCATTTGAAGTTGTCTCCTGCAGCTTGTAGAAATTGTCACCATATTTATGAATGTTCAAAGATGTTGTTTGTTAAAAGATTAGTAAGTATGGAATGCTATATGTTTCAACCAAATTTCTTTTAGCTGTGCTCTTGAAAATTAAGAAAAGGGAAAAAAAAGAAATTCTATTTTGTTAAACCTAGAGGGGACTAAAGGTTAGCTGAGAAAATGTCTATTAATTCACTAACCTTTTGTTTCTGTTTTGTTTTGTTTTTAAACCCTCAGATGGTGAGGTCTACAGCTTTGGGACTCTCCCCTGGAGAAGTGAGCCAGCAGAGACTTGTCCAAGCAGCCCCATTCTGGAGAGTGCCCTGGTTGGGCAGTATGTTGTTACCGTGGCAACAGGGAGTTTCCACACTGGAGCAGTCACAGACAGTGGTGTGGTGTACATGTGGGGGGAGAACTCTTCTGGCCAGTGTGCGGTGGCTAACCAGCCGTATGTTCCAGAGCCAAACCCTGTCAGCATTTCTGATTCTGAGACCAGTCCTTTGTTAGCGGTCAGGATCTTGCAGCTGGCATGTGGTGAGGAGCATACTCTGGCATTGTCCCTAAGCAGAGAGATCTGGGCATGGGGTACCGGTTGTCAGTTGGGTCTCATCACCACCACCTTCCCAGTGACAAAGCCACAAAAGGTGGAACACCTTGCTGGGCGAGTAGTGCTCCAAGTTGCTTGCGGTGCCTTCCACAGCTTAGCACTGGTCCAGTGCCTCCCTTCCCAGGATCTGAAGCCAGTGCCAGAAAGATGCAACCAGTGCAGCCAGCTCTTGATTACAATGACAGACAAGGAAGACCACGTGATTATATCAGACAGCCACTGTTGTCCATTAGGTGTGACACTGTCAGAATCCCAGGCAGAAATCCAGGCCAGCACCACCCTCAGCCCCTCCTCTGAAACCCTTGACAGCCAGGGAGAAGTGTTTGAGAACACTCTTGTGCAGAGTGAGCCACCTGCTGCTACTGAACTGAATGTTGGAAATGTTCAGACCGCAAGTGTTCAGACCACTTCCTCCCCACAAGATATCATGGGAACAACTGAAGTTTCTTCTGCAAGAAGTATACCATCATACCCTGACAGTCAGGCAGTAAATGAATATGTGCAGAAACTGTCGGATCATTCAGTAAGAGAAAACTCCGAGAACGGTGAAAAGCCAATGGCATCTCAGGTACCTGCTAAATTTTGTAAAGGTGTTTCTGGAGTTGAACCAGCTGAGTTTTTCTTGAGAAACCTTAAATATCTAAGGGTTGGTACCATTTTAATTTTTTTTAGTTTGACTATAGTTCTATCTCATCATGCAAGCCTAGATAAGAAAAACCCTGGATTGATTCAAAATTACTCTTTTTGTTCAAATTCTGGCCCTTTTTGATGTTGCAAGATGTTACTCTGGGCTTGTTTTATAAGTAGCAAAATCTCATTTTTCTTGTCCAAGTACTTTCCCCCCCTGGCTAAGGTGGGCTCCCAGAAAAGTTTGATCTAACATGACTGTATGCTCACAAAGAATTCTCTGATCTATACTTGTAGCACTCTTCAGATTCTAGAGAAAAATCCTTTCCTTCTTTATCAGGGAAGCTTATTATGTGGTAGATGCCTCGATTGAGGGCAGACTTAAAATTGACTGGCATTACATATTTGAATTCTTTTCAGTTATATCAGTGTTCCTTACTGGGCATCATTGGACAGAGGCTTTAATTTTTTTTTCAACCTGTTTAAACTATTTTTAGTTGGAAAATGTGTAATAAGTGGAGAGAAGCTATTTACTAGGGGCATATAGTAAACTGTGTCTCCCTACTTCAAACAAATTGTTCTAAAGGATACTTGATTTTTTACTGTTAGTAGAAGGCTTTTGCTTTTCCAAAATAAATCTAAATAGAAACATCTAATCATAGGGACTTCCCTGGCGATTTAGTGATTAAGACTCAAATAAAAGAGCTACCTTGTGGCATTGTTTTCAGGTTTTTGAAACCACCTTACCTCTTGATTCTTCCTTACTGTTGTTTACTGGCTCAGGATAGAAATGTGGCTTAGAGGTGTTTTCGGAAAGTCTTTATTTCACAGTCTACTCCCTGAACCTTGTAGATATTTGATTTTGATTTTTTTTTTTTTTAGTTAAGAAGCTGTTTGGAGAAAGAAAGAGAAATCTAAACAAAGTGAAAGTAATAATTTAAAGAACTTGTGCATGCTAATAAAAAAGTTAGATTTTGACTTATCAAAAGTCATTCATCTGATTTGTTGAAGTTAAAAGTTTATTTTGTACTGTTTATTTGATTAATAGATTGTCATCATTGAAATTGGACTTTTCTTTGGACCCAATCATTTGGTTAAACATTTAAAGCTTTGGTTACCTTTGCTAGTTTTGGCAGTGTGTGTTTAACTAAGTGTAACTCACCCATCTTTGTAAGTAGTGTCTCAGTCATACAGCTGACCCTTAGGAATTTATGTAGCCTAGGATAAGTCTTTTCTTCTGGCCAGATGTAACTGAAAGAATATTACATATTTATGAAATAAGCCAAAATATTTGGTAATGAAGTATATATCTCATTATTGAATTTTACTGACTAGAACTACTAAAATTGTGTCTTTTGTCAGAATTTCTGGGCATGTGTTTTTATTTGCTTATTTTATGAATTGTTATATGTAATTAAGTAGAGGGGCAAATTAAGACAATAGTTTAAAGTTTATATAAGGTAGAGTTTTTTTTTTTAATTTTCCTGAGCCTAATGCTAAGAACTCCCTAAGTCAGTCACCCCTAAATACTATTTTAGCTTCTGTTATGTGCATGCATGTTAATACCACTTCAGTCTGTCTGACTCTTCGTGACCCTATGGACTATGGCCTGCCAGGCTCCTCTGTCCATAGGATTCTCCAGGCAAGAAGTACTGGCGTGGGTTGCTGTGCCCTCCTCCAGGGAATCTTCCTGACTCAGGAATTGAACCTGCGTTTCTTAAGTCTCCTGCACTGGCATTGGCAGGCAGGTTTTTACCAGCTAGCACCACCTATGAGCATTTGTAAATAGAGGGTGGAAGTAGCAACACTAGTTTTTCTGGACATGTTATCATGGGAACTGTGTTACCAAGGAAGTGACACACTTTGTATTTTTTAATGTGGTCTATTTGTTTATTTTGTTGGATATTTTAATTAAATACTCATATAGAAGTGACTCTTCTGAATTTAGTATTTAATTCACCAAAATGTGTTGAGTGCCTACTACATGTCAGACACTGTGCAGGGAACAGGAATTATTTCCTGTAAGAAAATCAGAAGCCAGTGTTCAAAAAAAATTGGGGGGTTGGTTTGCAATTCAGGACAAATGAAGAAATATTATATATATATATATGTATACACACACACATGTGTATACACCCACACCTCTGGGATATTTGGGTAGCACAGGAAACAAAATTTTCACTGTGACCTGTGCTCATAAACTAAAAGGTTTTTGTGTGGGTTAGTAGGCTTATCTTTTTCAGTAAGCAGTGGTACCTGACAGCTCAGAGTAAATTTTAACTATCTTTCACTAAGATACCAGAAAACTTTAGTTAGCTTTCTAATACAGCTGTGAATAACACTAAGCACACTAGATCCAAGTGTTTAATGATTAACCTACCACATTACTCAATGGTAATGAGAGCAAAGGTAATCTTTCAGTTTACCTTGTGCCTGGGTCATGGAAAATAAGTCCTGATTAGATAATAGGAGGACATAAACTTCAAAACATAATTTGGGGGCTGATAATTTAGAGATATAACGTATTTCTCTGCCTGTGTATGCCATATATAAATTTCTGTCTATAAAATATTTTAGGAAAAGCCTAAAATAGAATTTTCTTAAAATAGAATTTTTTCTCATAATTTCTTAGTAGAAATCTGTATAATTTTTCCTAGTAGTGATCAATAATAGTAAAGCTTACACTTTTTCAACCTTCTATCCAGGGCTATTACCCCATGTTAAAGGCTTTGTTTTTCATACCTTCTCTCCCCTCTCCCCTCTACTGTGTTTTATTTTATAAAGCAGCTGGGACTGATTTTTAAATACCATGATAAAATCCCACTCCAAAGGAAGTACTTTTTATAAGGAACTGTATTTCGAGTACTCTTTTCCATATAAATGTGTTAAATACATGATCAAGAAGGGATACCTTTAGGTAGGAGATGAAGACCTCCTGTTTTAGAGTCTTATATTTGTGAATAGTGATAGATGTTATATATTATTTTTAGTGATTACTTGTTGTATAAGGGATTCTATTTTTATATGCTGTTTTATGTGTGTATATTTTAGCCTCTTGTAGAAGAAGCAGTTCCTAATCTTCACAGCCCACCCACCACAAGCACTTCAGCTCTTAACAGCCTTGTGGTCTCTTGTGCATCTGCTGTTGGTGTGAGAGTGGCCGCTACATATGAAGCTGGGGCCTTGTCTCTTAAGAAAGTTATGAACTTTTATAATACAGCCCCTTGTGAGCCTGGAGCTCCGGCAGGCAGCAGTTCCATAGGCCCGGAAGGTCTAAAAGATAGCAGAGAAGAACAGGTTAAACAGGAGTCAATGCAAGGAAAGAAGAGTTCAAGTCTTGTGGATATCAGAGAAGAAGAGTCTGAGGGAGGCAGCCGAAGGCTCTCTCTCCCTGGCTTGTTGTCACAAGGTAAGGAGCTAGCTTTTGTGAGCTGACTTCTGGTGAATCCAAGATGCTCCTGACATCACATGTTGTGTTATAATAAATTTGGTTTCTTAATTACTAAAGCTAACATATTCAAATATCAAAATTTATTTCATTAATGTTTTTAAAGTTACATATTACTGTGCTTTAGAAATAACTTTAGACCCTCACTTTTTCATGATACATGCTTCTGCTTATGAACCTTGTGTAAGCTAGTGGCACACTCAACAGAAAAGATTGTAATCTTAGCCAGTGATGATCACTTTCTTTGTGACCCACAACTTAGTGATCAAGTGACTTGAGTCTGTACTTAGTGACACTTGATGATTTTCTTCAAAAAAGTCTGTCACCAGATTAGTGTACAAGATTTGCACAATGTTATAACAGCCTTTGGTATAATTTAGAACACTGTAAAAGATGTCAGTAATTTTTTTAAAAGATGAAGTTTTCTATAAAATAAAGTTTGCAGGCAAAATACAAAAGCTGTTTAGTATTTCTGATTCATAACCATTTTTTCACTTAACTTTAACACTTTATGTCTAAAGTAAATCTTTTGTTACAATATTTATAGCATGCTTGAACTTAAGACCTTCATTTGGAAAAGTTTTATTTTTAATTTTGCTTTGACATGGAAGAACTATTTCTTAGCCTTATTGTAGTACTTTGTTAAGCTTGTTCTTCAGAATACCAGTTACATAGGATGTCATATAGCTATTCTATATAAAAAATGTACAGAAAAGAATTTTGTGGCCAAATGCTTGGAAGTGGGGTAGGTCTAAACAGATTTAAACACGGCTTTTAATTGTAGGACTTGTCTGTACTTTTAGCCTGCTGGTGTGTGTGTGAATCTCCACAGGGGCGGGAAGGAAGAATGTAGTAGGCACTATTTATCAAACTCACTTAATCCCCAGTTTTGCAGAGAACCTATAGAATATGCTTCACAAATATCATGTTAGTATATTTTCTTGAAAATCAATGGTTTATTAAAACAGTGCCTTTCTTCTCATCTGTCTGTTCCCTCATGACATTTCTGGTTTGTTTTCAGTCTCACCCAGGCTCCTGAGGAAAGCTGCACGGGTAAAAACTCGAACAGTGGTTCTGACCCCTACATACAGTGGGGAAGCAGACGCGCTCCTGCCTTCTCTGAGAACAGAGGTGTGGACCTGGGGGAAGGGGAAGGAAGGACAGCTGGGGCATGGTGATGTTCTGCCCAGGTTAGTGCTGCCAGTGTTCACTGTTAGGAATTAGTTTAAACAAATAACTTCTCTCCCGTGAAGGTCTCCAAATCTCCACTTCCTCCTGGAGGAAATCTGGTCCCTTCTAGCTCTAGATTGTTATACACCATTAACTCTGATAAAAAACCAAAACAAACACCACCTGCTCCCCTCAGTCACTCTTAGTCTTGAATTTGCTCCTAACAATAAAGGACTTAAGTATCCATGGTATATTTTTCCATCTTTTCTTTGATGTTTATTCATGTTAGAATGCAGAAAGGGGTGTTTGGGATAAGATTATATGTCACTGGAACATGTGAATGGTTCACATTTTTAACTTATAAAAAAAAGAACCAACAGTTTTCTTAATCTGAAAGATGTCTATCTGCTGCTGCCAAAATAACTATAACCACTGTATTAAACCATGTCTATTCATGTATATCATGGAAAAACTGTTTTTAGAGAAATTCTTTTGATATTAGCAATAAATATTTGTAAAAGTGTGTAAATANGAAATTAAGTAAACAGATTATTTTAAGATCAACTAATGATTGCAAATATGGAGCTCTTCCAATGCCTGCTTTTCACTGTTGTGTAAAGGAGTGTTTAAAAGTAAAGATCTATTGTAATAAAACCTAGGATAGTGATACAAGGTTCTTTTCATGTTTTTCAAGTAAAATATCCCAACTGTATTTGAAATATTCAGTAGTTCTCACTTTTCTTTTACATTTTGCATTTTCATTTTCATTTTGGCATTGTGATGTGAGGCATAATTTAAGTGTTACTTTAATGTGTATTAGGTTATGCTATTGATCTGAAGTATTGATTTTAAAGTCACTCATAATCCTACTATCAGAAACAGCCATTGTTAATAATCTTAGTGTATTTCCTTACAGACTTAGGCATAAATGTGCAGATGGATTATGTGATTTTAGTTCTAAGCAAAACTGAATGTATTTGAAGCTGTTGACTATTGTCTGGGAGGAAATACCCTCGTTAGAGTCTTTTAACCCATCTTTCAGACATAAAAAGTAGTATAATTTGATATTAATGTACTTTTTTAAACTAGATTTTTGTATGTGTGAAGGTTTCAGCTTTTACTAGTATTAATTTTTGTGTTTTGACTTGTATAGATCTTATGTGTATTTCTCTTTTTTTGCTGTAATACTTCAGGACTTTTGCTTGGAAATGCTTTTATTTTGATTTCTTCGGTTTTTAAAATGTATTCATATAGACTGGGCAGGTAAAAAACTTGATTTGTGTATGAATTTTAAAAACTATTTATAATTGTGGTAAAATACACATAACATAAAATTTCTATTGCAACTATTTTTAAGTGTTCAGTACTTTGGGGTGTTTTTAGTAGGAATTTGCCTTCTTTGTCAAAGTCAGTTGATTTTATTTGCCAGCCAGGAGTGTGGAAGAAATGTATGTGGTGCGAAGCAGTATGTCACGACTTTCTCTTTAACCGTAGATCAATACTTTACCAGCACTTTGTAACACTTTTTCGCTTAAGCTCTTTTAAACATATATTCTTACCTTTCCTATTGTTTATTTCTGAAGACTTAATTGGAAAACTTAAAGTGAAGATTAGAGAAAATTTTTTTAAAATCCAACTACTTAAATCGTATTTTCTCACATTTGTTAAATTACCAAAGTAAAACATACCTAATAAAGATACTTCTAGCATCTGCTGCATAGCTTAAAGTGTTTTTTAAAAAATTCCTATTAACATCTTTACTAAAAAGGCCTTTTACTCGATTGTTGTAATGATCACATAATATGTCCTACATAGTTCATGATTATTAACATCACAAAGTTCTGAAGTGAAACTCATGAGATACCAAGAAATGTTTATTCCAGATGCTTGTTCAAAACTCTGAAGAGCAAATTTACTTTTATACTAACATCTGTGTATTTTCTTTTTTGCTCAAGGTATTGCACATCTATTACAAATTTCCTGGTTATGGGAGGATTCCAGCTTCTTGCTAAACCTGCCATGTAAGCAAATACATAGTTTCCAGTTATTCTAACAACCAAAGAACATGTTTTATAGCAGTCTGTGTTTTTGAGTGCCTAAGAAGAGCTAGTATTTCAGAGTTGAGTTCACAATAACATAAGTGAAAGCCTCTTGGTAGAGCATGTATGGGTAGAAAGCAATTAATGAGCTCTGGGTGACTCTGAGCTGTGGCAGCAGATGTTAAATTTGGATTTGGGCAGCCGTTCCAAAGTGGTGGTTCATGAATCCCATGGTTTTACATAGTTAAAGGTAGTAATAACTTCTTTTTAAACTTCCGTCTAGAAGATCAGAATTTTAAGGTATTCATTAAAAAGAACCATTTGAGAATCCCTAGAACATACTAGTGGGCCCAGAGGCTGGGGGGCCCTGCCCACGTTTTCCTCACTCAGCTGGCTTATCACTTAGACAGTCACCTCAGACTAGCCTGGTAGTTTGATCTTAATAAAGTTTTTTTTTTTTTAATATTGTAGTAAAATATACATAATATTTATTTTAACCATTCCTAAGGGTACAGTTTCTGTGGCATCAGGTACATTCACATGTTGTATAAGCCACTGTCTACACACCAAACTTTTTATCATCCCTAACAAAAATTCTGTACCTGTTAAAAATGACTTCCGCTCCTCCACTAGACCCTGGTAATCTCTATTCTATTTCCTGTCTCTCTGAATTTCCCTGCTCTAGTTACCTCACATAAGTGGAATCATACAGTAGTTGTCTTTCTATGTCTGGCTTATCTCCCTAAGCATGATTTTTCAAAGTCTATCCATGTGATACTATATATCAAAATTTCATCTCATTGTGTGTCTGAATAATCCATTTTCTCTTGGTGACCCCATAGACTGTAGCCTACCAAACTTCTCCATCCATGGGATTTTCCAGGCAAGAGTACTGGAGTGGGTTGCCATTTCCTTCTCCAAAGGATCTTCCCAACCCAGGGATCGAACCCAAGTCTCCCACATTGTAGGCAGACGCTTTACCATCTGAGCCACCAGGGAAGCATAGGACTGTACCACATTTTGATTGTCCATTCATCTGTTGATGGACACGGGTTGTTTCTACCTTTAATATATTTATTTTTGGGGTAACAAGTGCACACCTAGCCATATAAAGAAAGAGCAATATTGCCACTATTGGATTAAAAACTCCCAAGAGAAAATATGCTAAACAGAGTAGTTCGGGTTTTCTGAGAGCATACTAGGGCTCCTTTTGGGAAAATTTATAGGCAAGTACTTTAGTGAGTTCAGAAAAATAATAGGGTTCACAAGAGTTGGAATATTCCTAGTCTAGTACTGGGCATCCAGGAGAAATGTGGGCAGAGGGATTATGTGTTCACCATGTACCACCTCCATCTCTCAGGAACTGGTCAAAGCAGAATACTTATGTAGGGTTAAGTGAATTTCCCCTGCAGAACATGGAGGAATAAGTAGGACCATCCAACAAGCCAAATATAAACAAAAATCTAGGCCATGTTCCCTGCAGCACACTCTCCAAGATCTCTTAATTACATCATATAGTAGTCCACTTTCTGCCATTGAATTTACAGGTTCCTGGAAGTTATTACATATTTCTCCATCTTTCCAAGATAATATTTTATAATTTCTGAGTTAAATATCTCTTTATTCCATAGTTCTCTAAGGGATTATAAAATTACTCATTTTTGTTTTATAGCCTTGTGTGACATTGTTTTGTTTTTGAAGCCTTGTAGCTAAAAGTTATAGTATCGTGCTTACAAAGCAGTGAGGGCAGTACTTGGCACATAATTATTGTTCATTAAGTGTCAGATAATGATTATTATTTTGTTCCACTGACTCATGGACTATACAGTCCATGCAATTCTCCAGGCCAGAATACTGGAGTGGGTGAAAGTGAAAGTGAAGTCACTCAGTTGTGTCCGACTCTTTGTGAGCCCATGGACTGTAGCCTACCAGGCTCCTCTGTCCATGAGATTTTCCAGGCAAGGGTACTGGACTAGGTTGCCATTTCCTTCTCCAGGGGACCTTCCCAACCCAGGGATTGAACCCAGCCTCCTGCATTGTAGGCAGACGCTTTACCATCTGAGTTGCCTTTCCCTTCTCCAGGAGATCTTCCCAACCCAGGAATCAAACCCAGGTCTCCTGCCTTGCAGGCAAATTCTTTACCAACTAAGCCACAAAGGAAGCCCTCTTCTTTATAGATCTTTTAAGTGTTTTAGTGTGGTGTGGATAATATCAGTGGGTTACTGATCAGCCTTAAAATTTGCAGTAAAATTTTAATCATGAACTTACATATGTGTGTGCTCAGTTGCTCAGTTGTTTCCAACTCTTTGTGGCCCCATGGGCTGTAACCCACCAGGCTCCTCTGTCCATGGAATTTTCCAGGCAAGAATACTAGAGCGGGTTGCCATTTCCTATTCCAGGGGATCTTCCCGATCCAGAGATCAAACCCACGTCTTTTGAGTCTACTGTATTGGCAGGAGGGTTTTTTTATCACTAGCGCCACTTGAGAAGCCTGAACTTACATATATATGTATATATAATTGAATAGGGGCTTCCCTTGTGGCCCAGCTGGTAAAGAATTTGCCTGCAATGCAGGTTTGATCCCTGGGTTGGGAAGATCCCCTGGAGAAAGGAGAGGCTACCCATTCCAGTATTCTGGTCTGGAGAATTCCATGGACTGTATAGTCTCATAGGGTTGCAAAAAGTCAGACGCAACTGAGTGACTTCACTTCATAATTGAATATAAAAAGTAAATATTGATTTCAGTTTGAAATGTTTTTTTCAATGATCTCAACATTAAAATCCACACATATAATTTGCTTTACTGTTTGCTGTTAATTGTAGTACTGGCATCTATACCTTTTAATATGCCTTTGTAATAAACTCTTATTAGATGATCACAAATTGAAAAAAAAAGAAATTAGCAGTATTTAGTATTCCATGCCAGTCTTGTTAGAGCAAAGAACTTTGTTTTTCTTCCAGTATTTATGTTTAGCACAAGTGTTTAGAACAATTGGTTTTGCCATTTATTGCTGTGACTTCCTACTTGGAAATTAACAGGTAACTGTGTCAGCTTGTCTGCAGTTATTCCCTGTAACTGTGGGATGTATGATTTATTTCCTAGAACTTTAGGCACAAGTCTGTGATGCGCCATATCTATTGCAGTGTTACTGTTGTTACCATTTACTACCTTTCATACTCAAAAATCCCATATTTATAGGTAGGGAAATTGTTTTAATTACATCATGTTTATTTCATTGTATTAATCATCTGTTACTTTCTTTCATAGCACCTAAGAATTTATATTTTAAAGAAAGTAGTATGTGGTGAAATACTTCTGTTTAATATCATGCATGTTGTCAATATCAAAATAATTAACTGAATCCCTTTTTTTCTCTACCTTCAGTGATTTCCTAAATAAAAACCAGGAACTGTTGCAAGATTTATCAGAAGTGGATGATGAAAACACCCAGTTGATGGAAATTTTGAATACTCTGTTTTTCTTGCCAATCAGACGACTTCATAGTTATGCAAAAGTTTTGCTAAAACTTGCTACTTGTTTTGAAGTGGTAAGCTCACATATATACCTTTTGTGGACCCTTGGGAAGCCAAGGATCATAGTTTTTTGTTTGAATTATTCTACCCCAAGATCTGGGACTCCACTAAATTTATTTTTCTCCAGGGAAATGAAAGAAGAAAATATGACTGTAGGTTTATCTAGTGTTCTTTGCTATGGATTCAATTTCCTTTCAGGGCCTTGACAAGATTAATTTTATTCATTTTATGTCAGTCTAAAGCTGAGACCCAATTTTGCTACTCATTCAGTAGTTGTCCACCTTTTGAGTACATACTGAGTACAAGTTACAAGTTAAACAGAGTTGTTTAAAACCCTGCCTGTAATGGCACACCCTTCTAAGGCAGTGTGGCACTAGCACCTGGCCTGGATTCATGGTAGATTTAATGCCAGATATTTGGGTCACTTTGACATATGCTGTGAAAAATCAACAGTGTTAAGGGATTTTCTCAAATGGTAACTAGATCACTTTCTGTATAAAATTAGTTAGGTGGGGTCCTAGAAAATTATTAAAGCTGGTCCTAAGACAGTCACTTTTGAAATTATACTGAACTGTGTTGTTTTAGTTTCCATTCTGAAGGGCTCTAGAGAAACCGTAATGATTCTAAGGTTTCTTATAGTTTAGAATTTTTTATATCTTGAGGTCCTTATTTAGGACAGATCTTGTCTTCAGAATGATCTAGGAATTTATATGGCCTTTTTATGTTTAATCCTATCTTGTGGTCTTGTAGGTCTTTTCTTTTGTCTGGTTTTGGTGTTACCCTGAACTGATCTGATTTCAGCTATATTTCCAACTGTATAAAGCAAGATTTTCTTCATTTGTTTGAACTAAACAATCTCAACAGATTAGATGCAGTGGCAGATATGAAAATTTGGCTTTCATTTTTTAACTCACATAATAAAGAGATTTGAAAAAATGTGGAACAATGCCACTTTTCATATGAAACATTTTTTTGTTTTGAAATTTTAAATTTTCATTAAAAATTGTTATATTTGAATTAATAAAGATTAAAAAAATTTTAAACTTTATTTTCCAGTGTGGTATATATCAAGAGATATAGTCCACAGAAGCAAATAGAGGCATCCTGAGACCAAAACCGTTGATAATTCTTCTCCTATCCTGAGTTCTCTGCTTTTCTCCTAACTGATAACTGCCAGTGTTTATTTCTTTTCCCTCTTGACTTCTTCCCCTATTCCACATGTACCTGTGTGTGTAGAATTTTCTGGAGACAGTCTTCTTTTTTCTTAGTTCCTTTTAGTGTACTGTGTCTTTTCTTAGGCTGGCTTCCTTCCCTAAATTTATTACTACATATCTAAGCCACAATGAGTCTACAAATTCTGGACTATTGTTATATGTCTTTTCCACCCACCCCCCACCCGCCCCTTAATTATTGACCTCTAGGCATCTCCAGAATACCAGAAGCTGCAGGATTCCAGCTCTTGTTATGAGTCACTTGCTCTCCATCTCGGCAGGAAAAGGAAGGAAGCAGAATACACACTGAGTTTCTGGAAGACCTTTCCTGGAAAAATGACGGTAAACCATGCCAATGGTCATTACTCCACAGACAGCAAGCATAGCCGTAATAGCTGCCATAATTTTCTTGACTCCTCACTTGGTTACGGTAATGGTGCTATAGTGACCCCGTTTCTAAGGGTTATCTAAGGATCACAGCCATGGGGGGTCTGAGTATCAGCACCTTCCCTCATCTCTGGGAATCTTTTCTGAATATGTCTCTTCTTCTTTAGTTTGTTCCTGAAAGTGAAAGTTAGTCACATAGTCATGTCCAACTCTTTGCAATCCCATGACTGTAGCTTACCTGGCTCCTCTGTCTGTGAAATTCTCCAGGCAAGATTACTGGAGTGGGTTGCCATTTCCTTCTTTAGAGGATGATCTTCCTGACCCAGGGATTGAACTCGGGCTTCCTGTATAGCAGGCAGATTTACCAACTGAGCCATTTTCCTGTCTTTTTTATTTTCCTTTGAGCTCTGCTTTTATTAAATATTTGGGTCCCATCTGAATTTAAGTTTATTAACACCAAGCTAAGCTATGACCAACAAATTCTCCTAAATGTGATTTGTATCCTTTTTTCTTTTTCTTCTTCCATAAAATAATTTTGATACTTTGATTTTGTATTTGTTTTCAATCCCAGGACTCCTTGCGGAAGCCCGAGCGTCGGCTGCTGTGTGAGAGCAGCAACCGGGCCCTGTCCCTGCAGCACGCTGGGAGGTTTTCTGTGAACTGGTTCATTCTCTTTAATGATGCCCTAGTCCATGCCCAGGTAGGCCAGATTCCTCACCTCAAAAGAGGCCATGGAAGGGGCAGTACTATGAGTATTTAATTAATCGTGCCATCAGTTTATTTTACAAACTGTTGTGATTTTACTGAAACACTTGAGTGAAAGAGAATGTTTAGCTTGCTTGGTGGCACAGGCTAGACTTCCAGGAGCTCTTTTAGTTTCCAAATTGAAAATGAGCGTGAAAGGGTCCATCGCCGCAAACATGGTGAGACCACTGGGGTTAGCTGTGTTATGGGGATGTGGTTGAGGTGGACTTAACCACTTGAAAGGGGTTCTGCAGCAGCAACTTCAGGGCCCACATGGGCTTTCTCAGACGTGTCTCCATATTCTTTGTTTCAGTTCTCCACACACCATGTTTTCCCTTTGGCCACACTGTGGGCTGAGCCACTTTCTGAAGAAGCTGGTGGTGTGTAAGTGTCCCCCTACCTCATTCCCTTCTTGTGTTGCCTACCCAGGTTGCTTCCTTAGACAAATGAAAGCTCAAGAGGCCTCCCTATTGTGTACAAGAGTGCTCACCATCCCAACACATAGATAGGAAGTGGCCTGGTGGGAAGATCATGAAGAGCCAACCTGATGAGTGCTGGAAGGGCTTCTCCGCTGCTGACATCCCCATTGTTTAACCCAGAGCAAAGAAACTGTGTCCTTTTCCACTATGGGAACCAAACCCAGGGCAAGGCTGCATTTACATCTAACTGACTTCTGATCCTCTTGAAATAAACAAGTTGCTTTTCATATTTGAGGATTAATGACAGGTTGTCATACCTACTGGCCTTTAATCCTTGTGCACATTTTAGGAATGGCCTAAAGATAACCACACCCGAGGAGCAGTTCACTCTCATTTCATCAACACCCCAGGAAAAGGTTAGTCTTATGGTATTTTCTTTCCGTCTTTGGCCTGGCTGTTTCTGTCTCTTACGGTAGTGAGGAAGAAATACGAATCGTTCTTGCTTGCTTAATGATCCATAATTATGTCTGAAAAATCTTCTTTAAACCAGAATTTATAGATTTTTGTTGTTGTTTTAATGTAACAGTTTAAAACATAAAACAATGAATTTTAAGAGCCAATCAGTATTACTCAAAAGAGAGCGTTAGGAGTCAGATGAAATTTCCACACTAAGGAAAGCTATCAAGATTTAAAGCAATGCTTGATGAGTTGTTGCCTTAAGCTTATTAGCATGTACTTTTTGCTCTTAGACAAAGTGGCTCCGGGCTATAAGCCAAGCTGTGGATCAGGCTTTGAGGGGGATGTCTGATCTTCCACCTTATGGAAGTGGCAGCAGTATTCAGAGGCAGGAACCACCAATTTCACGCAGTGCCAAATACACTTTCTACAAGGATCCTCGCCTAAAGGATGCAACCTATGATGGACGCTGGCTTTCAGGGAAGCCTCATGGCAGGTTAGCATGTTCATGATTTGATTTATGTCTGGAGTCAGGATGGTAGTTTAACTACTGAAAAAATAGTGATTATCAGAAACTTTAATTGACACGTACTATTCTTTGCTTATGTATTTCCAGAGGGGTTTTGAAGTGGCCAGATGGAAAGATGTATTCTGGCATGTTCAGGAATGGCTTGGAAGATGGGTAAGGACATTGTGAACATAAGTGTATTAAAGTGTGTTATTTTGTGCTCAGAGTTATTGTCAGGACAGTAGAATTTTGTTTTATGTTTTTAGAAATGGATTAGGACTTATCATGCACAGGTATGAACATGAAGAGAGCTAGGAATCCAGGCTGCAGCCTTGTTTTACCTAGAATGAATCATTTGCTTTGACAGTTGATGACCTTAAATTACACAGCTTCTATTGACATAGGACTGCTTTTTTCTATCCATTTCTCAGTTGTAAGGACTGAGAACCTTGTGTAATGTTGATGTTGAGACTGTTGAGATCAAGTGCCCCCTTTACACAAAGGACATAGAGAAATTTTCCCTTCAGTAATTTTAATTCATCTTTAATTTCTGTGATCTGTTGAAGGGGAAATCTTCTAAATGATATTTATCTTAATGATATTCAAATGATGTTATTTTTATATAAACAAGTCATGTTTTCTAACACTATAAATGTGTTTACATGATAAATGTATGGCAATGAAATGTTTTGTTTCATGTTAGAGAACTAACTTATTTTACTATCTGAAAAGATTATTATATAAATTGGGTAGGTGATTTTTGTGTGTGTGAAAATATAAATTTAGATGTCTTTTAATCTCTGTTTCATAGAATTTCAGAATGAGAAGAGACTTGAGATACTCTTGATTTACCTGCCTTGTTACACAGATGAGGGAGCTGGGTACCTAGGCTTACCCAAAGTGAAGCAGCTAACTAGGGGCAAAAATAGGCCTAGGACACAGATTCTCTGTTTTTCATTGGACTTGGGATAAAACGCCTAATTACTCTGTAATGATGTTGATGTCCCATTCCTCTAAGACTTGCCAAATAGCTTAGGTAATAGAAAACCACGTAAACCAATAACCCATTTACTCTTCTAGGTAGATCTTTTTTCTCTGTTCTTGTTATATTTACCAACGTATTTTTATTTTCCTTGGCAGATATGGAGAATATAGAATCCCAAACAAAGCACTGAACAAAGAAGACCATTATGTGGGCCATTGGAAAGAAGGAAAAATGTGTGGTCAAGGAGTCTATAGGTAATAGCATTGGAAAGGTTGCTGACTGGTTCCTAATGAGAAGTGGCTGTTTAACACAGGGAGCTCACAGCAGTACTCTATGACAACCTAGAGGGGTGGAATGGGGTGGGAGGTGGGAAAGAGGTTCAAGAGGGAGGGCACATATGTATACTTAGGGCTGGTTTACATTGTTGTATGGCAGAAGCCAGTACAATATCATGAAGCCATTATCTTCCAATTAAAAATAAATTTAAAAGAAAAATCATGTAAACCTGAATTTTCTGTTTGCAAGCAGTAAATTTTACTTATCCTTAATGACTGAAAATGTGTTGACTCTTCTTTGAAATATCAGCCTCTCATCTATCACAGGATGAAGATATTAGCTTATTATTTAGTTCTTAAAACTGTAGAATCATTATAAACCATAACTTTCTCATAGAATCTCCTAGATATCTTGCTTGTGAATTTATCTAGTATTTGTTGCATAGCTCTAGTATGGATAAAACCTGTCATTCTTCCAGAGATCACTCATTATTTCATTTTCCCATAAGGGACACATTTTCCTCCATGTTAGCATAAAATTCCCCCCATAACATCTTCAACTTCTTAAACTCAGTCATTCAAAAATGAGATTTTTGATTGGTGAAAAATAGTCATATAAATAAACAAATATAGCTACCAGTGAGACATGAGTGTAATTTTGAATTTCCTAAACTTTGTAAAAATGAGCATCAGAATTCAGTATGCTTGTGATCTTAATCCATTCTTTCTAACCACAGTTATGCCTCTGGTGAAGTGTTTGAAGGCTGTTTTCAAGATAACATGCGTCATGGTCATGGTCTCCTGCGAAGCGGAAAGCTGACTTCCTCTTCTCCCAGTATGTTCATTGGCCAGTGGGTAATGGATAAGAAAGCAGGATATGGTGTCTTTGATGATATCACGAGGTACAGTATTCTGCTTCTACTCTCACAGTTTAGTTGAGAGGATAAGGTTCCTATTTGTCTCTAAAAAAAGATGATTTTATGAAGGCTAAGTGTGTTAATTGGAGAACATTTTTAATAAGAAAACAGTTGTCAGGTGTCATTTTATTTATTCAGTAGTGAACCAGATAACAGGTTACTTCTATACAAGATCTGAATCATTCAGAATTAACATTAGTATGATTTTCCTTAAAGCTTCACCTATACAAAGCTTTTCGTGTCTCAAAGGGGCTACCAAATCTATGACTATTATACAAAGAGAAATCTTTAGTGCGGTCAGTAGATAATAGGAATAAAAAGTTAGGAAAATTAGTGGAAATTCCCTTTTGGGATTATGAAATAGTATCTAAACACCTTTCTATATAGTTGTTCCTGTCTAGCCTCTGATTTGTTACCATGCCAGCCATCCAGGAATCAAACTTGGTTAAATTCAATGACCTAAACTTTGGGGAGGAATATAGTTCTTTTGCCTCTGTATCTGGTTTGGCCTGATTTGCTTTTAGACTGAGTATATAATCTCCCCCGCATGTTATTGTGGGGGCTTCCCAGGTGTTGCTGGTGGTAAAGAACCCGTCTACAAGTGCAGGAGATGTAAGAGACGTGTGTTTGATCTCTGAGTTGAGAAGGTCCCCTGGAGGAGGGCATGGCAATCCACTCTAGTATTCTTGTCTGGAGAATTCCATGGACAGAGGAGTTTGGTGAGTTGTAGTCCACAGGGTCGCACAGAGTCGGACATGACTGAAGCAACTTAGTACACACATGTTATTGTCCTAATGTGGGGTTGAAAATTGTTTGCTGTAGTTACTAAAATCTATGGTTATTTAAAAGGTAGTTTGTACTCATTTGATTTTTTTAGTGGAGATTAGTAAGATTTCTCTGAGTTTGAGTAGGTGGAAGAATGAGCCTTCTTTTTTGATAAACCCAATTTAAGTCAATAAACTTTGGATAAGAAAAATTGTGCATAGGTTTAAGTTCACCTCTTGAGTGACATTGTTTCGAGTTGAATTCTGGCATTAATTAAATATTTTAAAATTATCAAGGAAGCCCTGAAAGTATATACAGATCTATGTCTGATAGTATGTGTGTGTTAATCACTCAGTTGTGTCTGACTCTTTGTAACCCCATGGACTGCAGTCCACCATGCTCCTTTGTCTGTAGAATTCTCCAGGCCAGAATACAGGAGTGGATAGCCATTCCCTTCTTCAGGGGATCTTCCCAACCCAGGGTTTGAACCCAGATCTCCTGTGTTGCAGGCGGATTCTTTATCATCTGAGCCACCAGTTCCTGAGAGGATAGTGCTCAGAGTGGGATGTGTTTTGCAGTCTCATTCTCCCATGTTGGAGGAGACAGCGTTAACACTTTAATTAGTGAAATGGGACAGATACTAACCTCGGGGTGATGCTTGGTATCTTCCATGTGATCATTGTTTTTTCCCTACCTCATCCTTATCATCATTGATTTTTTATTTTCATTTCTTTTTTTTAATTTTTTTTTTTTTCTATTTCTCTGCAGAGGGGAGAAGTACATGGGACTGTGGCAAGATGATGTATGCCAAGGCAATGGTGTAGTAGTTACCCAGTTTGGTTTATACTATGAAGGCAACTTCCATCTTAATAAAATGATGGTGAATGGAATGTTTTGCATATAGTTACAGTTGACTTTTTAAAACTCCTACTCCTTAATTTTTAAGTCATCTTTTTATTAATGTTCCACCTTCCCTAATACGATTTTTTTTATCTTTTTTTTTTTTAAGATTATGTAAGGTTTTGGAGGGTGTGGCTACAGATACCCTAAGTTATGTGTTACCCTAAGTTGCCCTATGTTTTATGTGTTGTGATTTTTGTTTTGTTTCTTCACATAGGGAAATGGGGTTTTACTCTCTGAAGATGATACTATCTATGAAGGGGAATTTTCAGATGACTGGACCCTCAATGGAAAGGTTGGAAACTTCTTTCTCTCTCTCAATAATCTTTTACTGATTTTTTTTCTTGGTCTTTAAAACAGCTAACCTCCAATAAAATTTACCTGTTTCAAGTGTGCATTTCAGCGATTTTTTAGTACATATGCAGAGTTGTACAACCATTCAGTTCAGTTCAGTTCAGTCACTCAATTGTGTCCTACTGTTTGTGACCCATGAACCGCAGCACACCAGGCCTCCCTGTCCATCTCCAACTCCACCCAAACCCATGTCCATTGAATTGGTGATGCCATCCAACCATGTCATCCTATGTTGTCCCCTTCTCCTCCTGCCCTGAATCTTTTCCAGCATCAGGGTCTTTTCCAATGAGTCAGCTCTCGCATCAGGTGGCCGAAGTATTGGAGTTTCAGCTTCATCATCAGTCCTTCCAGTGAACTCCCAGGACTGATCTCTTACCATGATCCAGTTTGAGATCATTTCTGTCACCATCTCCTGCCCGGTTATAGTCATTCCTTCGTTCCACTTCCTGTCCCAGATGACCTCTGATGAACTTTATAGATTTGCCCTTTCAGGTCCTTTCATGTAGTTGGAATCATGCAACAAGGGTTTTCTTTTGTGTGGCTTCTCACACTTAGCATGTTTGTGAGATTTTTACATATTGTGGCATGTGCAATACTTTATTCCTTTTTATTGCTGAACAGCATTCCTAAACCACAATTTGTTTGTCCTTTCACCAGTTGATGGACATTGGATTATTTTCAACTTTAGACTGTTTTCAACTTTAGGCTACTGTGTGTAGTAAAGTTAACTACAATTTTTTTTCTTCTTTTTTTAAATTGAAATATGGTTGATCTATAATATTGTGTTAGTTTCAGGTGTACAGCATGACTACTCGGTATTTTTGCAGATATTGCCCCTATTATAGGTTATTGCAAGATAATGGCTATAATTCCCTGTGCTATACAGTATATCTTTGTTGCTTATCTACTGTGTACATAGTACTTTGTGTTTGTTAATCCCATACCCCTAATTTGTCCATATCCTATCCATTCCCATTTGAAAACCATAGGTTTGTTTTCTGTCTCTGGGAGTTTGTTTCTGTTTTTCATTTCCACTTAAAACTTCTTGTGTGAACAAGTGTTCTCATTTCTCTCAGGTGGATACCTAGGAGTACAGATGCTGGGTTGTATGGAAAGTTGATGTTTAACATATTAAGAAATGGCCAAACTATTTTCCACAGTGGCTGCATCATTTACATTTCTATAGTCAATGTATAAGGATTTTAATTTTTTCACTCCTTCGCCAGGATTTTTTATTTTCTTTTTTTCTTCTTTGTCATTCTAGTGAATGTGAACTGAAACCTTATGGGTTTAATTAACATTTCCCTAGTGACTAATAATCTCATTATAGAGCATATCTTCAAATATTTACTAGCAATTCATCTGTCTTCTTTGGTGAAATGTATATATTCAAATATTTTGACATTTTAAGAATTTATTTGTTTATAGCTTATTGAATGTTAATATCCTCTGTTTTTTGATTTTCTAATTTTATGTCTTCTCTTTCTTGATCAATCAAGTGTTGGTCTTTTTTTCTTAGTCAATCCAGTTAAATGTGTGTCAAGTTTTTGTATCTTTTCAAAGAAGCAACTTTTGGTTTCCTTGTTTCTTTATCTCTTATTTTCTTTCTCATTGATTTTTCATCTTTAGTATCTTCTTGCTTTGGGTTTAGTTTGCTTTTTTCTAATTTTGTGAGATGAAATTTTAGATTATTGATTTCAGATCTTTTTTTTTTAATAATATAGACGTTTACAGCTTTAAATTTGCCTCTAAGCACTGCTTTTTTTTGCATCAATTTAGATAAGTTGTGTATTCATTTTATACAGCTCAAAGTATTTTAACAATTTTTCTTATTTATTTTTCTTTAACCCATGGGTTATTTTCATATACTCTTTTTGTACATACATGTACATACACTTTTTTTTTTTTTAAGGATTAGGGACTAGTTAAAAAGTGAAAATGCCAACTGAAAATACTTCTTGTAATTCCACATTTTCTCTACCATTACCTAGGGAACACTGACTATGCCAAATGGAGATTACATTGAAGGTTATTTTAGTGGAGAATGGGGATCTGGGATCAAAATCACTGGAACATACTTCAAGCCTAGTCTGTATGAGAGTGATAAAGACAGACCCAAAGCTTTGTGAGTAATGAGTATTAATTATGGATTAATTATTGAATGTTTTGTGTTGGCTTGCTTTTGTAAAAACTGGTTAATATTTCAAATGCAGAACAAGTTTTTAAAGTCTGTTTTGGAAGCCGTGTATAACCCTGAATTGTAAACTGACACTGCTACAGATAGTTAAGTCTATAGTCTTGTCTCAGATTATAGCCTCAGAGCATAAATGTTTAAACTGATGGAAGTTCTGTGTGCAGAAATAATCTTACTGTTAATGGTACAGGTATCCAAATTGATCGAAAGAGAACCTTTTAAAATGGAAGCCCTGCACAACTTGATTTTGAGAAGTAAAGATCAGCCCTATAAATACAATAGTGGAATAGTATGTGCTGCATATATGGGGAACAATCAAAGTCTCTAAGTGTATTGTGTTCTTCCTCTAGGTTTTTGGCACGTTTATTTTCCTTTACTGATTCCAGCTTCCACTTTGTTTTTGTATTTTGATAGCATCTCAGATTCTTTGTTTTCATGGGAGCGTGATATACTTTCTGTAGCATGTTTATTCTTAAAGAGTATTTTTAGAACCCACTGCATAATGTATTTTACAGTTCTCATTGTGAGATATGCAAGGCACAGAAACTTGTCTTTTTAGCAGGAATCAGTTTTTCAAAATCAATTCTGTAGAAATGTAGAAAGCAAAGAAGCAAAGGAGACAAGTCTGATCTACTTCATACTTAACAGTCCATACACTTAAGTATCTAATAAGCACTAAGTAGCTAAAAACCATCCCTTTACACTTTTTATTCAGTCTTTAAACAACGGAGCCACTATCAACTTAGGCAGCTTTTGTCACGGAAGTATTTATAGTTCGTATATTATTAGAAAGTTTCTGTTCCTTAGGATATTTGCACAAAAATAAGTGATCAATAAAAGGTTGTCATAACCTTATTAGCAGGAAGCTTGGAAACCTGGCGGTGCCGGCTGATGAGAAGTGGAAAGCCGTGTTTGATGAATGTTGGCATCAGCTCGGCTGTGAGAACCCAGGCCAAGGGGAAGTTTGGAAAGCGTGGGACAATATTGCTGTGGCTCTGACCACCAACCGGCGCCAGCACAGAGACAGGTGCGTGGATGCCTGCCCAGCATAGAGCCTGGTGGAAGACGAAACCTAAAGCGAGTAGGTTGTTAAGGATTTCCACATTTAGGTTGTAAGTACAATTTAGAAGTCAGTGATGTACTTCTGGGTAGGNTTTACAGCTTTAAATTTGCCTCTAAGCACTGCTTTTTTTTGCATCAATTTAGATAAGTTGTGTATTCATTTTATACAGCTCAAAGTATTTTAACAATTTTTCTTATTTATTTTTCTTTAACCCATGGGTTATTTTCATATACTCTTTTTGTACATACATGTACATACACTTTTTTTTTTTTTAAGGATTAGGGACTAGTTAAAAAGTGAAAATGCCAACTGAAAATACTTCTTGTAATTCCACATTTTCTCTACCATTACCTAGGGAACACTGACTATGCCAAATGGAGATTACATTGAAGGTTATTTTAGTGGAGAATGGGGATCTGGGATCAAAATCACTGGAACATACTTCAAGCCTAGTCTGTATGAGAGTGATAAAGACAGACCCAAAGCTTTGTGAGTAATGAGTATTAATTATGGATTAATTATTGAATGTTTTGTGTTGGCTTGCTTTTGTAAAAACTGGTTAATATTTCAAATGCAGAACAAGTTTTTAAAGTCTGTTTTGGAAGCCGTGTATAACCCTGAATTGTAAACTGACACTGCTACAGATAGTTAAGTCTATAGTCTTGTCTCAGATTATAGCCTCAGAGCATAAATGTTTAAACTGATGGAAGTTCTGTGTGCAGAAATAATCTTACTGTTAATGGTACAGGTATCCAAATTGATCGAAAGAGAACCTTTTAAAATGGAAGCCCTGCACAACTTGATTTTGAGAAGTAAAGATCAGCCCTATAAATACAATAGTGGAATAGTATGTGCTGCATATATGGGGAACAATCAAAGTCTCTAAGTGTATTGTGTTCTTCCTCTAGGTTTTTGGCACGTTTATTTTCCTTTACTGATTCCAGCTTCCACTTTGTTTTTGTATTTTGATAGCATCTCAGATTCTTTGTTTTCATGGGAGCGTGATATACTTTCTGTAGCATGTTTATTCTTAAAGAGTATTTTTAGAACCCACTGCATAATGTATTTTACAGTTCTCATTGTGAGATATGCAAGGCACAGAAACTTGTCTTTTTAGCAGGAATCAGTTTTTCAAAATCAATTCTGTAGAAATGTAGAAAGCAAAGAAGCAAAGGAGACAAGTCTGATCTACTTCATACTTAACAGTCCATACACTTAAGTATCTAATAAGCACTAAGTAGCTAAAAACCATCCCTTTACACTTTTTATTCAGTCTTTAAACAACGGAGCCACTATCAACTTAGGCAGCTTTTGTCACGGAAGTATTTATAGTTCGTATATTATTAGAAAGTTTCTGTTCCTTAGGATATTTGCACAAAAATAAGTGATCAATAAAAGGTTGTCATAACCTTATTAGCAGGAAGCTTGGAAACCTGGCGGTGCCGGCTGATGAGAAGTGGAAAGCCGTGTTTGATGAATGTTGGCATCAGCTCGGCTGTGAGAACCCAGGCCAAGGGGAAGTTTGGAAAGCGTGGGACAATATTGCTGTGGCTCTGACCACCAACCGGCGCCAGCACAGAGACAGGTGCGTGGATGCCTGCCCAGCATAGAGCCTGGTGGAAGACGAAACCTAAAGCGAGTAGGTTGTTAAGGATTTCCACATTTAGGTTGTAAGTACAATTTAGAAGTCAGTGATGTACTTCTGGGTAGGGGTGGATAAAACACGCCCCCCTGTGTCTTCTACTGAACTCAACTATTAATATAAAATGCAGGCAGAATACATGGTGAGCTATTCAAAACTCTGAAGAGCACATGTCAGCAGATTACTGGGGGAGAACACCTGAATTCAAAGAGCCACCCAACCAGTGAAGAGTTTACAAGTTTTTTAACCTCCATGTTCCTCAGCTTGAACTCAGTATAACTTGAAACTGGAAGCACACGCTGTGGTGTAGGGATCCAGGAAAAGCCCCTCTATTTCTGGCTCAAGATGCCAGAGACTCCTAGAGCTCAGAAAGAGTGGAGGAGGAACACTGGGTTTTCTCTCTCTCCTTCTCCACTTTCTCATGCCTCAGCCTACATGCACTTCTGTGGCAGGACAGCGATGCTCCAGCCGGAGCAGCCAGGAGTAGTTGGAGGAGCCAGGACTCTTACGGTGTGGACCCTTCTTCTCCCGTGATGGGTCCTCAGGTCCAGAGTCAGGGCCAAACCCTACTGCTATGCTGGCTTCTCTCTCTGTCCTCCCACCACTTAATGGAAGTGGGTAATTTCAGGCTGAAAGACTTACCTACAGGGGGAATCAGAAAATGCTGGGGAGGTCACAGAGAGAGAGGAACTTTGGAAAGCAACCCTGATAAGTTGTTTATGAACTCCTGGATTCACCCCATACCTGTTCATGTGTGGATTTGATTCTAATTAGCTAAGCAGTTTCCACCTAGGTCCCAGACTGACACTTGAATGGTACTCACGGAACAGACCCAGACAGGCCTGCATAGTCGTGGGAAGTGGGCTAACACTGGAACCACAGCCCACAGACAGCAGAAACAAAAATACCAGCTGTTTGAGAGACTCCTAAGTTACCTACACATTCAGTGATTCACTAGAGGGACTCATAACATGACGCAACATATAGTTGTACTCACAGGTAAGAGTTGTTCGAGCAACACAGTACGGCTCAACAGCCGATCATAAGGGAAGAAGACACAAGCAGAGTCTGGAGGAATCCATGTGCAAGCTTCCCGTGCTCTGCCTCTTCTCTGAGGGGTCACACACAGCACACTCTCCCCCAGGCAGTAAAATGCAGCCACACACACACACAGTATTTCTGCTCAGTGAAGCCCGTTGGAGATGAACTGCCCCAGGTTTTTATAGGGACTGGTCACATAGGCATCTTAAGCATACCAGCTACCAAAATCCCACAGTCCCAGAAGGAAGCACATGTTCACCGTAAATCACTTTGTTAATACAGTTTACAGGCAGTGCCACAATACCCTTATGTTAGGAAATGCTTCGTATTCGTATAGGGAATTTATTTCCCAGGTGCCACCCAAGGGCCAGCTTCATAAGCAGGTCCTTGTGAAGACAACAGTTTCAGTTCTGTGTTCACTATGTTGTGGATGTCAACATCCTCAACAGGATATAAACAGGACCCAGAATCTCATAGCATAATACTCAAAATGTCCAGGAAATAAACCAGAATTACTGGGCAATCAAAGAACCATGAAAATCTCAACTCATTCAGGGAAAGATAATCAACAGATATCCATGACCCCCTAATCTAGATTTTGGAATTATATGACAAGAACTTTAAAGGAGCTATTATAAAAACATTCAAGTGAGCAATTGTAAACATCCTTGAAACAAATGTTAAAATTGTAAGTACCTGAAAAGAAATAGAGGATATAAAGAAGAACCAAATCAAAATTTTTGAAATGAAAAATACAATAAGCAAAATTTTAAAAAATCACTGGATGGACTCAGTAGCAGATAGGAAATGACAGCAGAAGAGTCAGTAAACTTGAAAATAGACTAATAGAAATTTAAGCTGAACAACAGAGTGTGAAAAAAAAAGTGAACAGAGCTCTAAGGACCTGAGAGTCTAATATTTGTGTCCTTGGAATCCCAGAAAGAAAGGAGAAAAAATGCAGAGCTGAAAAATATTTGAATAAATAGTGATTGAAAACTCCCAAGTTTGGTGAAAGGCCAACACATAAACCTGCACATTCAAGAAGCTGAACAAACTTCATCCTAGAAAAAACCAGATATCCGTGCACAGACATGTCATATTCACATTGGAAGAAAAAGTCTTGAAAGCAGCTACAGAAGAATTATGCATCACATATATATGGCGATAGCAGTTCACATAGCTGCATCTTTGTTGTCAGAAACCTTGGTGGCCAAAAGAAAGTGGCACAATGATTTGGAAGTACTGAAAGAAAAATTACAGGTGTACTTTTCATTTCTTTCTTTTTCTTATTTTCTTCCTTTTTCTTTTTCCTGCTCTTCTTTTCCATCTGCCATTCTTCATATTTCTGTATGTAACTTAGCCAGTCACTTGCACAAGCACTGATTAGCATTTGAATCTAAAGAACTTGCTCATCCCTGCAGTATAGAAAGGTTTGGTTTTGTTTTTTCCTGTATTGGGGATCAGTGGGAATTGATTATGGTGTTTCATTCATGACGTTTATGATTTTTATCTCCTACTATATCAGTGAAGGAAATGGAAATTCCCAGGATTGATTAAAGCTGTGGATATGTCCTTATGGGATGTAGTTGGTCAGCCTTCGCTGATAGAGCCTCTAGGCCAAGACATTGAGACTTGAGTACTCCAGTTAACCTTGGTTAACTTTTGTTGGGTATTTCTAAGAAGTGAGAATGAATGAACTTTTGTATAAAACCACATTGCTGCCACAAAGATCTTATTTGTTCACTGATGCTAGTAAAATGGTATCAATGTTAATGGTGCCCTGTTTCTAATTTCTCATTGATTGTAATCTAATGATAGAGTGCCAATACGAAAAATGTCAGTTGATGACTATGTGTGTTTTATCTTAACCTCTTCATCCGAAGCTTCCCTTTACCCATTGTGTGCATATCCCACCACCTGTTGTAGTGTCCACATTACCCTCTTGCATCTTGAGCTCATTTCCATTTCATCCTTTGCCCTTTGATTTGTTTTCCTTCATTCTTTAGCTCTCCCTCTCCCCTTTATTCCATTTCTGTCATCACTAACAAGTCTGTCACCGGTTTTCTCTTCAGGCTATTACACATACTACATTACAGTATTTTACAGCAGTATTACAGTATTTTTCAACACCAGGGTTTATATTGGCACAGCATTTTCATTAATTTATTGTGGTTTGTGTGGAGTAACATTAAGTGCTATTTTGAATAACTTATATAAATCTAATACAGGACAGTTACAAGTTATAAGCACATTTGCCTGAACCCTGTGATGGTTGCTCCATTTCATCCTTAATACAGCTGCATGTGCACTTAAAATTATTTTGCTTTCTTAAAATACATGATAGGCTTTCTTTTCCGTTTTTGTAGTCCAGAGATACTAAGTCGTTCTCAGACTCAGACACTAGAGAGTTTGGAATTCATTCCTCAGCATGTTGGTGCCTTCTCCGTGGAGAAATACGATGACATTAAGAAATATTTAATAAAGGTAAATGAGAATCGGAACCATACTTGTCTTGTTAATTAATGATACAACTAACACAGTATATCATTCAGATGTACTCACAGCTTATTGTTACTCATATCCTGTTTTTGCTTTCTTAATATGTCTTTTGTTAATTCTCTGACTGCTAAGAACACATTTCCACCTAAAGATTGGCTGATTATGATGGTAGAAATTTATAAGTTTTGTAAATGTTCAAGGGGATTCTGGACATCTAGGGTCAGAGTTTAAAATGGCTTTCTGTTTGTAACATTAGCAAACTAAAAGTTATATAAAGAAGGCACTCCACCCTCACCCCATGGTTATGCTGTCTTTGCTTCCTTCTCCAACCCTGTGAAATCAGACCACAGTTTAAAGTATGACATGTGTTGATGTAGGGGTGCAGGAAGGAGTATTAGGAGAAATCAAGGGAACTGAAAGGTAACTGTTTCAACTCTCATTATTCAGTTTTCTACAAGGTAACATTTCATGTATTTTTCTTGACATTTAAGGTATGTCATCTTTCTTTTCTTTTTTCCTTTGGCTGGGCCACATGGCATGTGGGATCTCAATTTTCCAACCAGAGATTGAACTTATACAGTGCAAGTGCAGAGTCTTAACCACTGGACTGCCAGGGAATTCCCTTATAACCTTTCTTTTAATGATGTTATTCTATATCAGTATATCCAAAGCTATTTTTCCAAAATGTTAATAGGATTCTTTGATTAAGGATTCCTACTCCATATAATTTGGGTAGAATTAATGCTTTCAGAGAAGTTGAAGTATTTAAATATTCCTGGTCCAAAAAGTAGACTCTTGATACTTGGAAAATTGTTGATCATTTATGAAATTGTTTGTTTTGGTTGTTTCCGCTGTGGGTGCGCACTGACTGGCTGCATTGGTTCTCTTCCTGCTCAGGCCTGTGACACTCCTCTGCACCCGCTGGGCAGGCTTGTGGAGACTCTGGTTGCAGTGTATAGAATGACGTACGTGGGTGTGGGAGCCAACCGCCGGCTACTGCAGGAGGCTGTGAAGGAGATTAAGTCCTACCTCAAGCGAATTTTCCAGCTGGTGAGGTGAGAGAGCTTTTCATGTCAGCAGGGTGTGGAAATGCTAGTTTACACTCATGCTTGGGCGGCTTCACCCTGAATCTAGAGATTGAAGCTTTGCGAGGAGTCATGGATGTTCCCCTTTACTGCAGAAGTTATTCATCAGGAAAATGGTTTTATGCCACAGATCCTTCAGTAGATTAGCGAAAACACATTTTTACTTTGTGTTCATAGCCACTGTAACTTATTTCCTCTATCCCTTTCTTACTCATTAAGTATAATAAAAGGCTAAAAATAAATTTTTAATACCAATTTTGGTGTGATGTATAGGAGTCTTATTTGGAGTTAATCTCTAGGCAATGTTGTGTCTCTAAAACTTAGCCTAACCTAAAACCTGGAGAAGACAAAGTCTAATAGGAAGTTTTATCCCGGAGTATTTATGTTCTGTAAGGCTTCCCAGGAGGTGCAGTGATATAAAGAACCTGCCTCCCAGTATAGGAGATGCAAGAGACGCAGGTTCAATCCCTGGGTCGGGCAGATCCCCTGGAGGAGGAATTGGCAACCTACTCCAGTATTCTTGTCTGGAGAACCCCATGGACAAAGGAACCTGGCAGACTATAGTCCGTAGGGTCGCAAAGAGTGGGACACGACTGAGCACACACACACATTCGTTAGCTACATTGTTACTTTTATCCTGTAAAAACCATTAGTTAAGACTC
The DNA here is from genome assembly GCA_006410875.1 of Neotragus pygmaeus. Lineage (NCBI taxonomy): Eukaryota > Metazoa > Chordata > Mammalia > Artiodactyla > Bovidae > Neotragus > Neotragus pygmaeus. The sequence goes on from SJYV01019353.1 coordinate 264,888, forward strand.
TTAAGGAAATCGGCATTTTCATTAATAATTGATATGAAGTTTGATTTAATTGGTCCTTAAGTGGATTAAATAATGGAAATGTGTTTTTACTCTTTTTATTCACTCTAGAGGTGTAACTGTATAATGATTTTTAAATTCTTCTTTAGGTTCTTATTTCCTGAGCTTCCTGAGGAGGGCAGCACAATTCCTCTCTCTGCCCCTCTGCCGACGGAAAGGAAATCCTTCTGCCCTGGGAAGTCAGATTCCAGATCTGAATCACCAGAGCCAGGGTGAGTAGAGCTGGGTGGAGATGGTGAAGAAAGAGGATGGGAACCAAGTGATCTTACGCAGAGAATCCCAGGAAAAATTCTTTTCTCTAGATCTGTTTCCTTCTTTTTAAAATAGTTTGGTTGGATTAGGTGATCTCTGAGGTTTCTTTAAGGTCTCAAGTTCTGTTAGCCAAATGCCATGAAGCTGTAACCACAGATAACTAGGCACAAAGGCTGATGAGCAAAGTAGATCATTTTGCCCCAGTTCAACAGAGAAGTCAGCCTTAAAATGGAAACACACCGGCCTTTCATTTAGATTTTGAGCCCGTGAAAAGAATTCACAGGTGACCCAAGACAAAACTCTGGGGCCATAGGTAAACTTCTCATGTTAACTCCTTACATAAAAGAAGTAATAGAACTGCTTCTTTACTCAAAATTTTCCACCTTTACTTTCCACTTCGAGAAAATGAAGCTCCATGTTTGATTCTATATTCAGTTTTAATATTAAGGGTTTTCCATCTCCCTGTGATGTTTTGTAGCTATGTGGTAACAGGTTCTGGGTTACTGCTTCCTGTACTCCTACCTCGGCTCTACCCACCACTGTTCATGCTGTATGCCCTGGATAATGATCGTGAGGAGGACGTTTACTGGGAATGTGTTCTCCGGCTAAATAAGCAGGCAGACCTTGCTCTTTTGGGCTTCCTTGGGGTGCAGAGGTCAGTACAGTAATGATGAATGGGATCTAGTGGTTTTAACTCAAAATGCAAACAGCATTATCAGGAATTTGGTACTTTGATATTTAATTAAATATATGATTTGCAGTTATTACTTATTGCCTGTCTTTAGCAAAATAGTGATATTTAAAAATATTTATTTCTGAGAATCTTCAGGTGTGAGTTTGAAATCTGATTATTCTTCTGTGAGTTTTTCTCTGATTATTATTCTGTAAATGTGAGTTTTTCCTGACTGATATTTTGCAGTTCTTCAAAGCCAAGTACATGCATTCACATTTTAAGAAAAGGTTGACTGTATTCAGTCTCTGGCATTCTTCTTTCCCTTCTTTTCTCTTCTCTTCCCTCCCTCCCTTCCCATCTACAATTTCTAATTAAAAGTTTAAAAGTGCCCTTTTTAATTGTAGGGCGCTGTTTCCTATAATCCAAGGAAACAGTGAGTAATTATACTTTCTAGAAATGTTAAGATAAAGCTGATTACCCCAGCACTCAATAATTATAGGTTTGTGCTATTAGAAAAAAAGTGATTGAGCCTTAATTGGAAAGTAAATTTTTTCAATGGACTGGTTCCATAGTAAAAACTAAGTAACTGAGATAGTTATTTTAAGTGGGGACAGGAAAGTCAATCTAGTCATTAACTGTTTTTATGGGGCTTAATCTACTGTAAGACACAAACACATATTAACAACATATGGATTCCATTGTAGGAAATTTTGGCCAGTGACCTTGTCAGTCCTTGGAGAGAGTAAAAAGGTATAGTAGATTTTGGTTTCCTTAGCAAATATGCTTTTGTTTGTTGTAGGGGATTAGAGATAGCAAAAAAATTTCCATTTTACTTCGATAGTATAGTATACAAGCATAAGTTATTCACTTAAGACACGCGTTCTGTGCTTGGTGTCATTTATGATTATTGTCACTGCAAAAGACAGCTTTCTTCTTTGACCTTTATCAGTCCTTTTTTTTTTGCAGGTTTTGCCAACCACGAAAGATGCTTGTTTTGCCTCAGCTGTGGAATGTCTGCAACAGATCAGGTGATCTCTGCTTTGTTGAAAATTACATAAATCAAAGGAGTAGTTTGTTTATTAAGATATTGATGAAATCTTATATTTACCTAAACTCTAGCCCCCCCGCACCCAACCCCCCAAAATGGTGTCAAACTCGGCCTGACTATCAGAAAGACTCTTGAGACATTTGGGTTACCTTTACTCTGCAATTTCCTTGCATTATCAGAAGTGGTGGAGAACCTACCCAGAAATTTATCTACATAATCATATCTTTAGCCAGAGGGAAATTAAGCTTCTTACTCAGAGAAGAGCATGTATTAGGACAATATAGTTCCATGTGGGTAAAAGGAGGTGATCTGTGACTTAGTGAATTCTTTCATGTGCATTCATAGTTGGAGGCTTCTTTCCTCAAAGAATCATAGGCGTACAGAGGTCATCCCTTCCAGTGACTCCTTTTGCCTTATGTGTCCAGCTTAAGGCACATGAGCCCTTAGAGTATTTTGTCAAACAATGTCAAATGGCTCTACTAAGAAAACAACCATAGGCTATATTTTGTCATTTATTTCTAGTTTTTGTTTTTGTTTTTTTGTTTGTTTGTTTGTTTACAACAGCACAACGTTTACCCCATCAGACAAACTAAAAGTCATCCAACAGACTTTTGAAGAGATCTCTCAGAGTGTCCTGGCATCGCTTCAGGAAGACTTCCTGTGGTCCATGGATGACTTATTCCCTGTTTTCTTATATGTGGTGCTCCGGGCCAGGTGACCAATCTCTTCTGACTTAAATACATTCAGAAGTAGGACGTACATATAAGCAGAAGTAACTCAATATCTCTGTTTCGTTGGGGCAGGATTAGGAATTTAGGCTCTGAGGTACACCTCATCGAGGATCTAATGGACCCATATCTTCAGCATGGAGAACAGGGTATAATGTTCACTACTTTGAAGGTAAAGTATAGATATTATTTAATATTTTATTATGTTAAAGTCTCTCCTTCATTTATCATATTGTGAATCTTTTATTAACCACCTTTTATATAAAACTTTAATGCAAACATTAAGTGCCTTTAGAGCACATATTGTTAATATTTAAAATATATACTATATTAAAGAAAAGTAGAATTGGTCAGTCTCAAAATACTAAAGCAAGTTATCCAATCTTCTGACTCAGTAGGTCTGGAATGATGCTTAATCTCAACCTGTGTGTTTATCAAACACATTGGTGATTCTGATTACACTTGTTTGTGTACCTTATACTGATCATCAACATATTCTAAATGTCCAGTTAGTAGTGGCTTAGCAAATTAAGATATTTTTGCTTAATGACAGATGTTAAACAGCTAAAAAAAAAATTTTTTTTTGTCTGTTTTAGAATTAGAATTTTACAAAGTTTTATTTCTACTAATTATAACTAGGCAAAGTAGACATGGGATAGGATGGGGGGACTGGAAGAAAACGGGAAAATATGAAAGCAGCTGATTTTGTTGCATGCTCAGTATTCATGAAGGAGTTCCTTTCTTAGTCCCATGTGCATTGTTATGTTTATGTAATTTCTTTTAAAGTAAATTTTAAATGGTTTTGAACTTTTCTTTCAGGCATGTTACTATCAGATCCAGCGTGAGAAGCTTAACTAGGCTGCATAACAGCTTGACAACTGGATTATCTATTCAGAGTGTTTCAGCACCATCTGGTGTCTTCCTGTAGCAGCAAAAAAGAACAGTGTTGAAATTAGGACGTGTATTATTTTGGTTGTTATTTCTGAGCCTTGCTAGTGATTGGAGCTCTGAGCCCAGAATAAAAGACTGTATGGTGGAAAGGGAGGACGGAAAAGGAGGTAGAAATCAGATTAGACCAGTCCCTGGCTTGTGTTAAGTTTCCCAAGTATCATACATCTGCTGTTGGAAAAACTAGGCTATCCCTTCCTATGGTAAAGAGTATACCAGGTCATGAACTTGTAAGATAAAATTCTCAGTGTGGCTTCGTACATTAAAGAGGTTGATGAATATTTTTGAGTTTCTGGTTTGCCAGCAGTCACCCCAGACCCCTTTGCGAGGAACACTTTGTACTTGAAACTATAGTAGCCACACTCTGCCTTCCAAAATTCCTTGCAATCATGTGTGCACTGTGCTTCTTTGCTGAGGGAAGGGGAAAGAGGAACTTTTAAACTGCAATTATAACTTTTTCTAAGCTTTTCCACCAGGGCATTTATTCGTGATGGAAAGGTTCTGTGAGGTTACTACTTCTACACCCTGACCCCAAACATGGAGCACACCCAAATAGGAGTCTGCTGCCTCCCGATGAGAAAGAACATAGGAATTGTGTTCTTGGATTCCTTAAAATGCTCCAGAGTGGATACACTGGAATTCAGACACTGACTCTGAGCTGCTGTGGAACCTCATTCATCCATGTGCAAACGCTGTGTTCCAGGACCTGTGAAAGCCTGAAGGGCTTTTACATGCAAGCTGTTTTTTAAAATAGGACTAGAGAGTGGGAAATATGGAAGCAAAGAACTGCATCCATCCTTGCCCGAGTGTTGTGGTTCTTCCCTGTACCTTGCACTGAACTCACAGAGGGGAAGGAAAAGGAAACTCACTTTGGCTTTTCCCATCTCAAAAGTATTGTGACACCTCAGCCTTTTAGTTTTGCTTTTCACCATTTTAAAATGTCCTATTGTAAGTGGTTGGTTTACACTGTACAAATAACACAAGTAGCTATTCTGGATAACATAGGTGCTCTTCCCCATCTCATCTCTACACCAGGGTGAGAATTCGGAGTGTCCTCCTCCTTCTTCATGTTAACATCTGCAGATGTTAATCGATTTTGAAAAAGGATCATGGTTTCTGCTCTACTTTATAATCAAGACAAGTGTTTATTAAAATACTGTTTTGGAATGTTGGCTGTAATGTAACAGCAATTTTCATAATAAAAGGCATTCATATTTATGAGGTTGTTTTATGACTGAAAGAAATGACACTGGGCCACCTAAAAATTTAAAAGAAATCCAAGTCTAGTTATTTGGGGGTGGAGGCTTTGCCTGCTGCGTTGTAATCCATGCCTCTTTGTACAGGCCTCAGAGATCCCAAGGAGTTTTAGAGCTCTCTTTCTTTAAAATAGACATAAGCTTATAGCACCTTTGCTGACAAAAAACAAATTAAATTTCTGACCCTAATAAACTGAGGACAAGAGTCTTAAGAGAAATGGTACTATTATTTCTTTGAATAAGATATATTTTGATAGTTACAAGTTAAATTTTTTCCCCTTCCTAAACAGATTCAGAGAAGGGAAAATGGAGGATTTAAAGTTCTGGCTAAAAATATTAGGCATTAGTTAATTATGTACCAGTTGTAATGTCTTCTCAGGTAGCATTTACCAGGATGTTCCTCTCATTATTGGAAAGAGACCAACACTTAAAGTTTATGTTAAGCACTTTACATTTCCATTAACAATTGTTTTGGTTTGGGGATAAAAACGCACAAGTTTCACATTTGGCTTGTAAAGACAAATTTACTGAAGCACCCCTTTAGAGGGAGAGAGAGGGATAATTCTAGAAACTGACAGACTTGAAACCTGATACTGAAGTTCTCAAATGATAGTAGGCTATCTTAGGTCTAATAGAAGAGTTACAATTCATTCTTTTATTAGGAGTCTTGAAAGCCAGTTATTCCATTACGTGATTCTGTATTTATACTTTTCAGAAAGCATATTAAAACTTTAAATTTTCAGTTCCCTTGAGGGGAAAACCTCAAGGATAAGTCGCCAGGCCAATGCCTGCACATAGAAATACCTAGCTTTGATGCAGCAGCTTACGTAGGTCTGACACATGCGTGCTGTATGCCCACAGCCCTGTGGGGCAGGTGTTAACCCTTGATCTTGTAGACAAGCAGGGGCTGGAATTTTCTATCAGAACTGGAACTCCAAACTGGAATTTCCCTACTCTTAATTCCAGTGTTTTTTCCTACTGCAGGTGCCACAGATGTTATTTCATAGCTGGGCTACTCCTAAGTAGAAAAACAGTTGGCAAATTTTTAACAAAGTTAAGTGCTTTTGATAAAATACACTGTGCTCAAGTAGTAACAAATGTATCACATTTCTAGCTTGAGCTTCCATCTACAACAGAGAGTAAAGGAAGGCCATCTGTTTAATTTAGGATGAAAGGGCTGGTAAACCTTTCAGTTCAGTTCAGTTCAGTCGCTCAGTCATGTCTGACTCTTTGTGACCCCATGAATTGCAGCACGCCAGGCCTCGCTGTCCATCACCAACTCCCGGAGTTCACTCAAACTCACGTCTATCGAGTTGATGTCATCCAGCCATCTCATCCTCTGCTGTCCCCTTCATCTCCTGCCCCCAATCCCTCCCAGCATCAGAGTTTTCCAATGAGTCAACTCTTCGCATGAGGTGGCCAAAGTACTGGAGTTTCAGCTTTAGCATCATTCCATCCAAAGAATACCCAGGACTGATCTTTAGAATGGACTGGTTGGATCTCCTTGCAGTCCAAGTGACTCTCAAGAGTCTTCTCCAACACCACAGTTCAGAAGCATCAATTCTTTGGCGCTCAGCTTTCTTCACAGTCCAACTCTCACATCCATACATGACCACAGGAAAACCCACAGCCTTGACTAGACGGACCTTTGGTAAACCTTTAACAGCTGCCATTTGGTCTTAACTCTGCCTGGCTGCCAGGGGTATGTACCCTCTCTCATCCTGCTTCCAAATATTCTTCCTGCTGTCACCTTCCTGAAAATTTTTCAAAAAAGAGGTAGCTCCCACCTGAGATAGAGAATGGACTGTTAGGATCAGAACAGTCACTTAGTAGGGACCTTCCATGAACAGTTTGAAAAGGCAAAAAGATACCATAGTGAAAGATGAACAACCCAGGTCAGTAGGTGCCCAATATGTTCTGGAGAAGAGAAATAATTCCAGGAAGAATGAAGAAACAGAGCTAAAGCAAAAACAATGCCCAGTTGTGGATGTGACTGGTGATGGAAGTAAAGTCCAATGCTGTAAAGACCAATATTGCATAGGAACCTGGAATGTTAGGTCCATGAATCAAGGTAAATTGGAAGTGGTCAAACGAGATGGCAAGAGTGAACATTGACATTTTAGGAATTAGTGAACTAAAATGGACCAGAATGGGCAAATTTAAGTCAAATGACCATTATATCTACTATGTAAGAATTCCTTAGAAAAATGGAGTACTCTCATAGTCAACAAAAGAGTCTGAAATGTAACACTTGGGTGCAATCTCAAAAACAACAGAATGATCTCTGTTCATTTCCAAGGCAAACCATTCTATATCACAGTAATCCAAGTCTATGACCCAACCAGTAATGCTGAAGAAGCTGAAGTTGCACTGTTCTATGAAGACCTACAAGACCTGGAACTAATACCCGAAAATGTCCTTTTCATTATAGGGAACTGGAATACAAAAGTAGGAAGTCAAGAAATACCTGGAGTAACAGGCAAATTTGGCCTTGGAGTACAGAGCGAAGCAGGTCAAAGGCTAACAGAGTTTTGCCAAGAGAACACACTGGTCATGGCAAATACCCTCTTCCAATAACACAAGAGGCAACTCTACACATGGACATCACTAGATGATCAACACTGAAATCAGATTGATTATATTCTTTGCAGCCAAAGATGAAGAAGCTCTATACAGTTAGCAAAAACAAGACTGGGAGCTGACTGGCTCAGATCATGAACTCCTTATGTCCAAATTCAGACTTAAATTGAAGAAAGTAGGGAAAACCACTAGACCATGCAGGTATGGCCTAAATCAAATTCCTTACAATTATACAGTGGAAGTGATGAATAGATTCAAGGGAATAGATCTGATAGAGTGCCTGAAGAACTATGGACAGAGGTTTGTGACATTGTACCGGAGGCAGTGATCAAGACCATCCCCAAAAAAAGAAATGCAAAAAGGCAAAGTGGTTGTCTGAGGAGGCCTTACAAATAGCTGAGAGAAGAGAAGCTAAAGGCAAANTACTATTATTTCACAGTAAAATTTAAGATGTCAGAGCATGCTTAGGGTAATGAGTTTGTTAAGTAGTGTTGGGATGGCTGCCGCCCTTTTTGCGAGTTGTTTGGCATCCCTCTTTGTGTTGTGTTCCGGTTTGCCTAGGGCTGTTATACGCCGGGGACAAACTGGTGGAAGTGAATGGAGTTTCAGTTGAAGGACTGGACCCTGAGCAAGTGATCCACATTCTGGTAACAGTCTCCTCCTCGCCTTATCCGTGACTCACTGCCATGTTGCATCCAGCCTCTGGCGTGTGCGCCATAACTGGAGGGGGATTCGAGTCCCTCCTGGCAGCCTACTCTCTCCAGGCCCTAGAACTTGTCTGTTTCTATGCATCTCGTCCCCCTTACCTGTGCCCTTTCCTCAGTTGATCTGGACCCCGCTGGAGATGTCCCTTCCCAAGCTGTTCTTTCAGCCTCAGGAAGACGGCCCAGGTCCTCATCACCTGGGTTTTTCTGTTGGAAACTGAGCCTGGGGTGGGCAGAGTGAGACTGTGGAGGAGAGTCTGAACCTGAGCAAACCACCCCTTGCTCCCCTAACATTTTTATGCAATTTCTTTGAGGCAGCTTTGAGGTAGACAAGAAGTCCCCAGAAGGCAGCATATGGGGAGGGGGACATATTTGCTGGCCCTGCCAGTCCTTGTGGTTGAGATGGGGATTTGTCACCTGATTATATGAGCTTTTGGTTTCCTTTCCATTCCCATTCCCACCCTTCAAACCATTGCCTGGGTCACTGTTCAGCTGTCAATATAGCCGTAGCGTCATGCCCTGCCCACCTCTCCCCATGCACACCCTCTCTGTGGGGCCTAAGGTCGATTATTACGTATTACATGTACTAGTGGTTCTCACACCGGGTTCTTGCGTGAACTCTAGATTTTCATAGATGTGCCTTAGGGACTGAGATAAGAAGTGGTATAATAAGGAGTATGTGTGCATGCTAAGTCACTTCAGTCGTGTCCTACTCTGTGCAACCCTATGGACTATAGCCCACCAGGCTCCTCTGTCCATGGGGATTCTCCAGGTAGGAATACTGGAGTGGACTGCTATTTCCTTCTCTGGGGGATCTTCCCGACCCAAAGATTGAACCTGAGTCTCTTGCATCTCCTGTGTTGGCAGGCGGATTCTTTACTACTAGAGCTACCTGGGAAGCCCCCAGTAAGGAGTATATCAAACACCTAAATATTTTGCAAACTGCTATGCAAGATTCTTTGTGGTTTAAAATGTATTGCCAAAAGAGCTTAAAGGACTGTCAATCACAGATACACGTGTGTCCACCACAGTCCTTTTGGTACCAGCTGTGGAGTTACCATGACAGTGGGATCATGAGATTCCTGAGTGAGAATGAGATCTTTCTTGTTCATCTCTGGATCTCCAGTGTCTGTCATGGCGTGTGTTTCAAGGCGGTGGGGCGGAGGGGGGTGTTCCTATCTCCCGCATCAAACTAGGAGATTCTCTATCTCCTCCACCACTAGGTTAGAGGCTTGTCAGTACCCCCGACGGAGAAGGCAATGGCATCCCACTCCAATACTGTTGCCTGCAAAATCTCATGTACAGAGGAGTCTGGTAGGCTGCAGTCATGAGGTCGCTAAGAGTTGGACACGACTGAACAACTTCACTTTCACTTTTCACTTTCATGCATTGGAGAAGGAAATGGCAACCCACTCCAGTGTTCTTGCTTGGAAAATCTCAGGGATGGTGGAGCCTGATGGGCTGCCGTCTATGGGGTTGCACAGAGTCAGACACAACTGAAGCGACTTAGCAGCAGCAGCAGTACCCCCGAGAAGACTTGGGAGCCCTTTATCTTCTTTCCTATTAGATGAGGCTGCCTGATGCAGAAACAAGTGTTCAAGAAAGACTTACTGACAGAGACACGAGGAGTGAAAGTCTGATCGAGAGTTCCTCTCCCTTCTCAAGCCTTGGGGGGAAAAGAGCTTGCTGAGTGTGGTGTCCTGATGAGAGCAAGTTGGAGGGTACTAGGAGAGTCCAGCCTCAGGACCCTGGACTCCCCACAGCAGGACAGAAGTGAAGCTAAAGTTCTTCCAATGTCCATTTCTGGGTGGTGATATTTAGCTGTTGACTCCTTGTAAAAGCCCCTGTGGGAGATGTCACCATTTGACCTGGATACATTGTTTTTGACTTTCACCTGCCAAACCCTGATAACCCAATAAAGTCTGAGATTTGCCATTCTCTCCTCTGACATTTTCTAGGCCATGTCTCGTGGCACAATCATGTTCAAGGTGGTTCCAGTTTCTGACCCTCCTGTTAACAGCCAGAAGATGGTAAGAATGAACCGAACCTTCAGACCCACACACAGTAAATCCTCCACAATAACAGCAAAATAATAATAATAATAATACTTTATATTTTACTACTGTCCTCTGTAATGTGTTGATCATTTGTTCAATGCTGTATTGCATATTTTTCAACACTTATGACGTGAGATGCAAATCAGTAAATGAACACAGTAAGAGAAGATAGGGTATTGAGAAGTTCAGAAGTAACGTCAGGAATGGTGAACATTTGAGCAGAGACTTCTCAGAGCTAAAAGATTTTATTCCCCAAATCGCTTTTTTTTCATGGCTCTTAGACTAAGTTCAAGAAGGGATTTCTTCTTCTTGGTGAAGATGGAGAGGAAAGATAGCACCAGTAGGTAGAAGAGTGAGAGAGATGATTTTAAGTCTTAACAACCTGGGGTAAGGATTCTTCTGATGATGTCATCGTGTGCCTACCATCAGCTGTACGTTCGTGCCATGATCGAGTACTGGCCCCAGGAGGACCCCACCATCCCTTGCATGGATGCCGGGCTGCCTTTTCAGAAGGGAGACATCCTCCAGATTGTGGACCAGAATGATGCTCTCTGGTGGCAGGCCCGGAAAATCTCTGACCTTGATACCTGTGCTGGGCTAATCCCTTCTAACCAACTTCTGAAGAGGTAAGAAAAGTCATCATTCCCGGACCCAAGACCGAGTCATCAGGAAATAAAACATTTCTTGGGTTTTTGCAATTAAGGGAGATAAGCAGTGTTACTGCAATTAACGGAGAAGGCGATGGCACCCCACTCCAGTACTCTTGCCTAGAAAATCCCATGGACGGAGGAGCCTGGTGGGCTGCAGTCCATGGGGTCACGAAGAGTCAGACATGACTGAGCGACTTCCCTTTCACTTTTCACTTTCATGCATTGGAGAAGGAAACGGCAACCCACTCCAGTGTTCTTGCCTGGAGAATCCCAGGGACGGGGGAGCCTGGTGAGCTGCCGTCTCTGGGGTCGCACAGAGTCGGACACGACTGAAGCGACTTAGCAGCAGCAGCAGCAGCAACTGCAATTAAGATGAGAGGAGAGACAAGCAGATAGATGAACACACACTGGTCTGTAAATCCAAATGTCCACTTGTCANGCTGCCGTCTCTGGGGTCGCACAGAGTCGGACACGACTGAAGCGACTTAGCAGCAGCAGCAGCAGCAACTGCAATTAAGATGAGAGGAGAGACAAGCAGATAGATGAACACACACTGGTCTGTAAATCCAAATGTCCACTTGTCAATATGCCTTACATATCTTAAATACCAAAGGGACCAGGATAATCATATCAACTAGAAAAGAGAGAATAGTACTTGGTAAACTAAAGTTTAAAAGGTAGTTCTGACTCCCTCTATTAATCTTCAAGGCTGAGTTGAAAGCTCAGCTACCAAATCTCAACTCATCACCATCGCCTTGGTGCTACTGAGGTCCAAGGAAGTGATTAGAGATAGAAAGAAGATAGAATAAGAGGCCCAAGACTCAGCCAATGTTAAGAGATCACAAAGAAGAAAATGGAGCCAGCAAAAGAGACTGGGAAGGAATCGCCAACGAGACAGGATGAAAATCAAGATGGTAGAGTGTCCTGATCAACTATGTTCACCACTGCTGTGGAGACTGAGAATTGACCACTGGATTTAGCAAAGGAGGTCACTGGTGATCTTGATAAAAACAATTTCAGTGGAGGGGTGGGCCAAAATCTGAGTAAAAGGGGATTTGAAGACATTGACACCTGAGCACGGAAAAGTCTTTTCAACATTTTGTATAAGGCAGAGCAGAGCAGTGGAGAAATAGCTAGAGGAGAAAGTAGAGTGGTATGAGAGTTTTTAAGTGGGATAGATAATGCTAATAGGGGAAATCCAGTGAAAGGGAAACTTTCCTGATACAGGAGAAAGAGGAGAGAATTGCTGCTGTTATCTGTCCTTGAGGAGGCAGGTGGAGAGGTGATGAAGTCTATAAGTAGAGGGGCTGGCCTTGTACAGGATTCTGAAGAGTTTACCCACAGTAATCGCAGCAGTAGAGAATGCAGAATGTGGGCACAGCTGAGGATGAGGGTTATGGTGCAAGCTTATGCAAAGTCTCTTCCATCTGCTCTTGTTTTCTTATCAACCAATGTCATGAAAGTGAAAGTGAAGTCACTCAGTTGTGTCTGACTCTTTGTGACCCAATAGTCTGTAGCCTACCAGGCTCCCCAGTCCATGAAGAGAAAAGTGGGTGGATGGTTTTGGGAAGAAAAGAGGAGAAAGCTTGAAAAGTTTCTATGAGAACTGGAGAGAAATTGATTGAGCAAATATAGTATCATCAGCATTAAGGGCCCACTTAGGCTTCAAGTTCATAAATTTACAGTCAAATTTACACAAATTTGGTCAGCTTCCTGGGAGGACAGGTCCAGACTACACAGAGAGTCAGACTTAGCAGTAAATCAAGAAGGGGAGAAGAGAGTATTTTCATGAAGGATCATGACATTTATGTTAAGGAGGGAGGTGACAGTGTAGGATCAGTGGAAAGGAAGTCAGGTCAGTAGATTATAGGTTCCTATGAGGTTGATAGATTATTGGAGTGGGAAGACAGAAGTTGCTGGTAGAAGAAAGGGATGCTAGAAATCGAAATTATAGAGATTGTAGTTTTTGGAACTGAAAGGTCTAGGGGATGACAGTGGGAGGCAGTAGCTAAGGTCATTGGAAGAGAGGAAATCAAGGAACTAAGAGGCCAGGGTGTTGGAAGAGGCATTAATGTGCCAAATAAAATCATCATGAATTATGATGGAGTAGTGTTAAGAGAATGGGAATGAGCAGGAATCATCTGAGAATGGCTTCCAGAAGAATCAAGAGGAAGGTATTCAAAGTGAGAGCCTCTTCTAGGGAAGAGGGAGAGTGGTCTGGAGATGGCAGGGCAGAGACCCCCTGTGGGGTGAGGGCCTTGTGGTATGCTGGAGCCGGCCCTCAGAGCCCGTGTGCACCCTTCCTCATGGTCAGCGATATCAGGGGTGGCAGCTGGAAATCAGTCACAGTGGGAACGTTGACATGACTGGTCAGCTATGCTGGGCATCAGGATTCCCCTCCCCCTCGAGTCTGGGCTGTTTACCCACACACGCCTGGGAGCAAGAGAGGAAGGGGAGCAGGGACCTGGGTTTAGTTAGGGCAAGAAGGTGAAAAGTGAAAGCGCAAGTATTAGTCACTCACTCATGTCTGACTCTTTGAGACCCCATGAACTCTAGCCTGCTGGGCTTCTCTGTCCATGGAATTCTCCAGGTGAGAATACTGGAGTGGGTTGTCATTCACTTCAGGGAATCTTCCTGACCCAGGGATTGAACCCAGGTCTCCTGCATTGCAGGCAGATTCTTTACCGTCTGAGCGACCAGGGAAGTTCCAAGAACGTAAAGTGTTGTGAGAGGCTTCATTAAAGATTTGCTACCAATTCCAGAGGGTGTGTGAAAGGGTGTCAGGGAGCAGTGGGTGGTAGATGCCACAGGGATTAAAGTGCGGAGGATAAGGAATGANAGCGACCAGGGAAGTTCCAAGAAGGTAAAGTGTTGTGAGAGGCTTCATTAAAGATTTGCTACCAGTTCCAGAGGGTGTGTGAAAGGGTGTCAGGGAGCAGTGGGTGGTAGATGCCACAGGGATTAAAGTGCGGAGGATAAGGAATGACCCGAATTTGGGGGCTGAGGACACACACAAGGATAAAGGCCTAATGAGATTAGTCCTCATGGTCTCAGAGCAGGGAGTGGTGTGGCGGCTTTGGTGGGGGTCTTGCAAGGAGCACACGGAAATGACAGGCTTACTGGATCAGTGCAAAAATAAAGGGCAACAGAAGGAGTTGAAATTCATGTGGCTCTAAAGGGACTATGGAGAGCCTCACAGCTTGGGAGGAAAACCAGAATATGCGGTGAGTATTCTGAGACCTGCTGGAGCAGGCTAACACACCGGAGACAGGGGTGCCAGGGCTCATGCCCCGAAGCCCTGGGCATGTGAACCAGGGTCACGGGCTAGCTGTTAACTCTAACTCGGTTTGGCTCTGAGGAGATGCTATGAGGCAGGACAAAATAAGCAAGATTGTACATTTGGAGAACGTATTTGACAATGTGTGTGGAGGCTTCCCTGGTGGCTCAGATGGTGAAGAATCTGCCTGCAGTGCAAGAGACCTAGGTTCCACCCCTGGGTCAGGAAGGTCCCCTGGAGAAGGGAATGGCTATCCACTCCAGTATTCTTGTCTGGAGAATTCCATGGACAGAGGAGCCTGGCGGGTTACAGTCCATGGGGTCGAAAAGAGTCGGACTTGACTGAGCCACTGACACTTTGGAGGTGGAATCTTGTTCACCTGGTTGGAGGCAACAGAATTCTAGAAAATTTTCTGTCCTGGGTCTATCTCACCTGGGTTAACCTGGCTTCTTTTTTTTTCTTTTTCCTCACGGTGTCTTTGTTTTTGCACAGGAAGCAACGGGAGTTCTGGTGGTCTCAGCCGTACCAGCCTTACAAACACCTCAGATCCACCATCTGTGAGTATGCTGACACCTCAGATCCAGCTTGTGCCTCACAGGGAAGCCAGCTCCGTCTCTCCCAGGACTGGCTTCCTGCCCAACGGAGGATCTTTAAACGTCCCCATGCCCCAGTGGCCTCCTGGCAGCCATCTGAAATCCTACCGTAAACATTCATTCCTTGGGATTTAGAAGACTTTTCAGTTTTCAGTTTGTGAAAATGCAAATGTTCTTGTGTCGTGACACTTTCAGGGTTCCCTCCCCAGCTTGAAGTCCCCTGACATGTTTATGGCTAGTCCGTGCATCGTACATCTACTGGCAAGCAAGGCTGCGTGGTGGCGTAGTGCGTGTGCCTTTGACAAGTAAACGTGGGACTGAATTACTATTCAATGAGTGTAGTTTGTTCACTAGGCAGTACTTTCAGAAGGCAGTGGGCAACGGTCAGCAAAGGCATCCACGGTGGCAAATGCTTGTGAATGACTTACTGCCTTAATGAGGGATGTTATCTTGCAGAATGCAGCTGGAACCTACTGATCAAGGCCTTTCTGATATGCTCTCTGGCAGCAGTTACAGAAGAGGAAGAGGCACCCCAGCGGGGGAGGCGGGCATGGACATAGACTTGCCCATGGGGAGTTCTCACCCACTTTATTTCTCAGTTCTCTAAGCCAAAAATTCCTATTTTTTTCCCTCTTGAAAACATGACAACTATAAAGACATTTTTGGGGAAATAAATTCTTAGAATTTCTTCACACTGGCAATATTTTTATACTACCTTCCAGTTATGGAACCATATTTGACATGGTTATAGTAACAGCTGTAATACTATCTTTTATCTTTTTTCTCTAATGTAACATTTTATCAGAAACATTTGTCATGATATCATCTTCATGGTGATATTCTAGTTATTTCCCCTGTGCTTTGAAAAAAAGTTTGTTTACCAGACCAGATTGAAGGACTTCTTTAACTCATTTTCCTATTTTGTTTATCAAAGGCATATGAAAATTCTAACTCAGCTTTAATCAGTATCTGATAACCAGTGGGACCACTTGTTCACATTTAATTTGCTTGCACAGGCTATGTGCCACTTCTATCAGACTTTTGCAAAGTCCATCTTGAAAAGAGTTTGCAGCTCTGTATTATTATCCTCACGTATTTCTGAGTTTAAGAACTCCAGGTATGGAACCCACTGACTTAAAGGATCATTTCTCACAGAGATGTTTTTGATGGAGGACATCATTATCCGAACTATCAAGTCATTTCTTTTTTAGTTTTTGGAGATGATGTTATAAATATATATTTGTAAATATGAAATATCAAAATGAAATGTTATTTCATATTATTCTGTTCTGCTTGAAAGTTACTATAGGAAAAAAAAATCTCAGGAAAGGGTACTGATTCAGAAGGTGTACACAACTTTATTACTCAAGAGTTATTGAAAAATTCCAAGCATATGTTAGTTTATAGATAGTTACCAAGGAGTTATTTACTGAAGACGCACTGTAGTTGTCATCTCTTTCCCTCCCTCCTCTCTCTCTCTTCCTTCCATCCTTTCTTCCTCTTTCTCTCTTCCTTTCTCTTTCTTTCTTCTTCTCATTCAGGGTTTGAGTTCTAAAAATATAATGAATGAATAATAAGTGCCTTAATTCAAAATGAGTAGAATGCAACTTTTTCAGAGTTTATTAGGATAGAAGGGAATAGGATTCACCAGAGACAAACAGATTCTGTTTCCAGCAAGACCCACGAATGTATTGGTTTCTATAGGATATTCACTTAGCATTTTGTTACTAAGTCTCCATTGAATTTTTAAAGAATAATTTTGGCACTTCACTTTTATTAATGTAGGTAAACTCATCTGATAAATTATAGCATAACATATTGTACTTTCTCTCTTCTACCCCCTGCTTCAATCATCTGTACCCAGCGATTTCTATGGAAGAAGGTAGAAAACAGTATTTGTGGGGAAAAAAGCTTCATTTCCAAAGCCACCTAGAAATTTCCTGTAGCTTTCTTGATTCACTTCATTTCAATTCAGCTATTAATAAGCTCTTTCTGTGTGCCTAATAGTGTACTAATCACTAATACCCTAATTCATAAAAAGATGTCAGTCAAAAGAAAACATATACAGGGTTTGGGTTACACTGTAAAGAGTTTTGAGGTGAACAGTTTTGAAAGTTATATTCTTTTATTCTCATATATATACATATATCCCAACTAAAGGTAAAAATAGTTAACCTTATTGAGCACTTACCATGTGTATGAGCTTTTCCTGCATTATCTCAATCTTATCCTCTACAGTATGCATTGTTACTACCCTCATTTATAGATAGAAAATGGAGGCTTAGAGATAAAATCATTTGTTCAGCATTCAAAAGCCTATGCTTTTGTAATTTTAACCATGTGATGTCCTGTAGCCTCCCATAACATATATTTTCATTTAGTACAATAGAGTCCTTTTTATCTGTCTGAGTGAGTGAGTGTTGTAAGAATAACATGATATACGGCGGTCTGAGTTTCATTGCCATAAGCCTATACACAGGGGATTTTTGTTGTGATAGTAACACGTTTTAATTTCATTTTTTCCCTCTCTATGCTCTTTTATAGATGATGACATGAAGATTGATGAGAAATGTGTGGAAGCAGGTAGCATTTCTTGATAGATCTACTACTAGGAAAGATACAAAGCAGCTCAACTGTAGATTTTCTGAAGCAGTCAGTCAAAGGACCCATGGGCCTTTTTCTCTGGAAGAAATGTGTAAATAAAATAAGTCCCCACCCCAGCATTTTTCTGTGGTTCTGACACTCAGAAGGGGAGCACAGCTGGAAGGATGTCTCCATGCTCCAGACCAACCTTTTAGAATGTTCTAGAAAGCAATAGTTTGGAAATGATCACAGAAACACACAGTAGTACTTTAGTGTTACATTCAGTAACATTCAGGAGAAATATCTAGAACCCATATGCTATTTGTGAAATACTATGGAATACTGAGATATCAAAATTTTAAAAAGCAAAATATTATTGTTTGATATCATCTTCTGGTAGATTCTAGTACAGTTCAATAGTCATGGGTTCCAAATTTCTGAGAGATATATTAAAACTTCACATTTCTATCCTTACACTTTTTGGAAATTGGGAAAAGATGTTTCAAATTTAGTGGCAAAACTAAGATTGACTCAAGAATCACTAGGATTTTGTTGGAAGACTAAATGGAGAGTCTTTAGTCTGATAAGTGAATGTGTCTTGGCTTTACGGGTTAATCTAGTTTTAGAAATTAAAGAATGACATGAAATGTTTAAATACTGAGTATTTCAAAGATTTACATATATTTCCTGGAACAACTACAGAATAATGTTGACATTATATGTATTCTATCAAGTACACATCCTAGGTGTGTGTTTTTTTAACTAGCAGTCATATTTATTTCCTTTCTATAATTTTAATGAAAAGTTTTTCTTAGGTTAACCAGTCACATCTTTCAAGTTCAAAAAACTACAAAAGTATATTCAGTAAAATTCCCTCTCTCTTCCTGTTTCTCTACTCAGTTTTCTTTCTTGAGGCAATAAATGCTCTGTTTCTTTGGCATCCCTCCAGACATATTCTGTGCAATGATGTATGTTTTTTCCTCCTCTCCCACACACCTCATTCTCACCTCTTTTAAAACACAAATGCGTATACTCTTTGATGGTATACTATATACACTGTTCTGTTCCTTTTTTTTTTTTTTTACTTAAAATTGTATCTTTGGAGATGATTCCATTATAATACATAAAGAGCCTCCTCATATTTTTTTAAACAGCTTATTGATTAAGTAAGTTGTTGTGCATTTATATAATCACTTACTGGTAGACATTTGAATTATGTCCAATCTTTTCTATTATAAACAATTTCACACATGAGTAGACCTTAGATGTAGCATCACCAGATTCAAGGATGTATTAGTAATATTGCTATATATTTCAAATTGCTCTGTATATAAATTCTAGCTTCTTAATGTTTAATGTCTCTTTAAAACACTAACAATAATCATTTGAACTGATGAGGTATTTGCTTTATCTCAGATATCTTTCAGTCACCTAAACAACCCTAACCTGTCCAGCTGTTTGTATACTTCCTTCCCTCATCCTTCTCCCCTTGCTTACGGACCTCCAAAGCTTCTGGCAAGCCTCTAGCAGCAAAGCTGTATAACATCCAACTAGATAATGGAGTTTACCATGACATTCCACCTTTCCCTTCCCTCTGAGTCTCTTTTTAATCTTATTTATCCTTTTCTATTTTATGCTTTTATTTATTTCAAGCTTCTGCTTATATCCCTTCTTGTCATCACAGCCCAGCTTCTTATACATCTCATTTGACTCTTTATTACCACAGACACACCCCTGAGTTGGCCTTGGTTTAGGAAAAGCATTTTAAAAGTGTTGTGTGTGCAGAAACATAGGGTCAGGGAATTAGACTATTGAACTATAGACTTGCTATGGATAGTAACATAACTACACTTTTGTTTTGCCTCCATGGAAAAATGACAGATGAAGAAACATTTGAATCTGGTAAGTAAGATGCGACTGAACTGAACTGAACTNTTGTGTGTGCAGAAACATAGGGTCAGGGAATTAGACTATTGAACTATAGACTTGCTATGGATAGTAACATAACTATACTTTTGTTTTGCCTCCATGGAAAAATGACAGATGAAGAAACATTTGAATCTGGTAAGTAAGATGCGACTGAACTGAACTGAACTGAACTGAAGTAAGATGTGAATATTTGGTACTGGTTTATAAATGTATTATCCAAATTTTGGAATACATTAAACACTTTTTAGGAATGTGAATAAACACATCAATGGTATGGTTGTGAGATATAGTAAACTTCACCTTAAGAGGCGCTTCTCATTAGGGACATTTTAGAACCCTCTGGGATCACTGTTTTGGTTTTCATATTGATTGGGGGCACTACTGGCCTTCAGCTGCTGGGCGTTGGGGATGCCAGGTGAGCTGCCAAGTGTGAGACCATCCTGCACCATCTCCTGAATGTCCTGCTGGACAAAGCACATTACAAATCTGAGTAAGTAATTCTTTAATACACGATAGTGATGTAAGGTTTCACAAGATGTAACATGAAAAGCTCATTGGTTTAGAAGAGTGTCATTATGGAGACAGATATTTAAACAGAATAAAGACATTGCCTTTAAAGTGTTGAATAATTTATTCCACACATGCTGTCTAATCTATACCGATAGAAAATAAACTGGAAAGTGAGGTATCTATACTAAATCAATTATTTTCTTTAACATGTTATTGTCATTATTGATGACACATGGTTTCATCCAGTATCTGGTCCTCAAAGTACTGTTGACCTTGTTAGTAAAAAAAAAAAAAAAAAAAAACCCCTTTGGATGAGGAGAAAGTTACTGTTTTTGTTTTCGAGAAAAGGGAACTTCTCCTACAGAAACTGGTGACTTCTCAGTAACAGAATCAGAGTAAGGGGCAGATCTGTAATGAAATCTATGTTCAGACATAAAAGAGTCCAACTTACCTATGTCTTCCTCTAGTTCCTGTTCACTTAAAGCTCTTGCTTTAACTTTTACAGAAACCGGGAATTTGTAGCGTACTGTTTCACGCTCTGTCTTAAACCTTACCTTTTGCTATGGTCCGGCTCAGGGTGCTCAACATCTGCCTTTGCTGCTGATGACCTTCTCTCTCTCGGAACCTGAGATATCAACATACAGGACCACAGTTTCGTTCTCACTCCCGAAGTAGAGACATAGTCCCTACTTTTCAGTAAGTGCAACCATTCAGATGATTATGGACCGCCTATCGAACCCCAGCTCCAAGGACACACAATGAATAAGACAGTGTCTGCTCTCAAGGACTCTAAAATCTGGCCACCAGGTTGATATGCAAAAACCAGCTTCTATTCAGTTGGCAAAGAAACTCAGAACATCACAAATTTACTTTGTCATGGAGTGCGGGTTTCCTCTCTTAAGAGAAATACCTCTGGTTGGGTTTTACCCATTTATCTACGTAACATGACAGAGAAGAAGCTACTGAAAAGGCAACGAGGCCCTTTCAGCGTTCTCCCTGCTCTTCTTTGCTACCCTTCCCTTCGGATCAAATGCAAAATCAAAGGCAGCAGCCACATTAACAGTTCACTCCAAGATCCAAACGGTGGCTCCAAATGATACATTTCATCAGAGATGCTGGATTCACAATATCTGTCACTCAAAGGACAAAGCGGACTCTGTTGGGTCTATTGCTTTTTCGAGCCTGCTTCTCTGCACAGGTGAGAGCAGGCCAACATTAGTGGGTGTCCTATAGACATCAACCCAACTGAAACTTATCTGCAATACACATCCCCAAAACAATAAAACGTTTGAAACTAGTTTTCAACGTAAAAGTAGAAACTCTATTCCTACATTCTTATTTTACCCTTAAAGACAGAATGAATTATTGTTTCTGGTAGTAACAAGGTGTTTTTTAAGCTTTACCAAGGTTATTGTGGAAAAATGACTGAGGGGTACATTCAAAGAATTGAAACAAGTAAGTCAGTTGATTTAAAAAAGGAAAATAAATAACCCCACATCTGTTGCAAGAAGGCTGACATATAGTACTACTAAGACTGCCACCCTTGATGGGCAGACATGAGGATTTATCTCCTCCTAAGATGTATAATACTTTCAGGACCCTTTACTTAAAACACACACACATGGAATCACTGCAACTAGTGTTATTACACAGGTTTTTCTGGCACTAAACTTGTTGGTTTCCTCCCATTCTAGAAAGTTTCAGTTTAAAATATCTAACTTCAAACTTCATAATTAATACTTAGGAACTTNGCATTGGCAACATTTGGGAGTGTGTTAACCTTACTTACCCTCTTCTAGTGTATGATATGTCTCATTTTCTTCACTTCATCAGCCTATAATTACTTTGGCATACATTACATCTACTTCATTTACGTCAAGTTCCCCCTTCCCATATATACAAATAAATCTAATCTGTTACTATTTATCAGAACATGTTTTTTTCTTGTGTTCACTTATGACCTTGCTCCTCTATTTTTCTCTACTTCATAGTAGGACTATTTTCTGATCTCCTTACTTCCTTTAAAGCCATGCTTCTTCAGTATAGGTAGGTATAAGCATCATAAGAATACTGGAGTGGGTTGCCATTTCCTTCTCCAGGGGATCTTCCCTACCCAGGGATCGAACCCAGGTCTCCTGCATTGCAGGCAGATTCTTTACCAACTGAGCCACTAGGGAAGCCCTCAATATAGGTAGGTATAGGCATCTAATAGTTTCTCATGTCTAATAGAGAAATCATTCCCAAAGATTTCTATTTTGAAATATATACTTTAAAAAAATACAGACTTTTAAAATATAAATCACTTCCTTTTACTTTCTTTATATTCCAGTTCGAGCATTGCACAACCCACTCCAGTATTCTTGCCTGGAGAACCCCACGGACAGAGGAGCCTGGCAGGCTATAGCCCTTAGGATCTCAAAGAGTCGGACATGGCTGAAGTGACAGCACACGCGCATGCAGAGCATTGCACTGGTTTTTAAAAGTTATATGTGTTAGATACATCTATGGATTTCATTTTAAGAGTAGAGAGATTGCTGTATATATATTAGCTATGAAAGAGATAACATTGAGGCAGATGGAGCTGGGAAACTCCTCACCTAAATTATTTCCCATTTATGTTCTTTCTAAATTTCCTGTTTTCAATTAGATAATTGGCCTGTTAGGGGCGATTTAGTGACCTACACTTGGCTCAGTGTTTGGGTTTGGTTTAATGCTTAACTCCTCTGGATTATAGTCATCCTTCTTTGTTCTGTTCAACTCGTCATTTTGCTGGAGACATTCTGCATGCCAAAGTTGCAGCTGAGGCTTAGAGGGACTTGAGGCATCTGTGAAAGGAAAGGCAGTGTTGCAGTGGTCAAAGCCATGGACTGGAGGCAGAATGGCCAAGCATGAATTCTGGCCCATTACTCGCTAAAGGGGGTGCTCCTCTGTCACTTACCCTCTCTGCCCTTCAGGTTATTGTTGTTATTGTTCAGTAGCTAAGTCATGTCCAACTCTTTGCAACCCCATGGACTGTAGCATGTCTGGCTCCTCTGTCCTCCACTGTCTCCCAAAGTTTGCTCAGATTCATGTCCATTGAGTTGGTGATGCCATCTAACTATCTCATCCTCTGTCGCCCTCTTCTCCTTTTGCCTTCCATCTTTCCAGGCATCAAGGTCTTTTCTAATGAGATGGCTCTTTGCATCAAGTGGCCAAAGTATTGGAGTTTCAGCTTTGGCAACAGTCCTTCCAATGAATATTCAGGACTGATTTCCTTTAGGATTGACTGATTTGATCTCCTTTCAATCCAAGGGACTCTCAAGTCTTCAACACCACAGCTCAAAAGCATTAATTCTTTGGCACTCAGTCTTCTTTATGGTCCAGCTCTCACACCTGTACATGACTACTGAAAAACCATAGTTTTGACTAGACGGACCTTTGTCNAATCCAAGGGACTCTCAAGTCTTCAACACCACAGCTCAAAAGCATTAATTCTTTGGCACTCAGTCTTCTTTATGGTCCAGCTCTCACACCTGTACATGACTACTGAAAAACCATAGTTTTGACTAGACGGACCTTTGTCAGTAAAGTAATGTCTCTGCTTTTTAACATGCTGTCTAGGTTGGTCATAGTTTTTCTTCCAAGGAGCAAGCGTCTTTTAATTTTAAGGCTGCGGTCTGCAGTGATTTTGGAGCCCAAGAAAATAAAATCTGTCACTGCTTACACTTTTTCCCTTTCTATTTGCCATAAAGTGATGGGACTGGATGCCATGATCTTAGTTTTTTAAATGTTGAGTTCTAAGCTAGTTTTTCAGTCTCTACTTTCACCCTCATCAAGAAGCTCTTTAGTTTTTCTTCATTTTCTGGCATTAGAGTAGTATCATCTGCATATCTGAGGTTGTTGATATTTCTCCCAGCAATCTTGATTCCAGCTTGTGATTCATCCAGCCTAGCATTTCACATGATGTTCTCTGTATGTAAGTTAAATAAGCAGGGTGACAATATACAGCTTTGAGATACTCCTTTCCCAATTTTGAACCAGTCCATTGTTCCTTGTTTGGTTCTAACTGTTGCTTCTTGACCCACATATAGGTTTCTCAAGAGACAGGGAAGGTGATCTGGTATTCCCATCTCTTTAAGAATTTCCCACAGTTTATCCTTCAGGTGCCCCATGTCTAAAGTGGGAAAAATTGAACATAAGTGCATGAAGGTTAGCCAGCATTATTACAAAGAAATACAGGGGCAGTCAGCAGTTAGCTCTCTGATAGAACTGCAGAGGAAAGCATGCAGCTGCCCTTAGTTACGGTAGAGCACTCCTTCTGGACTCCTCTTGGTTGAAAGAGTGAGAACTCAAGTACATTCTGAATCCTCCTCACTTAGGAACTCAATTAAGGAACGGTCGGCTCCAGGCTGGCATTTTTTTTCTAAGATGCTTAATTCTGTTCCTTGAGCACTTAATGGGCAGTTAAGTTTCTTAAGTGTTGTCCCCAACTTGTTTCTGAATGAAATATCATGTGACCTCTTTGAATACCTCTGGATGGTAGAGTCTAATTAGGAATTCAATTTACACACTCTCTCTCTCTCTCTCTCTCTCTCTCTCTCTCTCTCCCCTGCCAAAAACAAACAAACAAAAACAGGGATGATAGATGTTTCAAGATGTCTAGAAAACAAAGAAAAGAGTGCTCTGTGTTTAGTTACACCTGTCTTCAAGGGGCCGCCTGGAGGTGGAATATGTAACTGGGCCTGGGATGGGTAAGGAATGAGGATGGTGTGGCTCAAGGCCGCCAGTGCCCCTTCCACCACTTCCTCCACATCACAGGGTTGCAGGCAGATGGCCTCTGGCAGAGAAAGGGAGAGAAGACTCACATCAGTTGACTTCCTATAACTTCTCTCTTTCAATCCCCATCTGTGCCAGCCGGGTAGAGGGAAGTCTGCATGGATAGAGGGCCTTCGAGGAGAGTTGAGATAAGCAGCTTTCAGGAAGTTAGAGTCTGCTGGGCAGCAGACACAGGTCCAGTGAGTTTCCGAGTCTAGTCTGTGTGCTACTCATCTTGCCCAGCTTACCACTTTCTCTAAGGGTAACACGAATGCCTCACTTGTGTCATTTGTTTGTTATTTGTCTTTAGTTTGCCAACTTGATCTCCTCAAAGGCTTAACTTTTTCATGTCTGTTTCTTAACTCACCGAAACATCCAGAGGAACTTTCAGAAGGTAACTATTCATTTTTATGTCCTTGGAACGCCAAATAGAGCTATGTTTGAGATCTTTCAAACATGCCTCAACATGAATACGTCACTGGAAATGTTCTAAGACATATTTTAAGGATGAAATCAATGATGAGATATTCAATGTCATAGAAAATATATTTAAATGAACAATGAAAGTAGTTTTATGACTATATCCCTAAGTAAACATTTTCTTTCAAACTTATTGCCAATTTTCAGTTAGGAAAATGGGCTTACTTACCAGAAGATGGAACTGATACTTGTGTGTTTTCTTTATATTTTAAAATGTGTGTTTAAACACCAAAGTCAAGAAAGATCTATGTCATTTCATTCTCTTTCTATATTAGAGAATAAATGCTCTTTCTATATTATTTCAATGATCAGAACAGAGTTGTATAAGTGAAAAGGAATACGTTAGTAAGAAGTAATTTCAAATGACAGTTTTATAACATTTTTCCCCATAGTTTTGGATAATTTTTCTGAGACCCCAGTGGAAGCAGAGACAGAAGTTTAAACTAGCTCTAGATGTTACTAATAGGCACAGTTTCCCACTTTTTTGTCTCTCAGAGTCAGAAAGAATTTGCATCTATAAAACAAATACTAGTTTTCTACAGAATGAACCATTTCATAAGGGAAAAAATAACGACCCATTTCTAACAAAGAAATTAATTATTAGGGCTACAGAACACCATATTTATGAGTTAAAGCCAAAACCAGTTTATATATTTCCTTTTAAAAAAATCAGTTTTCCATGGGAACATTTAAAAATGTATACTCAAATATATGTTTTCACTATGACTCAGTATTTCTTATAACTTTAAAGAAGCCTATAATAGATTTTTTTTTCCAACTATACTAGACAGAATATATCCAGTGTGTTGCTAAATTTCTGGAGCGTGTCTCTGTATAGTTTAGTGCATGTGATAAAATGGAAAGTGCTTAGGACGGTTTTCACTACTGAAATAGTGTCGCTTGAAGATTTAAAGATTTATTTATTTAAAGGTTATTTCATGTACCCCTTCTAAGCAAACTTCTCTTTCTCCTTCACGTACTCTGTTCCTGCCATTTGCTGTGTTCCAGACAAGGAGGAATTTGTTGGCTATGGTCAGAAGTTCTACATTGGTAGGTAATGATTAATAAACGGTGGTTCTTTGTCACTTGCTAAGTTATATTCATACCATTATGGATAAGCCTGGCTCTTCTGAAAGCTTCTTTTGCTGATGGGTGTTCTCAGACTGGTTTCTATGTATTTTTGTTTGTTTGTTTGAATCAGTCAGTGGCCCCATTTTTTTTATTCTAGAAGCTCCCAGATAATTCCAGTATGCATCCAGGCCTGGGGACCAACATTCTGCTTTCCAGACCCTACAGCCTTTCTATTGCTTCCTATCTTCTACCTTCAGACACACATATGTCAACTGTATCCGGGACTTCCCTGGAGGTCCCTCTGTTAAGACTCTGCCCTTCCCCTGCAGGGGGGCATGTGTTCCATCCCTGCTCAGAGAACTAAGGTCCCACGTAAAAAAATAAAATGAACTGTTTCTCGAATCACAGTCACTGCCTGTTTCTCCAGGCAGGAGGCAGGAAGCGAGTTCCCCTGCCCTGGATCTCACTGTCCCTCCGTTTCCACCCTGGCAGCGGGTTTCCGCCGCAGCATGCGCTTGTGCCGCCGCAGGGCCCACCGAAACCAGCTGCGCGCCCTGGGATGCGGCGCCAGCAGCTGCGCCGCCGCGGTGGGCGCCCCGTACGAGGAGGTGGTGAGATACCAGCGACGCCCCACCGACAAGCACCGCCTCATCGTGCTCGTGGGTATGTCCCGAGGGCAGTCTCCCCATCCGCGGCGAGGTTTCCCTGCCTTCAGTAGTCTTGCATTGGGCGTAGAAGTAAAAGTAGGACTCTGTGAGCCTGCATATTTTTTTCTTAAAAAAAAAAAAAAAAGACGAAACCTTTTTTTTAATGTGTGTTTATAAATAGAACGTTATTAATTATACTTTTAATGTCTACAGTTGAATGTGGTATGCCAAGGTGTATATGAACCTGTGAAACAACAAGGTGTGATACGATGAGGTTATAACTAAGGTTTTTTTTTTGTCCTGTTTAGAATTTCTTTTAGAAGCGTGGATGAGATGTTTCCCACCCCCTACCCACCATCATTAGTCTATATTAGGAATAAAAATGCTTAAGATCCATTTCCCTAAGAAGTGTGTAACTGTCTCCTCTAGGAGAGTTTCTAAAAAGCTTCTGGACTGTATCTTTGGTGCTAAAGAACAGGGCAGATATAGCGCTGGGATGACCTGCGTTGTGACCCAGATGTCTACAAAGCTGGTCCCTGCTGTAGTAGTTGCTGTTCAGTCACTCTGTTGTGTCACTGTCTTTGTGACCCCATGGACTGCAGCACGCCAGGTTTCCCTGTCCTTCACCATCTCCTGGAGCTTGCTCAAACTCATGTCCATTGAGTCGGTGATGCCATCCAACCATCTCTTCCCCTGTGGTCCCCTTCTCCTCCTGCCTTCAGTAGTAGTAACTCCCCTCTTACTGCCATGTTTGTGTATCCCAGTTGTGGTGAAGGCAGGCCCCTTTGAAGCAGAACAACATACCTCACAGCCAGGACCAGCTACAGAATTTTCAGGACACAGAGCAAAATAAAAATCCAAAAGCCCCTTATTCAAAAATGAAGACTATATGTGTGGCAAAAGAAGGGCATTAAGCCAAGTGCAGCAGCCTAAGTGTGGGCTTGTGGCTTGCACAGTTCTCTGCCCGTGAAGCCAGCCCTGCCTTCCCTTGCACATGAGGGTGTTGACTTCTCCACTTGTGGTCAGGGATGTGTCCCTGAATTCTATCATTGTGGAAGCCAATTTCTGGGTTGTGCTGTGATAGGAACTTCATGGGAAGAGGAAAGGCAGCTTGTCTCAAATGATCTGACATGAGGCTAGAGACTTCTCAGAGTAGCCAACATAGGCAAAGTGTTCCTGGGTGACACGTTCCTGCAATTCCCTACTTCTTTTCTGAAAGTGTGGGTTACTCCACAGGTCATCAGGAAAATTCCCAAGAATTTTCTGGGGTTATTTCAATTCATGAGAATGGAAGTTATGTAATTTTCCTTGCAAAAACATGTGCTCTCAAGTGTCTTCAGTGGAAGGATCAAAGTGATGGTTTCACCAGGTACCTCTGCTTATCCACTTCTAATCATTTCCATGTGTGATGTTTTGTTTAGGACCTTCTGGTGTTGGAGTAAATGAACTGAGGAGACAACTTATTGAACTTAATCCTAACCGTTTTCAAAGTGCCGTGCCACGTACGTTTACTTTTTCTTTCATAGGGGTTCATACTGGAGTAAGATTTTCTTTTTACAGATGCAAAAAGATCTGCAGATGTACTGATCTCAACTATTTTATACCATCTTTGTTGTAAGAATGTAAGACACAGATAGTCCTCAGTATTTCTAACTAAACTTATTTTAATAGAGGAAATTTACTTACTAGCATGTAGCTAGCTATCTAGGCTTTTGAAAAGTGACTCTTTTTTTCCATTGCTTAGCAATTATATACATAACCTTTTAGGAAAACTAAATATTTAATAATAATGGCTAGCATTCATTCAATATTTGCAATCCTCCTGGCAGTGTGCTTGGCTCTTTGAATGCTTTATCATATTTTTTTATTTTAATATATGCACATATAATTTTAAATGAACTATAGACAGGCAAGCCTGGTGTGCTCCAGTTCATGGGGTCGCAAAGAGTTGGACACGATTTAGCGACTGAACAACAAAAACAATGACTATTATACCATCCAAGGTGAAGGACCCTGTGCATGTGGGTACTTCCCCTTCACCTCAAGGCAAGAGAGAAGAAGTTAGGAAAACCACTTAAAAGAGCTTAATGTGTTTCGTGCTTTTTGGGAGACACAGAAGACTGGAATCAGAATTATATCTGAAATATCTAAAGCATGAGACTTTAGAAGTGGCCAAAGGCTGTTTGGGGGAGGTAGCTGCCATTTTAGTCTGTCACTGCAAAAGAGTTGGGATTTTTTTTCCTCCAAAGACCAGATCTGGATGGATAATGTGGAAGAAAGTATGCCTGGGGTTGTCTTGGTTCCTGCCCAAGAGGAAGCGTCAATGAAAGGAGACCAAACATGAAGCCCCGGGTACCTGAGGGCGTGGAAGAAATCACAAATGACTAGGTGGAATAGAGATGGATTTGAGATACCCAGTAGTGATGGTAGAGGGGTAGGCTCTGCAAAATAATCCACTGAATCCTCTGGGAGATTAAGAGCCAGATATAAACATCTGCTAAGTCTAAAAGGAGTCATGAGAAGCCAGCATCAGCATCAATTAAGAGTTTTCCTGCCCTGCTTGCTCCTCCTCTCTCTCTGCTCTTAGGCTTGGAGAGTTATAAAACTGGAGGAGGAGCAGTAGGAATGCAATGAAAGGGAAGAGAAGAGAATCAAGCTCCCTATCCTGATTTCTGACTTCTCTGATGTCAAGCTTCCCTTGGTGTAGCAAGTCTGAGCCAGCTGTGGGGAGAAGAAGCCTGAAATATAAATAAAGTTCATAATTTTGATTATTACATGGAAACAGAATTTAAATTATTGAGACTGAGTTTCAGGCATAAGTGATATTGAACCTTTTTAAAAACAAACAAACAAACAAACCTAAGAGTAATCAGAAGAATTTGAGAATTCTATCCAGGGCCGAACAAATGAAGTTTTATGATCACATCCCATAGGTTGTGCTTTCCAAGTACTGTTTACCTATGTAAGAATGGACACTACAAAGCAAAAACTAATAAAGAAATCACCACTTGTAATAACCTGGATAAAATGTCCACAGAACGTAGAATTGTATGTTGTCTGGATAACCATCATTCACAATGGGAGTATGTTGCCCATATTTTGCTCTTTAAATTGAGTGAACAGTTTTAAGCTCAGAATGAACGCCTCAAGTCATGCACCAATCCACAGACCTTAGCCTACCATGTATAACATAGTAGGATAGAAGCCAAGGAGAAGGGGTTATCTTGGGCTGATATTAACATAATTTTCTATCACCTGAGATGAGAACTATATATTTTTTTCAGTACAAAGCTATAGGAGGGTAAGCACAACTTTAGGAACTCTGAGGATCTAAAGAGAGGCTTGAATAAAGAAAAAAATTTTGCTTTTTGAGCTTCTTGAAATGTTCAGTTAATTCAGTTCAGTAGCTCAGTCGTGTCCAACCCTTTGCAACCCAATGGACTGTAGCATGCCAGGCCTCCTTGTCCACTGCCAACTCCCAGAGTTTACTCAAATTGACGTCCATTGAGTCGGTGATGGCATCCGACCATCTCATCCTCTGTTGTCTCCTTCTCTTCCTGCCTTCAATCTTTCCCAGAATCAGGGTCTTTTCAAATGAGTCAGTTCTTTGCATCAGGTGGCCAAAGTATTGTGTCTTGAAATGCTGGGAACTCCTTTCATCATTTAGGGTCTATTTCAAGTTCCTTTTTGGTCATTTCCATGTGTTGGTATCATCAGATGTTGATCTATTTCATCTTTAAACTTTATCAAATGTAAATACACATTTTTTATGAATAAGGAGAATTTATTGTAGTGCAGGTTAAGGGACTAGCAGCTTTATAGTTTATACAGGTCACAGAGCTGGAACCATGTCTTATTCATCTTTGTGTTCTAAGAAATTAATATGATAGCTGGAATATAGGCACTCAGTATACATTAGTTGAACAAATGGGTAAGAAGACTAGAATCACTTTTAGGTGGTCAGTGAACTCCTGTGTTCTATACCAGGTACTATTTAGGTTGAAGAATCTATGAGCAAAGCAGTCGTATCAAAGAATCAGATTGAATCTAGACTCTACCAATCTTTTCTTTCTGGAGATCCCTAAAACTGATCACCAGCTTACTTGGATGTTAATGCATCCGAGCAAGACTACAGAGTGTCAGGGGCTTTATTTCAAATCTGACACAATCTGCTGTGGTAGAAGAGATTAGTTTGGGAAGAGTCGGGACAGCTAGGTGCTTGTTTACAACTTTGTTTTTCATTAGTTTTATTCACATGAGCAAGTTAGTTACTCTCTAAAATCTTAGTTACTTATCAGTAAACTACAGATAACAGCATTTTACCTAGCTAGGAATATGGAGGGTGAAATGAGATCTTGGGAGATGCATTACCTAAACATAAGATATTGCTGGTTTTGCCACCTGAGGGCCTTTAGGCACCTTGTGTGTGCGTGCTCAGTCCTGTCTGACTCTTTGTGACCCCATGGACAATAGCCCACCAGGCTTTCCTGTCCATGGGATATTCCAGTCAAGAATACTGGAGTAGGTCGACATTTCCTCTTCCAGGGGATCTTCCCAGCTCAGGGACTGAGCCCATGTCTCCTGTGTCTCCTGCACTGCAGGTGCATTCTTTACCATTGAGCCACCTGGGAAGCCCTTAGGCATCATAGGGCTCACCTATAACTTACCACTTCCTGTCCTGATGTAACAGCAGGAGTTCCTTTAGAGCCTCTTTATCTTGGCTTAAATACGGTACATTCTGGTCTAGTCTACACCACAAACACTTAACAAAGGTTTATGATTAGTCCATTTTGATATGGGAACTTCTACTTTCTTATCACCAATCAGGCTCCCTTTTTTTTGTTCTAGCATTTTATTTATCTGCTTATGTATTAATATCTTTATTTTGATCGTCTTTATCCAAATGCATATGGGTAATAAGTCCAAACATTGTGTAGATTCTAAAGTCTTAAAAATTCCCTGTTTTGACAGATACTACTCGTTCCAAAAAGAGTTATGAAATGGATGGTCGTGAGTATCACTACGTGTCAAAGGAAACATTTGAAAGCCTCATGTACAGTCACAGGTGAGCTACACATTCAGAATCTGATTCTCCCCTCTCATTGTTTTATGCTTAAAATAGATCTCTTATGTTCATGCTTTGTCCCAAACTTCTGGGATACATTTTTTTTATTCTGAAAAATTAAGTAAGAAAATGTATATTGATTTACTAATACACTAACTCATTGAGTTGGGATAAGGAGCTAAACTGAATTGCAGATTTCAGAGAATTTGGAGTAGTTAAGTCTTAGATCTCCTAATATATATTTTTCCTGTTGAATATCCACTAATTCATTTATCAAGATCCACATATTTTACTCTCTTCTGTTGGAATTTATCCCTATGTTATTGCTAATAATATTTTACCTGTACAAACAGTTTTTGTTTTATCTCACCCTTGCAGAATGCTCGAGTATGGTGAGTACAAAGGCCACTTGTATGGCACCAGTGTGGATGCTGTTCAAGCAGTCCTTGATGATGGAAAGATCTGTGTTATGGACCTAGAGCCTCAGGTGGGTCTGTGGTGGAATATTTCCCATCTCCCCAAAGTAATGAATGTGTGTCATCCATTTTTTGCACATGCTTTAAGCTGTAGTTGAGACACTTTATTCTGTTAGGATGACTACTTCCCATATATAAGGACCAGGATCTTACTTGCAAAATCAATTGTCATTATCTTGTCTTTTTAGTTGGGGGAAAAAAAATCTAGTTTCTCAGACCTGCTCCCCCTGCAAAAAAAACAACAGCAACACCAGAAAAAAAAAAAAAAAAANGTGGGTAGCCTTTCTCTTCTCCGGGTTATCTTCCCGACCCAGGAATGAAACCTGGGTCTCCCCCCATTGCAGGCGGATTCTTCACCAGCTGAGCCACAAGGGAAGCCAAAACCAAAAAGGGTTTCATACTAAAAACAACAACAACACCAAAAAAAAAAAAAAAAAAAGGAGAAAAACCCTCAGAAATGAGCAGACAGCCATAAAGAAAACTGAGGATCTTTAAAACAAAACAAAACAAAACAACTAAGAATCTTGCTTTGCCTTTGATTACAAAGGCATCAAGTTAATAAAATGTTGCTCTATGCAAGGACATGAGGTTCCTATGTTATCATATCAATAGGTGTCTCTCTGAGACCGTATGTGGAATAAAGCAGGAGTGAGTGAGTTAAGGTGAGATAAAGAACATACAATGTGTTGTCAAAATTTTTATAAACCTTGTGTTTACTTTATATTTTCTGTAGTCATGTAAAAATCATACCTTGTATGCTAATCAGAGGACAAGAGAGTTGTTCTCGCTTGGATTGAAGCTGTGGTCAGCATGAAGATGTCAGGATTATCTGTTATGAGACAATGACAAGAGGAAAGGGAAGTGAAGGACCTGATTGACCATGAAAGTCTCTCTTTGTCTTTTGCCCATGAGATCATGTGTAGAATCCTATTCTCAGGTTTCAAGAAGGGTGTCATGGCTAGTAAGAGGAAGAGCCAGGATTCGAACTTAATTTTGATTCCAGAACTCCATCTCTTAATTATTAAAATATTTTTTAGAGTTGAGGACTTGGGAGCACATGAGAATATACTCTGGCTAAAAATAACTGCTAATTTCTGGTCTTAGAAATTTTGAGAACATGCATATTGACTCTAGAAAACTAGAACTTATATTTTTAGATCCTCAAGTTAATATTCTCTTGAGATATTTCAGCTACGAGGGCTTCTTTTTTCCTCATTTTTTTCTTCACGATTGTTTTTCCCAAACTTTACTTCTTAGTTTGTATTGGCGTAAAGCTGATTAACAAAGTTGTGGTAGTTTCAGATAGACAACGAAGGCACTCAGCCATACGTATATATGTAAGGGCTTCTGTTTTAAATGTGCATTTAATTTTTCTGTGTAGGGTATTCAAGTGGCTCGAACCCAAGAACTGAAGCCCTATGTCATATTTATAAAGCCATCAAACATGAGTTGTATGAAGCGATCTCGGAAAAATGCCAAGATTATTACAGACTACTTTGTGGACATGAAGTTCAAGGTAAGATACAGAGGAGATAGATGAGTATATTGTCTTTTGTCCCAGTCAGAAAATTACTGTATTATTCCACAGTATCCCTATATTAAGGAATGTAATTTT
Organism: Neotragus pygmaeus; assembly: GCA_006410875.1. Lineage (NCBI taxonomy): Eukaryota > Metazoa > Chordata > Mammalia > Artiodactyla > Bovidae > Neotragus > Neotragus pygmaeus. The sequence goes on from SJYV01019353.1 coordinate 298,881, forward strand.
TGTTTCTAATGAATACTACCCTTATGAGTTATCCTTATTGAATATCATTTATAGATATTAAAATAAAGTTTAATAACTACTCTTATTTTTCTCCTCTTTTTGGGTCTAGCTCTAAAAGCAAAGCCCCTCAAGTCACAATTTGCAAAACCACACAGAAATTGGGTGTGTGTACTTAAAATGGATTATTTTGCAAAGTATTTGAATTTACTTTAAAATACGTATAGATGGCTAACAAACACATGAAAAGATGCTCAACATCACTCATTATCAGAGAAATGCAAATCAAAACCACAATGAGGTATCATTTCACACCAGTCAGAATGGCTGCAATCCAAAAGTCTACAAGCAATAAATGCTGGAGAGGGTGTGGAGAAAAGGGAACCCTCTTACACTGTTGGTGGGAATGCAAACTAGT